>CM060680.1:130367413-130937413 GCA_030686995.1 Artemisia argyi
GATTAATGCTTTATGAAAACGCCGTAAGTAGATATGCAGTTCTAATAAGCAATCCCAAACACCCTTCGAAAAAGAAAAATAACTTGTATGGCTTATCAAAACAAAATTTACACCATCCTTACTAATATCACATGATTACTTTGAAAACGCACCTCCTTACTAATATACTGACACCATGATCAATTTGGTTACATGGTGTGGTAATCTTTCGACTTTTCTCCAAAGGGTGTATCTAGCAAACATTAAGGCATTATGTGCTTTTAATCACATACGGGTACCATACAAGGAAGCGCGGAATATGGTTACCTGTGAGAACTATTTTTATTTATCTTATTTGTGGATATATCATTTTTGCAGGAATTGGCTGGTTTGAGCGTTGCTACTGCAATTGCAGAGGTGAGTTTTAAAAGTTGTCACATATGAGGGGCGGAATTTGTTTTGGACATTTGATCATTCCATCTTTGGGTATTATTTATGTTGTGTGAGAAGGGATGTCATATGTTACCTGAGAAATGAAGAGTGATTAGTATAAAATTGGATAAACTGGTGGAAACTTAGATCGCCGATTGATGCAAATTGGCTAAACCATAATTGATAACCACATTAAACTACATAGAAATCTGTTAAATGAAATTGCATGAATATATCAATAAAGGAAATGGGAGATGGGAATGAAAATCAGTATTTGCTTTTGTTTAACTCATGGATTTCTTGAAGAAGAGTTCAAAGTTGGAGTAGCTGTTTTGTTTCTTTGTAAATAAAAACTTTTTCAATGATATTACTCAACCACGAGCCTATAGTGAGGTTATTCACGAGGTATTACTTCACACCAATGACATGTTCTAATAGTTTATAGGAGCTGTACTGTACTTGTAAGATATACTGATTGGAAATTTTCCAAAAATGTTTAAGCTGTACGGTGACACCCCCTTACACCCATAGACACCTTCCAACTAGTGTTGGACAAATGTTTTTCTTGCAACCCAAGTTTCTTAATGGATAACACTTTTTCACCTGTATAAAAATGTATTATGCTTGTGGCTAAGAAATGGAGTCCAAATATGATGGTCTTTATGGAGATATCATCTATTGTGAAGGGCGAGTCTTTAGTAATAATATGTTCTCAACTCTGTTCTAGAGACCTTGGTGCAACTTAATTGCAATTTATAGGATGTTTTGCAATAGTTATCGTTGTGACTTGATTAGCATTAATCAGTTTTGTAGTGTTTGTCTAACCTTCTTTGATTATGGTTTGCTGATTCTGTGTTACATGAAACATATTTGTATCTTTTCTTAAGGAGCTCTTGCAACAATACTTACTTATACGGCCAAACAAACCATCATTCTTGTGAAAATGTAAAAAAAGTGAAAAACTACTTTTTTTGCAAGAATGAGCCATTTTTAACAAAAATTTTCGAGTATCTCATCTGGACGGACTGAAACTATTAACTGTATTCTTCTTCTGGTGCTGATAATTTTGTTCTTTGAAGTTTCACAATCCCATGATCACCGTTACAAACTTTTGGCGGAGAACATCTGCTGTTGTGGCACTGACTCATCCTTCCCAATTACTTGTGACGCTTGTTGTCCATATACATAGCGTTTATTTTCCTCCCTGTCTCTTTCTCAGAAAGACCACCTTTTAGATGCTTTAGAGGCAGCTTTTTGCGTATTCTATCTATGTTATTGATTCACTTTTGGACAGGTCTACAATGTGAAGGACTATAATCGCGTATTGACCATATGTGGCCCAGGAAACAATGGCGGGGACGGTCTGGTAGCTGCACGTCATTTGTATCACTTTGGATATAAACCTTTTGTTTGCTATCCAAAACGTACTGCAAAGCCGCTTTATACAGGTTTGGTTACTCAGGTAGAGCTGGAACCTAAGCTTTTGTTGAAGATAAATAGTGGCAATTTTGACGCTTTTACTTATTAATCGGTGGATTTTTGTTGTGTTTTGTCTTAAATGGGTCATGCGGGTTGAATTTGCCAGAACTGTATTTGAATATGACAGCCTCCTAAATGTTTTAAATCAAAATTCAAAGATTATGATTTGTAATAATCATATGCATTAATTCTTTTTAAAAAATGGACAAAAAAAAGTGTTTGTGGATCAACCTGCGCCCTTTTTGACCCATTACCCAACCCGTCTGACCCACTCATCTTGCCACCTCTTTGTAAGATGCATATTATTTTTTTCTTTTCCTGAACTGTTATTTGTTTATATATTTGCAGCTAGAATCATTGGGTATTCCTTTCTTGTCTGTGGATGATCTGCCTATGAACTTATCAGAGGACTTCAATATTCTAGTTGATGCCATGTTTGGTTTTTCATTCCATGGTAAGTTTTCTTCTTGTAACCCAATGAAGGTCTGTATTTACTAGAGGAGACAAATGTCAACCCATTTAGGTGCACATGGATCGATTTGGGTTTCATTTCTTTGGTACTAGGTTAAATAGGAAACAGTTCAAATGTGCTAAAAGTCATCAATGACATAATCACGTGCTTACCACCTTTTTTTTTTACCTTTTTAATTTGCTTTAATTAGACATACTCATCATGATTTTCAATATTTTTTTGCAATAATATCTTTATATAGGATGCTGCTTGTGCTTTAGAAATAAATACATAATCTTTGACATAATTTAACGTCATGTTTGTCGTAAAAAAAACACTAAGTTAACTAGCATAGATGGTAGTTTGTTGGATTACCGATTGATCTCATATAATAACCTCATTTAGTGTTGCAATACTCAAGTGTCTCTGTATCTTTCTATATACCTCAGGCACACCAAGGCCACCTTTTGATGATTTAATTCAACGGTTAGTGAATCTTCAAAACTATAAGGAAGCAAATCAAAAACCAACTGCCATTGCCTCTATAGATATCCCATCTGGGTGGCATGTGGAAGAAGGAGACGTTAATGGTGATGGAATCAAACCTGACATGTTGGTATGTTTTCATATGCGTTTTGGAGCAAGTAATAAAAAAAATAATACCCAACTTGAAGTTGTTGGTAAACCTTATCCTTAAGTTGTAATGGGCCATCTTGGTAAATACATTACAAAGCTAAAAAAGGAAATTCGTCAAATCACAAATGGGTGGTTCAAAAGGGATGCGAGTTTCCTGAGTTTGGTTACTCTTTTATTAACAAAGTTGGATCATTATTGTAATAATATTGTTTCGTGATCATGTTTAACTCGTTATAAATGTATAAGATATTTGCAAAAACAAAAACAATGCAGTGTTTTGGGTCAGCCCAACCCAATTTATTGACCTGTCACTGGACCCGCCATTTTCTAAGTGAACTTTTTGGTATATTTCAGGTTTCTTTAACTGCTCCTAAGCTTTGTGCGAAAAAGTTTAGTGGGTCCCATCATTTCTTAGGTGGGAGGTTTGTTCCACCTTCTATCGTAGATAAGTTTAAGCTTTGTCTTCCACCATATCCTGCAACTTCTATGTGTGTTCGAATTGGAAAGGCTCCACAAGTTGACATATCATCAATGAGAGAAAATTATATTTCTCCAGAGTTTAAAGAGGAGGAGGTGGAGCCTGACCCATTTGTTCAGGTATGACCCATTTGTCAAACATGTTAACAGTCAATCTTGTTGCTTTGTCCCATCTTTATAGGTTTTCTTGTCTTAGATTATACGTGTCCTTAGCAACTGGTTACTGGATATCCAAAGTTCCAAACAAACCCTGTATGACTATATGTTTCAGCTGTACTTTAAAGTCCAAAATGTGATATTCAATGACTGTGTGGCAAAAAGTGATTATGATTGTGATTTTCTGATTAGTTACAAATTTGTTTTTGAACAGTTCCAGAAATGGTTTGATGATGCGATGACTGCTGGCTTGAAGGAGCCAAATGCTATGGCATTGTGTACTGCTGGCAAAGATGGGAAACCGTAAGTATCTGTATCTCATGAGAAATCGCCTTTTATTTTCATGATAATGTTGAATTGAAAATTCAATACCATTAGTTCTTTAGCCAATCATTATCATGTCATATCTGACTGAAAAGTTGATTATTGACTTACTGGATTTTAAATGTGTTACTAACCTATTATCTACATCTTGGGAAATAGGCATTTACAGAAAACTCTATCTAGTATTAAGTCCTGAACTATAGTATGGTTTCCTATTTAAATGTGTTGGATAGCTCTTTTACAAAGCATGTATAAATGATCCATGGTCCTAAAGGGGCCAAGTCAGTGTAAAATGGCTCAACACTTGTAATATGTTTTGTAATCGAAAGTCAAGAACGAAGGCATGATTAGGTTCTTAAAGGATTCTTCTTGTTATGTACTATATTAAAAGATTATGATGTCACACCACTTTACAAGCAGTTCGTATTAAGCAATAGGTCTAACATTTTTATATGTTTATATCACAGTTACAAGACAATGACTAGTATTGTTATCTAGTTTAGTAGTTTTAGAACCATACTAGTGAAATATCTCTATTATTAGGACCAGATATTAAAATCCATCCTTAAAATTGCTAATTTCACTTTAAACATAATTTAGGTACAATGTCAAATATCTAAAAAAACCTTCAGTATATGAAGAAATCTTTTTGACTCAATTCAATGACACCATATCTAGTTTAAGATGATAGTTGGGAAATAGGTAATTGGACTACGTATTTCACCAGAAACGACAAATGCATGAAACCAAGTGTATCAATTCAAATGTTAGAGAAATTTGTATATTGCATATCTGCATTAGCATGTGAGAATTGACATAGTTTCTGTTACTTATGCAGTTCATCACGAATGGTATTGCTGAAAGGATTTGACAAGGATGGTTTTGTCTGGTTAGTGTTTCTTGGAATACAAGCACCATATGTCTTAGAAGTTTAGAACATCATAGTATCATACACTTTCTAGATTTAGTTATGCATTCATTCTGATGTGTATTCAGGTACACAAATTATGGAAGCCGGAAAGCCAAGGATTTATCTGAGAATTCTAATGCATCACTTCTATTTTATTGGGATGGGTTGAACCGCCAGGTGAGCCTGACATTTTTTATGCCACTGCTATTTTGTTAAGAGCATGTATATTATTTGAAGCCCAGTTGTATGATGAATTGTATATTATTTGAAGCCCAGTTGTATGATGAATTGGTCAATCAGCGTTATGTTTTATCTCGACCCCGGCCCGGTAAAGTAAAAAAAAAAAAATAGATGAAAGGAAATGAGTATAACGGGCTGAAAGTTGCCAAAGTTTATTTATACGACCGCCTAAATTATTTTATTGAGAGACTTGCATTGTTACTTCAATATGTAATATTTTTTTAGTAACTTGTTAAATATTTTCAGGATTACATGACTTGTATTACTGCTTGATTTTTGACATTGAAACTTGATCAAATTGAAGATACATACTTGTTTGCCCCCCTGTATGAAAAACCTAGGGATGAGCGCGGGACCAATCCCGTCCCGAACCCGTCCCGAATTGATGCTCCCGTTTTTTTCCCGGGCATGTAAGGTGTGTACCGATCCCGTACCGAACGGGATTTCGGTAACGGGACCGGTTCCGGGACACGGTACCGGGAAATCGGTACATATCGGGTTATTCCCGTATTTTGTTAAACTTGAATGATATGTAAAACTTTATTTTGCTGACCCAAAAAGTCAAAATGCATCAGACTATTTGTCGACAAAAATTATATGAAAAAAGGTCAAAAGCATACTAGTTACAAGTTATGATTGATATGTAAAATGATACAATTCAAACTTCATAACATATGTTTCCAAATTTATTTCAATTCCCATTAGAACAAGAACAGAAATAGGTTGACCCCAAAAGTCAAAATGTATTTTAATAGTTACTAAAGAATACCATTCATAAAAGTGAATGTCAAAAGCATACGTATAAGATGCATGATTGAAATATTCACTATCATTCAAACTTAATATCTCCATGTCAAGGAAAACAAGCGCTAACCGGCCACTTGAATACGACCGGATAAGAATAGTCGGTCAGTACATAGCCAATGAAAATATAAGATGATATAAATCCAAAAAAAATAGCAGATGCAACCAATTGTAATCTCAAGTTCAAAAATCAAAATACATAATTTAGTACCTCAAAGTTAATAACATAATATAAATCCAAAAAAAATAGCAGATGCAACATAAAATATTCAAAACTTCCTACAAAGAGTTGCTCATAGTAACATCAAATTAATCTTATGAAAGTCCCATCCCTTTTGCTTCACTCTTCCATGTTCAACAAAACAATTAATCTTCTGAAAATCCCATCCCTTTTGCTTTAGCGTTTTGCTTGGCAATCCCTTCTTCTATATCTATACATACGACAAAAAACTAGCAAAGTTAATAACTTAATAAACATTAGAAAAACACATTCAAGATAAGCTATTACCTTTTGCAACATCGTCATCATTTAATAGATCGTCGATGTCATCTATTATTTCTTTTTTGGACTTTCTTACCCAATCTTGGGTACATATCAACGCCTCAACTACGGCATAAGACAAGTTAGTCATATATGGGTCAAGAACACGACCTCCCGTACTAAAAGCCGACTCTGATGCAACGGTAGTTATTTGAATTGCCAAAATATCTAAAAAATAATAAAGACTTGTAAAAAAATAATAACATAAAACATAAAGAAAAATCATAAAATGTAGTAAGTTACCTTTAGCCATTCGAGCTACTATTGGAAATCTTGGAGCATTTAATTTCCACCAATCGAGAATGTCAAAATCACTAGTAAATCTAATTCGTGGCTCATTTAGGTACCTAGTTAACTCGGTATCTAATTCAATGGAGCCGGAGTCTTCCAAATTCAAGAAATCATCCAAAAATGCATTATCCCCAACATAGGATTTACAAGATTGTTGATTCTTAGCTTTTTTAGATGAGTTTTTTGACACAACCGTGTCAAACCTTGTTTTGTATGTTTGAAACAAAACACCCATCCTTTTCACAACTTCTTTCAATATCTCCCTTACCTTGGCATTAAGAACATCATCGGATAAAGAACTTTCACTAGACATGTTGTACTCCAACATCTTTTTGAACCCATGTGAAACAAGATTTTGTTTCATAGTCGGGTCCAATATGGTGGCAAAATACATATAATCATTAAGCTCATCAAATTTCCCCTAATACCTGTTATATTTTTTAACCATATCATCAACTATATGACAAAAATCGGGTTTAGTCGCCCAATAACGAAGATGTTTGTCTATATCTAGAATTTCTCTATAAAAGAGATGTGCTAAGGGCTTTGAAGAGGAGGAAATTAGTTCGGTTTTAGCTTTGAATTTTTCTAGAAATTCAACAATGTCTTCACACACACCAAAGTTCGAATGTTCCGGCACTCTCTCAAGATCACCATAATAAGAATCATCAACAAGTTCATATTTGAAAAACACTTCCCTTAACGAGCATGCAATCTTTAACATATCATGCTTGGAATTCCATCTAGTAGGACATTCACTACACAAAAACTTATTTGATTCAAGGTTAACGTCTTCCATGCATCTTTTAAAATTGTTTATCCTTTGTGATGAATGCCTAATATATTTAACCGCATTTGCTACACTTTCCACATGATAATTCTTTTCCTTTAAACCTTCTCGAACAATAATATTTAGAATATGAGCCATGCATCTAATATGAAAATGCTTCCCTTCATCATATATTTTAGCATTAGGTAACTTTTTAATCAAATAATTTAGTGCCTTATCATTACTTGGCGCATTGTCTACCGTCATAGTCATCACATTCTTAATACCCCAACCAACAATACACTTAAGCAAATCACTAATAATATCCACCGATTTATGACTATGAATGGGTCTAAAGTTAATAATCCGTTTGTGCATATTCCAATCGTCGTCAATAAAATGGGCCGTGACAACCATGTAGTTTATTTTTTGACAACTACTTGTCCATGTATCGGTAGTCAAGTGAACCGTAGTGGTTGGTTTTGTAAGATAAGTTGACAACTTGCTTCTTTCATCTAGGTAATACTTTGAAACATCCCTAGATAACTTATGTCTAGATGGCAACACAGTTCTTCCATTACACGCCTTAGTATATTCAACAAAAACCTCATGTTCAACAAACTTAAAAGGTAACTCAGCAACAACAAACATGTTAATCAATGCTTTTTTTATCCTACTTTCATCATGTTTCCATGTTTGTAAACTACTGGTACCTTCACCACTAAGATTATTTTTAAACTCTAAGTGAGTTTGTTGTTGAACTTCGTTTTTGGGGACATAGCTAGGATTAGAAGGACAAGGATAATGTCTACGAAGACCAGACGTACCGCTTGCGCCGTCTGCAGCTAGAGTCTTATTGCAAATCTTGCACAACGCCCTTCTTAACCCATTCTTCACTCTAACCGGATCAAAATGTTGCCAAATCGAAGCCCTCTCTGAATTTGTTTTTGCATAAATTTCATACTCTTCTTCTTCTTTGTCATCTCTTTTTCTTTTGCTACTTTGAGCTTTTGGAGCTTCTGTAACAACAACTGATGGTTCACTATCATAAACCGAATCCAATTCATCAACATTTATGATTGGTGTTTCTTGAACAATTGTGTCATTTTCCTGCATAAAATCAATATATACGAATTAGAAACAAAATAAACTATCGAACGTAGAAACATGATATAATAAGCTACGAATGATATAAACTACGAATGAAATAAACTACAAATGATAATAAAGTACGAATGATAATAAACTACGAATGATATAAACTATGAATTATATAGTCAGTGACTATTAGTCACTGTTATAAAAAACTTCATAACTATTAGTCACTATGAATTACAAAAAAAAACTTCGAGTAGAATGATAATAAACTTCGTAACTATTAGTCATTGATATAGTGATGTAGAAAAGAAAAAAAAAACTTCGAATGATATAATCAATGAGAAACTAGTCAAACTACGAATGATATATCATATAATAATCATTTATGGATCAGCACCCATTCAAATGTAGAATGCTATAATCACTGATGTAAAAACATGTAAGCACCATTCGAATGATAAGATTAAACATAAATATTATACATACCTCCATGGTTTTCCAATGATAAAGATTGAGATGACTTATGTGATTGATAATAAATTAGGGTTTAATTTTTTTGAAAATTTTGTGAAAGAGCCGCTGTTTTTACTTGTTAGTAATAGTAGGTTTTTTTTTTTTTTTTTTTTTTTTTTTTTTTTTTTTTTTTTTTTTTTTTTTTTACCTTTGGTTTGCCTGTTGTTGCATGGAACAAATGGGCTTTTGGATACAATTCTCTAAAAAACATGGGCTATTCTAATTTCGGTACCCAATCGGGATTTCCCGAATAAATCCCGTCCCGAACCCGAAAGGTCCCGATTTTTTTTGGGCCATATTTAGTAGTCCCGGTACCGTACCATATATCGGGACTCGGTACGGTACCGGTACGGTTCCGGTTCGGTTACGGGAATCGGTCCGATATGCTCATCCCTAGAAAAACCCTTTACGAGTCACATTGTTTTATTGGCAGGTGCGGATCGAAGGTTCCGTGCAGAAGGTTTCTGAGGAAGAGTCTGAAAATTACTTCCACAGTCGGCCTAGAGGCAGTCAGATTGGTGCAATGGCTAGCAAACAGGTTTATCTTTTTTTCATTTTATTTATTTTCTGTTTCTACATTTACTCGTTAACCCCATTGTGTGCAAATGAGTAATGACTAACAATCTTTCCATTTTTTCAGAGCACTGTAATTCCAGGACGTGATTTTCTTCACCAAGAATATAAAGAATTGGAAACAAAATTCTCTGATGGGTCAGTGATTCATATTTCATCTCAGTTAAAGGTTTTGTAAGCCTCATGCTCAAGTTTTATTCATATATAATTTGTTTTTCGGCAGATCTCCAATCCCAAAACCAGTTTATTGGGGCGGTTACAGGCTTAAACCAGATTTTTTTGAGTTTTGGCAAGGACAGACATCAAGATTGCATGATAGGTAATCTTCTTATTCATGCTCATGGTTCTTGCGGAAAAAAAAAAAAAAAAAAAAAAAGAACACTACTTTGCAAAATTGCTCTTGCTCTTGCAACGTGTTGGGAAATTTCAGTTCTCTGTTTGATCCTGAATTACACAAACACACAAGAACACTGCAAGAGAATATAAATCACACTAGAAAAACAATAAAGAACACTGGATTTATGTGATTCATTCAAGAATATTCTTCACCTACCTACGCGCCGCACAAATCATTTTATTACTCTGGAATTAGGTTAGAGTTTGTAAATACGTTAGGGCGATATTTTTTAGTCACAATCTGGTTCCATAATTGTTAAATTTTCATCAAGGGTCAATTAAACTGTTACGAGATTCTCCACTTAGCACCCTGTGCATGTCCCGTTTATGACTCTTCTTTGATTTTTGATTTATTTATTATTTTTACTTATTATTTATTTATTTATTTATTTTGGCATTAAAAGTTCAAGTACGATGGTTTTAAAACAATAATTCTCATGCTTCAATATGATGACGTTGGACATGAATTTGATTCCACATATGAGAAAGTTGGCCTAGCCTTGTATGTGATCAGCAACCTATAATACAAAAAGCTTCACAAGTGAATGCTAAATCCCAATAATATCACGAATTTTGTGAATACGGAGTTTCATGTGATGAAAAACTGTACGTCTAAGTTTTTATCTATATTGCAGAAAAAATATCCTTAATGCGACTGCGGGACTATATCTGGCTTTTATTTACATCAAACATTATGTGAATGTTAGATAACGAAGCTCAAAGCTTATATTTATATTATCTAAATTATTTCTACAAATAGTCATTATCTGGCTATTATAAGGGTTAAAATGGTCAAAGAAAATATCAGTTAAGGAAAAAGATCTACAGAAATGACCAGCCGAACCAGGATAAGGTGCTTATTCAGTATGCAACCAGGCTTTGGGCTCGGAGCTGTTTTATAAATGAGCTCAGTCCTGTTCTTAACTGGGATTTGGTCTGTGGCCCTGGCCCTAATTAGGCTTGAGTAGATTATAGGCCCATTCCAGGATAAATATGGTTGAGCGGTCCTGGGGTTCGGTCATCTCTGTTGCTATAAAATCACATGTTGGGTAAGATTAAAACATGGCTCTCCATTAACCTTTAAGCTATTTACATGAAAGGATCTCTTAAAAACATTTACAAGGCACTACAAGGCGACATGATTAAAGGAAAACTATGAATTGAAAACCTAGTCTTGTTTGCCCTACTGCTATGGGTGTCATCACTGTTTACCAATGTTAATAGTTTTCTATTCGTTTCAGGTTATGTTATTTCCCTCAAGAAGCTGATGGCACAAGCATGTGGAAAATAAAACGTTTGGCTCCCTGACTAGCATTCTTTTCATCTTCATTATGAAATACTCAGGTACGCAAGTTTTTTCTTGCTTATGGATCGTCTTTGTATAATTGTATTCCTTTCTGCGTATATCTTGCATGTTTAGCCAGAATCTCAGGTAGTCATGCGGGGCTAGCTTTTTTCAAATGTTTTATGATAACTCTGAGGTCAATGTTTCAAATAAAATATAAATGTCAATAGATTAATACAAATAACTAAACTAGAATTTGTGGAGATTTCTTAACTGAAGTATTTACATTCTAACGGTTGAATATGTTTGAAATTAGTTTGGAGCGATGTGAGAGTGGGATTATATGTTAAAGTGTTAAACCTACTTGTTTAAAAGAGACCACCAAGTATGGATAATATTTATCCACCTTTATATGGTAAAAAGAAGAATACTATGAGGGAGGGAGGTAGTCTTCCGTGAACAAACACCCCCATTTGGTGCTGGGGCGCTGGGGTTCATGCTTTTTTTTTTTTTTTTTTTTTTTTTTTTAATTGTTCTTGGAACTTCATGTTAAGTGATAGTAGAGGACAATGGGACTCCTCTATATGAATTAGTTATAAACTGCTTCCTAGTTGACTTGCTATACAGTGATATTAGTTATAAACTGTTTGAAAACATTTTTTATGGCAAAGGAAGCATGATTAACATATAAAAACATATAAAACAAATATTATACAGCGCTATAACAAAGGATCCTCATGCATGCAAGTATGTATGGACATACAGGTTTTTATGACATGGACATTTTGTGGAAATCTCAACTGGTTTTTATGGCAAAGGAAGCATGATTAACATATAAAAACATATAAAACAAATATTATACAGCGCTATAACAAAGGATCCTCGTGCATGCAAGTATGTATGGACATACGGGTTTTTATGACATGGACATTTTGTGGAATCTCAACTGAGGGAGATGAGGATGATAAACTTGGATGACTATATATTAAAATAGATTTTCTAGAGCTAGTCTACACCTGAATGACATCTTCGACCCATAACGAGATGCTAGTCTCCAACCAATGAATCTTGAAGCTCACCTGGCTTCAAGAAGGTTTCCCCACTTAGGCGTTGTGAGAGATTATAAATGAATACACCTGAATGACCTTTTGTAACATTTTTGTGAATATTGATTTCTCACTCGTTTCTCTTTTAAACTAGCAATGAACACCTTAGAAAGAAACTAACTTCCACTCACTTCACCCAAGTTTTAATGGTTCAAATGAAGTGTAAAGTTGAGGTTTGAGCATGCATGAAACGGACCTAGAAGGATGGGCATGATGATGGACTTGTACACACACTACACTCTAGTGGGCAAAAATAGCCTCGATCTGTTGTCTAGTAAAGGATAACACCGTGCTCACTAAGGAGCATAGCGTGCTTGATGCCACACAAGCATATCTTGTCTCTTTAAGGTGTACGATCATTTACCCATGATGTAGCGTCTGCTATACAAGCTGATGCAAAGATAATTAACTCATATCAAAATATAATTGTGGCTTTACGTTTGATGGGTGTGGTTCTATCGGTTCATGTGTCACCAGTTATGTGTTGTGGCATAAACATATTTTTTTAGAATCTCCACTTGTTCATTTACTGCACGAACACACGTTAATGTCTAGCAACACGCTTGTGCCCCCAACGCCACATGAAAATGTGGTATCTGAGGCAACATTAATGAAATCAAAGTAAGCCGTCAAATTAGTTTTGTCATTGGTATCTTGTTTGACATGAGACGTGGGTCTTCATCAATCTCATAAAGATTCAACTCTATACAAATAACTATGATGGTATTTGAACATGATTAAATATGATAAACCAACTACAATTGGACGAATCATTTAGTTCAAGCATGTTGGTTTACAACAGTTTAAATCGCTAGGTGGCCCAGATACCACTCTCTGCAACTAAGACCTTGAGAGCAAGTCCCATCTTGATCACATAGTCCCCACACGTGTCTCATCTCATACCTGATAGGGATCTTCATAGTTGATTAGGTAGGGTGATCTTAAATTAAATTTATAATACTAATACTAATACTAATACAATATATAAATAATTTATAGAATTTAAATTAGAAATGTATTAGGTTTACGTGGATTTTGGGAGTTCAGATGGGATGGGGAGTTTGCAGAAGACACTAAATAAAATTAATGCATACAAGTCCTCTTCCCCTCACACGATAGATTCCTAAAGGTGTTTATGAACTTCAAACATATGCATGATGAACAATGCACTCTATATTCCTTCATAGACATAGCAGTGATAGTGTTACTTGCACATATCGGGATTCTCAAAAGTGCAACTTTACTTTTTATTAATTGGCTCGGCATATGAGCCACAAGACTCATAGTGGATAGAGTTTTACTTGCACATACCATTTGAAGTACTCAGCTTAGGCGTATGGATACAGGCTTCATTTTGTCATCACTAAGAAATATTTACTTGAACTGCAAGTTTTAGTTACTATTGAGATATTTACTTCTCTAGTATGTGTGTTTTAGCTTGAAACTCTTCATGTTTGTTCTGTTTTCCTGCTAACATGTGTCCTGAAGTGGCATTAAAACTACACAAAGCACATGAAGTTGCACTGGTCTGCATATTTTCAACTGATAAGAAAACAAATTACGATTTTATCAGAACTTAAAATCCAAAACATTTATCTTACTCGTGCGGAGTATAAATGAAACAAGACTCTAATAAGCTGCTATAATTTCCCTCAAGTAATTCATGCTCATGCATACATTGGCGTCTTTTAATCCTCGGCTTTACATTCTATACTTTTTTTGTGCCTTTTTATATCATTATCAAATTAGGCCCTTATATTTTACATATTGTTGTACATTAGATTACAAAACAAGAAATAATCACTTTCATTGTCTACAGGGAATAAAATCTTTATCTTGATTAATAAAAATATTCGATCTTCATAATAGGAAATAAATGAGCCATCGTTATTGTCTAATATATATTGATTGGCAGCATGCCTTTTAAACTGGGCTGCAGTAATTTTGGCTTTACCTCAACATGCTTTGTCTTTCCTTATCAATATTATCTATCATGATTTATTGTTAGAATACTAGTTTATGCGAACTATTGAAATCTTTAAATCATCCATAAGCCTTGTTAACCATATGCTTTCAGCTTTCCCATATCTCATAAGCCATGGGCCCATGGCACGAAATTCTGTTTTGCACTATGTGATACAACTTGTTTGTTGCTTCACTGCATGACAGTTGGTTCCCGTGACTATGAGTCTTTATTTACCCTGATATGCCTTTCAAAAGAGAAGTTATTGGCAAAATATTTACACAAGTTCTAGTTCGGGAAGTAAGTGTGTGTAACGGTGGGCTCACGCCCCGAGGATAATAGTTGGCCAAAGGTTGGACGAATAGTTACCCATAATAAAATTGAATGAAAAGCAAGGAAAAAGAATATATAAAAGAGTAAAAAGCAGCGGCTTTGGACTATTTCCGTGGTTTTTAGGTCTGATTTCATTTTCACATCCCAAATATCCAATTTATTCGTTGTTAAGTATCCCACCCTAAGAATTTCAAATATAAATATCGTAATCTTTCATGAAAACAATCAGAAGAAACAATATAACAATAATTGGTGAACCTGAGCATCAAGTGCGAACACTTGTTTAGTTGTGTTTGAGTTTTTAACATTTAGCTGCTTTAATGAAAACCCTTTTTTATTTGTGTGGTAATGAAGGGGATGGCTTTATTTCTTGTCAAAGATTTGGAGGTTTATGTTATGTAATTTAATGATGTCCCTATATCTAATACTATATTTTATGTGCATGTAGAAACATGGGTGGGGAAGGTTGATCCTGACCAAACTTGGGTCCACCCATGAGGAAGACATCCTGCATACTTCTTTTCATAACTTCTTTTTGACCACTTGAAGCTGAATTATGTCATCTACTTTTATTTGAAACGGAGATAACACACCTATTGAAAGATCACTGATTCACTGGTTAGGGAAAAGATTTTCATATGTAGGGTGAGCAAGTAATACTAAAAAGTTAAATATTTGGATAAACCAAACCAAACCAAACCAAAAAAAAAAAAAAAAAAAAAAAAAAAAAAAAAAAAAAACCCTTGGAATCATAAATACTTCAGAGTTTGTTATGTTATACACTTTGTAGACGCTAGATATAATTAGAGATGGAAAAGTTCTGTCTAAAATGGGTTTGGGTCATAAGGGTACATAAGTTGCAAGTGTTTGACATGTAATCTAATTCAAGTATATAGAAGACACTATAGTAAGATGTCCTTATGAACTCAAACCGACAAAATATGATCATTGTACTATGAAAATTATTGTTCAAAAACCCAATATTTGAATGGAACTTCGTCCATAAAAATGGCATGCAAGAGTGTCTCCCTTACCCTCACTCCTCGCGTCTAATCTTCATAGAGTTATTGACTTTTAGAACCATCTTATGTGGCTTTTTGATAAATCAATAAAGTGATGCTAGACGCCATTGTTTTTGCACTTATATTTGCACAATAGGTTCGAAATTAGTTAACATTGGAAATTGGAAATGCTTTTGTGGAAAATTTTGAACGTTAAGGATTAGTGTAATAAAAACATATCTGTATATGATGTTTAAAATCCAGTTTATTTTGTCGTACAAGTGCATGTACACTAATCTTTGACTCGTAAATGGTTGCAGAATCAGAAGAGACCTTTACAGTGAGTGAACTTGTTTATCGGATCCTTGAACCTAATGAATAAAAGGTCAGGCTACCTACAGCTTAAGAGTTAAAACCTTGTAGTTTGTAAAAGTATAATTCTGTACATACCCAAGTGATTATTTTTAATTATAGATCCATTAGTACTTCTTTGGTGTAACATTGGGTATATTTAAGATGTGGTTAGAGGCCCAATGGATGATACTTGGCACTTTGCTACTCATTTGTGCATTCACGGGTTGTTAACAAAAGGCTCTTGAATGCATAACATAAATGTTCTATGAAGGGAGAGTAGTGTCGGTCATACGAGGTGCCCACAAATGGTCTGTATATGGCCACAGTTTCTTTAAAAGTTGTTAATCATATGAGATATTTCACATGTAAGATGTTTTTATATGCTTGGATGTCTTACCATATCTGATTTGTTATCTGTGTGGTTTTCAATTGTTATGTTCCATTGTTTACGGCGTAGAACAGAGTGGATTCAAAAACTTATTTTTTTTAACACGCTAGAGTTGTTAAAATAGTTAACAATGTCCTTATTCCCATCTGAACCTAAGTTCAAATGAAAATCTATTCAAATTCGTTTTTTCGTAGTTGGTAGTTTAGGTCTGTGTTACCCCCCATTGTATCAAGTGCATAGGAGGTAAAAACGCGCATATGATCTACTAACCAAAGGATTGTGTGCTTAAGTCTTAGTTGAGACATACACAAAGGTTTTAGGTGGTATAATAGGTGTATGAATGACTTTCTTGCTTATTGATAACAAACAGTTTAGAATAAGCAATTATTAGACTCGCAGATTATTTGAAAGCCAGTTTTTGTAACTTTGTCCTTCATTTTGGTGATTTTAATGCTGTCCGTTAGGTGATGTCCTTGTCAATGACTTGTAGTAGTGAGCCAAATAGATTTTAAATAATTAGTAATGTCCAATGTTTTGATTTATTTCACGCCTTTATAAAACTGGTCCTTACTTTCTGAAGATTCGATTGTGTTATGTTATGGCATATTGTAGGTTGAGGTTGACTTCTTACCTATAAGTTTTGACATTTTGTTTTGGGATTCTTTACGAATTTGATTAGATGGGGATTAAGGTAATGGACATTTTTGGTCAATTTTGTGGATAGATAGATACCATGTTAGTACAGTAATTGTGTGACACCTCTACACTCACTAGATGTGGAATAATAACTCATTGATCACTTTTGTTACAAGTCACTTGTTTTATGGCTATTCATGAGTAGAGAGGGCATCCACAAAAGGTAAAAACAACAACTTATGTTATTCTAGTTTTGTTAATTGGTTGAAAAAGAGAGTGATGTTTCGTATTTTGAACCGTCAAAAAAGAATAATATTATACTAATATAGCTAAAAGTTTGAAATGAGCTTATAACCTGCAATCAATTTAAATAGTGGTTTTTTTATTTTTTATGTTACTGCTTTAGGTATATATCTTTCTGGGAAGTTTAAAAAGTGATAATAACTAACACGATATTTGATTGACGACTTGAGGCCTAATTGATTAAGGGAAAAATGTGAGTTGTTACGTGTTTTGTCGTGACAAACGTGAGTTGCTATAGTCAATGATAGTGTGATTTTGCTGAAAATTCATTAATATGACCTTTTAGTAAGGTTAAAGTTTAGTCAAGGAAAAATGTTACCTAGTAAGGATAGTCATTTCTTCTCAGATTTTTGCTCTTTTTTCAACAAAACGTGTACATGAACATGAGTATTTGATTAGATTAGATATTTGGTATGTTTGGCATCTATAGATGAACATGACATGAAAGGGATCATCCACGGTGCATGTTTTGTGAACAATATATAGATATAGATATGAGAAATAAAATCTTTTGTCGATATCTATTTTATTGTCGTTACTATGGCAAAGAGATTTTCTTTTGACATCTTAAACAAGATTGGTATCCTGCATTGACACTTGACAATTACACAAAGAAAAGCATGCAATGAGATTGGTGTAAGGATTTTCACACTATTCATAGTTCCCATATGTCAAAAATTAGGTTTGTCTCTTTTGTATATATTATCAAATTTTGGTGCCAACACTTTCTTTTTCAAAATCATTAAAAATGCCAAGTTTGACTAAATTAGTAATCAAATTTTATTCTTCATCTTTCTATAGCTTTTGTCCTATGTTTCATTTAACTAGTTAAGCTACAAAACAATGGGCGTAAACATATCACATAGACACATATGTATGCAGCATTAAGATAGATTGGAGCTAATCAAACGTCTATTCATTTCTTTTTGAAGGTAAGCGTATAGTGGAGTGTTTATACCACAAGATTTAGACTTTATATCACAGCAGAATTCAAACCCCCGTCAAATTGGCATGTTTATATCAGGTCTCAGCTTCAAACCTTACTAGATACATATCTGTTAGTTTTGTGGACAAATATTAATACGTGTATGTCTAGAATCGAACTCGAAACCACGAGATTGCACACTTTACGTATGAGAATTAATAGATAATAATTAATATATATATAAAATGTTATATATTTAATTATTAAAACACAAATAACGACTAACATACATTAGTAGTTAACGACAACTGACTAACAACTGTTAAATATTAAAGAGAATGACTAGATTGTAAATAGGAGTCAAGACGGATCCGGAAACCCTCTTTGGGTTGCATGGCCGGTCGATCAAGGGCAAGGGGAAACCCAAACCCAATCCAACTTGTCCTCCAAGTTACAATTAGTATAAATACAAAATCAAGGGTCATTGTTTTGTATCTCTTATACACACATAAAACCCTAAAGTTTTCTCTTCTCCTTTCTTTTGTTAAAAACCGATCGACCAAACCCTTTTAAGGGTGTGATTGATTTTTGTTAAGCAAAAAATCATTGTGTTTTCTTGATCTAGCAATCACATTAATCGTTATATTGTGTGTGTGTGTACAAGAACGTGGTATTTGTTAGGATAAATACCACCAATAATCAGAATTTAAACAATATAACAAATAAGTATATGATAAGAGAAATCACGACAAAAACATAATTACAAGATGTGAAAACAAACCATAATGAAATCGAAATCATAACATGATCGAGGCACGTGTTTGACATGCTTCCCTTAAAACAGATTCGCCGCCAATTCAATGTCTATTTCCCAGGGTACAACGATCGGAACAGTACATTGTACTGCCGGATGTGACCTATATGCCTGAAATTCTCATCGGAGTAGCGACATGTTTCAACGAATGAATGACTACACGTTTGTGTGGTTCGATGCTAGTTCTGTTTGGTGTGTTTGAGATGTAATTCAGCCATTTGCCTTCACGGTTTTCATGGCTTATTTTGTGATGGAGAATAAGTCTTTCTTTTATACCCAAAGGAATAAAAAAGAAACGGTAAACATTAAGTACCAAATTATAACCATATTATTTGCTCATTAACCTTCATTAAACCTTGTTTAATATGAACATATAATTTGTACTTAACAATAATTTAATCCCCATTAAATAGCTGTTACAACTCATCAAATAAGTTTGTTACTCAAGGTCAAAATTTATCATATTACTCATACGTTGCAGCCAAGTAATCATAGTGATATTACAAACGTATAATCATATGTAGTTTTATTAATATCACTTACACATAATCATCTTATACGACCAAATGATCATATGATTACCTCTTGCATTAATGAGATTATAACCAAATTTATTTTCATTGTTTTCCATTCCAAACACCTAAATATGAGACTCGATATCTCATTCACACAATTCTTCATTAAAATTTCCAACAGTATTAACTCATTATAGTTAATATCTTGGATTGAATTACAAAACGGTAAAGGGATAATTCGTTAATCCACTTATAAACCCCAAGTAAAGGATCTTGATCTCAATTGAAGAATACTTGAAGTTGATTCTTGGTAGACCATGTTTCTAAACTAAAATGTGGAAATACTTTACTTTGTTGTTTTGGCCTAGTCTTAACTCCACCTAAAAGTATTTTTGCAAAAGATAAGTGTAAGGGGAAACCCCAAATAAGTTTTTAAGAAACAAACCGATCATGATTCTCCACAATATTAAATGAACATGTATATTCGTATTTGTTAGAGTTAAATGCTTGTATTGAGTCATAATGAAGTTTTGCAGGATTTTCCAGGAAGTAGGACCAAGTTTTTCCAGAAATTTTCCGGAAACTTAACATAAGAATTTCTGCAGGTCACTTCTGACGGCGTCATGAGTTTACTCTTGACGGCGTCACGTGTAAAAATCTGGAAATTTTACCAGTTTTGTTTTTCTAACGGAGTCTTAAAGTTTTTGTTGAATTATTAAGTTTTATAATCTCCAGGAAATCTGCAAACTTCATTCCACAAACATTATATCTTATCTTGTTTTCTAGGATTTAGTAACTTATGTAGATTGCCGCCGATTTTATGCGAGGTTGCCTTGTCTGTTTTCTCAGGATTTACAGGTTATGTATGACAAGAAGATGATTATTTTTCTGAAAGGGAAGCTTTGATTATTCATTTTCTTGGAGGAAGATTTAACCTGACCACCTTATTATCAATACCGAGCGAATCAGAGGAGTATTTGATTTCATTTATTTTACTTATTTCACTTTTACATTCTTTACTTGAACATTGGGGACAATGTTCATCTTAAGTGTAAGGGGAGGGTAAAATGATGATACCTTACATATACACTTTCGCTTGAGTTTGTTTTGTTTGATAGTAGATGTGTAATAAAACTATGAGAAATACTTGTTAGTGCAATTTTAGCGCCAAATTTAAATTTTTTTACAACATTTAGGAGTGAAACTTTAGCCATAGCAAGCGTCTCATGGATAGGAGATTGTATGACTAGCACATAACCGTATATTCAGAAAAAATTTCCACCCAAATATGTGAGGTTCGCCTTTAAATTTGATAGGAAAAGCATTTACTATTAGTGCTTATGAGTGTACCGGTAGCATTTAGATTCTAGAACTTGCGTTAGTGATGCATCCCGAGACCGCTAGTGAGACTACATTCGTGTAGTAGGATTTACTACATGATAAGAGGCATTAGGATCACCCTTGTGTTAAACCCGTATCATAATTACTTGATCATTTAAGTCATAGTACTTGGCTAGTTAAGTCAACTAATTTTTCCCACACCCTTAGCGTTGTACTCATTTTTAGTACACGAAACCCCTAGTACACCCCTCCGAGCCTATCTTTTCGTTTCTAACTTTAAGCATTTTACTTAAAGGAAGAATTTGTTACACCCCACTTAAATGTACACTCAAATCGCCTTAGCCTTCCGTGTATGCACTCATTTTTAGTGCATTATTGTTATTTGTTAAACCCTAAGTTAACTATCTAATTGATTACATGGTTGCTAAGTCGAGTCATATCCTTGTACATATTGTTTTGGGACGATTGGGACTCATGGGTAAAGTACTTATTTTATGGAGTAATGGGGAAGAACATCATTTATTACCCCCATATGTGCGTTAATCTTAAAAGTACTCCAAGTGTTTTGATTTTCTTAATTCGAGTCATTAGATTAGTTTATTGTAAAGTATGTAAAAATTCAAGTGTAAGGGGAATTTCCATCCCCTATGATGTATTATTTTGGATGGTAGGGTAAGAGTGTATGCAAAAAAAAAAAAAAAAAAAAAAAAAAAAAAAAAAAAAAAAAAAAAAAATCGAAAAATCAAGAAAAAAAATAGAAAAAGAAAAAGAGAAAAAAAAAAAAAAACATACGGACTACCATCCCTCCTTTTTATTCTATGTTCCTTTTATGTTTTTATTGTTTTTCATTTATTAGCTTAAGTCGAGTCTAGTCTTGGCTTAGCAACGCCATATTGTACGTGTAATTAACCAAGATTGTTAACTCGCCACCAGTAAAGACTGCCTATATCCAACAAAACCGTGTATTTCATATCCCTGCACCTAACGTTACAACCCTTTAAAAGACCTCTTTGATAGTTTATCGTAGGAGCTTACGCCATGTGGTGGAGGTTTGATCCTTTCCCAAGCCTATGGTAATCTATTTTGCTATGACAGGTAGTCAGAGATATCTTCCGTTTCCATATTGTAATTTATACTTTATTACACCCGAGAGATGTGAGTATCTAAACACTATTTGTGAGGTGCTTGTATATGACCTCCGTGCTTGTCTTTGGTCTTTAGTGGAACGATTATTTGTTGTAATTACTTTTATATTAGAGTTAAATGACCCCTAACTTGTATTTTGAGTAGAATAAAAGCGCATTTGCTTGAGAACAAATAAATCTCAAGTGTAAGGGTATATGATGAGGCGAAAAATGAACCACTTTTAGGGGGTCATTTAAGCCCGGAATTGAATTTATTTGATCAAATATTGCCCTAAATCGTTCCTTTTGTGATTTTAGGTACTTTGGGAGTGAAATCTGGAAAAGGAAGCAATTCGGACATTTTTGGAGCATAATAGTGAAGAAAACGCCAAAGACTTAATTTTCTAAGCTGGGAACAGTATGTGACGGCGTCAAGAGTACCATCCAGACGGCGTCAAGAATAAATTTCATGATGACCCAGTACAGAAATGACGGCGTCACAAGGTAGAGCGTCAAGAGTTAAATACGTGACGGCCTGGAAAAACTTAATACATGACGGCGTCAGATGTAGATCAAGGCAGTCCGAGGATTCTTTTGGCGGCGAGATGACGGCGTCACCCATTTGTTCTTGACGCCGTCAGACTCAATTTTCTATATATAGTTTTCTAATTTTCATTCATTAAAAGAGGAAGTTTTGGAGAAACCCTAAGGCCGAACCATATACGAATTTTACAGGTTTTTCAAGGGTTTTCAGCCCTTGAACCCTTACATGTGTAATTGAGATAAGTGTTCTTTTAATTCAATCAATATGTCTATGTGTTGGTTGTCTATATCTTGTGCTTATCTTAATTCCATCATGTTAGGCTAGATTTATCTTGTGTTTGCTTAGATCTAATGAAACCTAGATGTTGATTATGTGTTGATTACTTGTTTATGGTTGTATTGGATGAATGATTTCAATGTTAGGCTTAAGAAAACTGGCAGATCTCCAATTGGTAACATGCTTGAACGTCTTATGAAACATGAACCGATGTGTACTAGGTTTTATTGGTTGTATTTAATGCATGAGTAAATTCTAATGATCCCATGTTAGGAGCTTCTTAGCCGGCTCGACATAGGAGTGAAGTAGGCACTCATAGGATTGGGGAGTTAAGTACGCCACCCCATGAATGGTATTAAGGAATACAATCCGTCATCCACGCAACTATAACAAGTAATTAACGGGTAAAAGATATCTAGGGAGTAGTGAAATCTAAGTAAACACAATTTCTCCACTTATTGCTCGCAACCTTAGTTTAATATAGTTTAATTTCATTTTTAGTATTTTATTTTGATTGCATCTTTAGTATTGGGTTAGTTGACTAGCAACTAATTCCGCCCCAAATCCTTCAAACCCGAGATTTTAATTTGCTTTCTAAAAAATATAAAAATACAAAAATAATCATCCTTCATCTCTAGAACTAGTAATTAGGTTTTCTAATCCTAGCGACACTATTCCTAGCTGAACGATCAATCCCCCGGTACTTGTCACTATACTATACTACAACGATCAGGTACACTGCCTGGTAGGGGTTGTAAGCTTCTCGAGATCCCTTGAGAGGTAAAGCCTGGTGCGATCCCCACGCATCAATAATCAGCATCTAGGTTTCATTACATCTAAGCAAACACATGAAAGATCTAGCCTAGCATGTTAAAACCAAGACAAGCATAAGATATATTCAAACAACACATAGATATATTGAATGAATTGAAAGAGGACTTATCTTAATTGAACATGAAAGGTTTCAAGGGGTGAAAACCCTTGAAAATACTGTTACAAACGACCTAGGGTTTATTAGGTTCGGCCCTAGTATTCTCCACACAAGTTCCTCTTTTTATGAATGAAAAATAGAAAAGTATATATAGATTTTGTGAGGTGACGGCGTCAAGAGTAAATTTTTGACGCCGTCATCTCGCCGCCAATAAAGTTCTCGGACTGCCTAGATCTGGGTCTGACGCCGTCATGTGTAATCCATCTTCAGGCCGTCATCAAAATAACTCTTGACGCCCTTCTTCTGACGCCTTCAGGTTCTCTCTGGGTCGTCATGGATTTTGCTCTTGACGCCGTCATATTTTCCTTCTTGACGCCGTCAGGTACTGTTCCCAGCATGGAAAATTAAGTCTTTGCCGTTTTCTTCACTTTTATGCTTCAAAAACGTCCAAAATGCTTCCTTTTCCAGAATTCACTTCCAAAGTACCTAAAATCACAAAAGGAACGATTTAGGGCAATATTTGATCAAATAAATTCAATTCCGGGCTTAAATGACCCCCTAAAAATGGTTCATTTTTCGCCTCATCATATACCCTTACACTTGAGATTTGCTTGTCCTCAAGCAAATGCGCTTTTATTCTAGTCAAAATAATCGTTCCACTAGAGACCAAAGACAAGCACGGAGGTCATATAATAGCACCTCACAAATAATGTTTAGATACTCACATCTCTCGGGTGTAATAAAGTAATATCACAATATGGAAATGGAAAACATCTCTCACTACCTATCATAGCAAAATAGATTACCATAGGCTTGGGAAAGGATCAAACATCCACCACATGGCGTAAGCACCTAGGATAAACTATCAAAGAGGTCTTTTTAAAGGGTTATAACGTTAAGTGTAGGGATATGAAATACACGGTTTTGTTGGATATAGGCAATCTTTACTGGTGGCGAGTTAATAATCTTGGTTAATTACATGTATAATATGGCGTTGCTAAGCCAAGACTAGACTCGACTTAAGCTAATAAATGAAAAATAACAAAAATATAAAACAAACATAGAATGAAACGGGATGGTAGTCCGTATGTTTTTTTCTCTTTTCTTTTTCTATTTTTTTTTCTTGATTTTTTCGATTTTTTTTTCTTTTTTTGCATACACTCTTACCCTACTATCAAAAATAATACATTATAGGGAATGAAAATTCCACTTATATTTGAATTTTTACATACTTTACAATAAACTAATCTAACGACTCGAATTAAGAAAATCAAAACACTTGGAGTACTTTTAAAATTAACGTACATATGGGGGTAATAATATGTTGTTCTTCCCCATTACTTCATAACATTAGTACTTTAACCATGAGTCCCAATCGTCCGAAAACAATATGTACAAGGATATGACTCGACTTAGCAACCATGTAATCAATTAGATAATTAACTAAGGGTTTAACAAATAACAATAATGCACTAAAGATGAGTGCATACACGGAAGGCTAAGGCGATTTGGTTGTACATTTAAGTGGGGTGTAACAAATTCTTCCTTTAAGTAAGATGCTTAAAGTTAGAAACGAAAAGATAGGCTCGGAGGGGTGTACTAGGGGTTTCGTGTACTAAAAATGAGTACAACGCTAAGGTGTGGGAAAAATTAATGGACTTAACTAGCCAAGTAATATGACTTAAATGGTCAAGTAATTATGATACAGGTTTAACACAAGGGTGATCCTAATGCCTCTTATCATGTAGTGAATCCTACTACACGAATGTAGTCTCACTAGCGGTCTCGGGATGCATCACTAACGCAAGTTCTAGAATCTAAATGCTACCGGTACACTCATAAGCACTAATAGTGAATGTTTTTCCTATCAAATATAAAGGCGAACCTCACATATTTGGGTGGAAAATTTTTCTGAATGGTACGGTTTTATGCTAGTCATACAATCTCCTATCCATGAGACGCTTGCTATGGCTAAAGTTTCACTCCTAAATGTTGTAAAAAATTTTAAATTTGGCCCTAAAATTACACTAACAAGTATTTCTCATAGTTTTATTACACATCTACTATCGAACAAACAAACTCAAGCGAAAGTGTATCTGTAAGGTATCATCATTTTACCCTCCCCTTACACTTAGGATGAACATTGTCCCCAATGTTCAATAAAAGAATGTAAAAGTAAAGCAGGTAAAAGAATAAAATCAAATACTCCCCTGATTTGTTTGGTATGGATAATATGGTAACCAGGTTAGATCTTCCTCCAAGAAAATGAACAATCAAAGCTTCCCTTCCATAATATAAATCATCTTCTTGTCATATATAACCTGTTAAACCTGAGAAAACAGACAAGGCAACCTCGCGTAAAATCGGCGGCAATCTATATATGCTAACAAATCCTAAAAAAACAAAATAAGACATAATGCTTATGGAATGATGTTTGCAGATCTCCTGGAGATTATAAAACTAAAGATTCAACAAAAACTTTAAGACTTCGTTAGAAAAACAAAACTAGCAAAATTTCCAGAATTTTACACGTGACGCCGTCAGGAATTACTTCCTGACGCCGTCATAGGTGACCTGCAGAAATTCTTATGTTAAGTTTCCAGAAATTTTCTGGAAAAACTTCGTCCTACTTCATGGAAAATCCTGCAAAACATCATTATGACTCGATACAAGCATTTGACTCTAACAAATACGAATATACATGCTCACTTAATATTGTGGAGAATCATGATCGAGTTTGTTTCTTAAAAACATATTTGGGGTTTCCCCTTACACTTATCTTTTGCGAAATACCTTTGGATGAAGTTAAGACTAAGCCAAACAACAAAATAAAGTATTTTCACCATTTTAGTTTGAAACATGATCTACCAACAATAAAAATAAAGCATGCATACGGAAGCAAATAACAATCAAACAAAATAAAAATCACACAAAACATGGGTTACCTTCCAAGAAGCGCTTTTCTTTATTTACGAGTCTTGTAGCTAGACTCAAGGTCATGGGTTACTACGTGACCTGGGTAAGTTCCTCATTGAGGACATCTTTGGGATCAAACTTAGGTTTCAACGTCCTATCGGTTTTCTTAGTACGGTATGACCTTTCAAACTTTTCTCCATCCGGATCATACAAAATCATCTTCATATGCCATGATCCGTCACCTTCCTTAGGTGGCTTGTCCCACCTTCATTTACAATTATACCCCTCTCTTTTCCACTTGTTCATCTCTATATTAATAGGCATTACGCTTAAGAGCTCAATCATTTTTCTAAAGACTAGGGGGTCCTCAAAAGGGTCTAGCTCTTCATCTCTAGCTATGAGTTGTTCCACCGAATGTGTCTTATCGATGAAATCTTTTTCTAGATAGAATGGGCGTTGAGGTCCTATAAAGTTTCTTTCTATCCAAGGTCCATATCTAGATGGTCTCCTATTCATCTCTACCTAATGTGGTGTCGGTTCATCTTCACAATCATAGCTATGTTTCTTGACATCATACACCGACCAAGTATCGCCCTCACCTACCGCTATCTTAGACTCCTTACAATCTATCATGGCGCTGGCGGTAGCTAAAAATCCTTTTCCTACTAAAAATGGGCATGTAGTGTCACTAACCATGTCTAGGACGTGAAAATCCGCTAAGATAGTTAACTTCCCTACGTGAACAACTACATCCTTAATCATCCCTACCGGGTAGGCAATACTCCCATCCGCTAGACCAATTAATACCTCTGTCTCCTCTAACTTTCCTAGCTTGAGAGTGGTGAAAAGGGATAAGGGAATCAAGTTGAGGCTTGACCCTAAATCGGCTAGTGTGTCGAAAGCTTCGGATCTTCCTATCTTACAAGGCAAAACAAATATACCCGGATCATCAAGCTTTTTAGGCAACTTGTTTTGAACGAAGGCGGTCCCATTTTTACCTAGTTTAAATTTCTCATATTTTTCTAGGAGGGCACTATAGTAGGGAGCACGGGCTAAGACATCAATGACGGGACGTTCAAGGTGAAGCTCCTTGAATTCATCGTCAAGGTCTTGCGTAGGAGGTGTTTCAACTATGCTTTTGACCGGTTTTATATCGGGTGTTTTATTTGATTGGTCCTTTTGAAGAATTTGGTTTTGTTTGAAACACGTGCTCGTTGATTTAACCGAGTAGTATTGCGGACAAGAAGTGGGTGACGAAACTGATGATATGGAATTAACGTTTAGTTTCGGGTTGTTGACCGTGTCGCTTGGGAGTGCTCCCATTTCTCGGTCATTGAGAACTTTCAACAATGTGTCAATTTTGGTGGTCATCTCGCTTTGCTTTTGTTTGAAATCGACTTCAAACTTAGATATGCGAGCTTCTTGAGATGCCATAAACTTGGACATCAATCCTTCAAGATTGTTGGTACTACCATAGTTGTTAGAAGGATTGTTGTTAAAAGTACGGTTGGAGGGTGGACCGTTTGGTTGGTAACGATTAGGCGGATTGGAAGAATTGGTTAGGTTTTGTTTCCACCTAAGGTTTGGGTGATTTTTCCAAGAAGGGTTGTAGGAGTCACCATAAAGGTTTGGCTCGGGTTTGAAAGTGTACCACTTATCTCCCGCTTCGTCGGTATGCGAGAATGCGTAGTCCGCAAAAGCTGTTCCGGGGAGTTCCACACAATCACGAGTGTCATGGGGACCACTACATAATTCGCATGAAGAAGTGATTTTGTTCACTTGGCTTGAAGGCTTAGGAGCTTCGTAAGATTTCATGAGAAACTTGACTTGATCCTCAAGTTCCATGATCCTACGGTCGGGAGTCCTAGAATTGTTCGAAGGCAAAGATATTGCCTTGACCGTTTTGTTCAAATCACGGGGGTCATTCCAACATTTGTTGTCATAGAGAGCAAGATCTTCTATGAGTTCCCATGATTGTTCCGCACTTAGATCACGTAGCTTGCCACCGGCCGATTGGTCAATGGTTCGCCTTGTGGAGAGATTGATATGGTCATAGAAGATTTGGACTTGGAGCCAAAGATCTATGCCATGATGAGGGACTTTTTGGAGTAAGTCCTTGAAACGAGTCCATGCTTCATATAGAGTTTCACCTTGACGTTGTTGGAACATCAAGATATCATTTCTAAGCTTGGTAGTTCTCCCCGGTGGGAAAAATTGAGCAAGGAAACGAGTGGTGAGATCATCCCATGAGGTGATGGATCCTGTGGGTAAACGCTCAAGCCATTGACTAGCTTGATCACGTAGAGAGAATTGGAATAGGCGTAATCGGGTTGACTCTCTAGTTGTAGCATCAAGGTCTATAGAACCTACAATTTTAAGGAAGTCCTTGAGATGTTGATTTGGATCTTCGGAACAAAGTCCATGGAATGCACATCTGCTTTGCACCAACCAGATGGTGTCGGATCGCAAGGGAGACACATTGGCTCCTTGGGTGAGCTCAATGGTGTTTCGGTAGCCTTGGTGGCTAGGTCGGGAATCCTCTCCTAGGGTTCGGGGCCTAAGAGGTTGGTTAGCTAGTGGTGGGTTTTGTGGGTGGTCTTGTTGTGGTCGGTTGATGGGTTCAAAGATTTTACCACCTTCCATGATGTCGGATGGTAAAGATTACGAACAAAGTCACGAAGAAATAAGATAGACTAAAGAGAACCTAAAAATAAAAATAAAATCTTACTAGAAAGGAATCTAGCAAGTAGACCTAATAAAAAGAAATTCTAACCTAGACAATAACTATTTCCCCGGCAGCGGCGCCAAAAACTTGATGCGTGGGAATTGCACCAGGCTTTACCTCTCGAGGGATCTCGAGAAGCTTACAACCCCCACCAGGCAGTGTACCTGATCGTTGTAGTATAGTATAGTGACAAGTACCGGGGGATTGATCGTTCAACTTAGGAATAGTGTCGCTAGGATTAGAAAACCTAAAGACTAGGTCCAGAGATGAGGGATGATTCTTTTTGTATTTTTATGTTTTTAGAAAAGCAAATAAAAATCTCGGGTATTGGAAGAGTGGGCGGAATTAGTTGCTAATCAACTACCCCAATAACTAAGATGCAATCAAAATAAAATAATAAAAATGAAAATAAACTAAATTAAGATAGTGGTGTGAGCAATATATGGGAAATTGTGTTTACTTAGATTTCACTACTCTCTAGATATCTTTTACAGGTTAATTACTTGTTACAGTTGCGTGGATGACGGATTGGATTCCTTAATACCATTCATGGGGTGGCGTACTTACTTCCCCAATCCTATAAGCTCCTACTTCACTCCTATGTCGTGCCGGCTAAGAAGCTCCTAACATGGGATCACTAGAATTCGCTCATGCATTAAATACAATCATAAAAACCTAGTACACATCGGTTCATGTTTCTTAAGACGTTCAAGCAAGTTACACAATGGAGATCTGCCAGTTTTCTTAAGCCTAACATTGAAATCATTAGTCCATTACAACTATAAACAAGCAATCAACCTATAATCAACATCTAGGTTTCATTACATCTAAGCAAACACATGAAAGATCTAGCCTAGCATGTTAAAATCAAGACAAGCATAAGATATATTCAAACAACACATAGACATATTGAATGAATTGAAAGAGGACTTATCTTAATTGAACATGAAAGGTTTCAAGGGGTGAAAACCCTTGAAAATACTGTTACAAACGACCTAGGGTTTATTAGGTTCGGCCCTAGTATTCTCCACACAAGTTTCTCTTTTTATGAATGAAAAATAGAAAAGTATATATAGATTTTGTGAGGTGACGGCGTCAAGAGTAAATTTCTGACGCCGTCATCTCGCCGCCAATAAAGTTCTCGGACTGCCTAGATCTGGGTCTGACGCCGTCATGTGTAATCCATCTTCAGGCCGTCATCAAAATAACTCTTGACGCCCTTATTCTGACGCCTTCAGGTTTTCTCTGGGTCGTCATGGATTTTGCTCTTGACGCCGTCATATTTTCCTTCTTGACGCTGTCATATTTTCCTTCTTGACGCCGTCAGGTACTGTTCCCAGCATGGAAAATTAAGTCTTTGCCGTTTTCTTCACTTTTATGCTCCAAAAACGTCCAAAATGCTTCCTTTTTCAGAATTCACTCCCAAAGTACCTAAAATCACAAAAGGAACGATTTAGGGCAATATTTGATCAAATAAATTCAATTCCAGGCTTAAATGACCTCTTAAAAATGGTTAATTTTTTTACTCATCACTATAGAAATTTTGGGCTAAAATGCATACGTTTACTATGCGAGCAACGCATTTTACCACGAGTTCACAACTGTGACAACAACTATTTTTTGAAGTCCAAATAACACCAAAATTCGCATTCCACAAAAATGAGTCTAAACCCAATATCAAGTCATGAAACAAATACTAGTTACACAAACTAGTGACCCAACAATATTTCAAATAACATGATTTGAGCATTCCATTTTTCTATCATAACCAATGTTGCAAAAATCGTGAATCGGTCCCGAGGCGGTCGAGGGCCGTGTAGCGATTTTTGGGCGATTAATCGCCGATTCCAAGGTCCAAGGCCGATTAATCGGCCGATTACCTTGTAAATCGCTCCAAGGTCCAAGGCCGTTCAGCGATTAATCGCCGATTCCAAGGCCGACTCGGCCGATTTTTGCAACACTGATCATAACGAAATGATTCAGAAACTCTAGATAGCGGTTTGTAATCTATCTTTAAATAAGATTTCAAGAAAACTGCTCCTCATCTTTCGTCATATTAATATCATATTAACAAGTTAAAAAAAATGTGCAGTGTGCAGCTAGTTGTTACACAGTAGTGTCACAATGACCACAAAACCTTTCAAAGCAAAGACAACTTCATGTTAATTTCTTTGATACAAGTCAAGTGAAAACAAGACTTAAGGCTACTCACAGTGGTGAACCATATTGCATCATCATTCCGGCTGCCACCTCAGCTTTCTCTCTCCTCAAACCATTTTCATCTCTCTCATCACAGTGGCGTAAATATCGATCGTTTGGGATTGTTTGAAACAAAAGGTTGAAACTTGTGTGTAAATATCGATCGTTTGGCCGAACGATATTGCATTCCCTTGCCGGCGATCGATATCACAAACCATATGCCACAGTGGGCACAAACGATGTTCAAAATGTTAGAACCATATTGGCAAACGATTTTTTCCGACCCACTACTACCAGCCTAACTATGTAATTATATATATATATATATATATATATATATATATATATATATATATATATATATATATATATATATATATATATATATATATAAAAGGTAGGGATAAAATGAGAAGGGTAGGAAGGATTGTGGGAGTGACATGTGTAATCCTCATGCCACATCATCATGCCGCATCACGGTTACTGCATCGTGATGCAGTAAAATTTTTGGCGGAAAAAAAAAATTTTTCCCGCAAAAAAAAAATTTTTTTTGGGAAAATTTTTTTTTCCCTCCAAAATTTTTACTGCATCACGATGCAGTAAATTTTTTTACTGCATTATAGTTACTGCATCACGATGCAGTATATTTTTTTACTTCATTATGGTTACTGCATCACGATGCAATATAATTTTTTACTGCATCACGATGCAGTAAAATATTTGGCGGGAATTTTTTTTGCCAAAAAAAAAAAAAAATTGGCGGGAATTTTTTTTTTTCACGGGGTGACACATGTCACTCCCACAATCCTTCCTACCCTTCTCATTTTAAGACCCCTTCTCATAATATCCCATCTATCTCTCTCTCTCTCTCTCTCTCTATATATATATATATATATATATATATATATATATATATATATATATATATATATATATATATATATTGCTTCAATGCTTCTATGCTTCTTGTTACATGAATCTCGTAATAAGAAAAATTACCAAATATGATTCTGATATTTCTTTGAAAGTGAAGAAATATAAACTAGTTTAAGTGTATACATACATATTTTCTTATACGATATCATAATACTAATATCAGTTGAAACCAAAAGTTGTCCAACAATGCAACATAATCAATTTGAAATGACAAAGTATTATGGTTTAGACCCCCCAAATTATCAAAAGTCCATAATGTTCCACAACGAAATAACTCATGTGAAATTGTAATCATAATCAATTTAAATAACTTTCATTTGACTAGTAAAGTGAAGCATTAGTCTCGGTATCGATAAACAAAACGATATCAAACGGTTCTTAATATATTTTCCAAATACTATAACCTTCCAAAAGATTGAGCATCAGTTACTCACAAGTAATTTAATAATAGATACATCGACAATAACAAAATCAAAACAAGAAGGTTTTAGTTTTCTTTGACAAAAACACTTAATATAATAATTTAAAAAATCAAACTTGGTTTGTTGTTTCTCTACGTCAAAGAGAAACCAATTCACATGCATGTTTCAAATTGTCTCACAAAAGAATATTGTTTCTTAATCTGATTAATTTTTTCGAATGAATATGTTTTAAGATTGTTAGGATAAATACCACCAATAATCAGAATTTAAACAATATAACAAATAAGTATATGATAAGAGAAATCACGACAAAAACATAATTACAAGATGTGAAAACAAACCGTAATGAAATCGAAATCATAACATGATCGAGGCACGTGTTTGACATGCTTCCCTTAAAACAGATTCACCGCCAATTCGACGTCTATTTCCCAGGGTACAACGATCAGAACAGTACGTTGTACTGCCGGATGTGACCTATATGCCTGAAATTCTCATCGGAGTAGCGACATGTTTCAACGAATGAATGACTACATGTTTGTGTGGTTCGATGCTAGTTCTGTTTGGTGTGTTTGAGATGTAATTCAGCCATTTGCCTTCACGGTTTTCATGGCTTATTTTGTGATGGAGAATAAGTCTTTCTTTTATACCCAAAGGAGTAAAAAAGAAACGGTAAACATTAAGTACCAAATTATAACCATATTATTTGCTCATTAACCTTCATTAAACCTTGTTTAATATGAGCATATAATTTGTACTTAACAATAATTTAATCCCCATTAAATAGCTGTTACAACTCATCAAATAAGTTTGTTACTCAAGGTCAAAATTTATCATATTACTCATACGTTGCAGCCAAGTAATCATAGTGATATTACAAACGTATAATCATATGTAGTTTTGTTAATATCACTTACACAATATCACTTACACATAATCATCTTATACGACCAAATGATCATATGATTACCTCTTGCATTAATGAGATTATAACCAAATTTATTTTCCTTGTTTTCCATTCCAAACACCTAAATATGAGACTCGATATCTCATTCACACAATTCTTCATTAAAATTTCCAACAGTATTAACTCATTATAGTTAATATCTTGGATTGAATTACAAAACGGTAAAGGGATAATTCGTTAATCCACTTATAAACCCCAAGTAAAGGATCTTGATCTCAATTGAAGAATACTTGAAGTTGATTCTTGTTTAGCTAGAATCAAAAGATACGTTTACATTTAAATTCGGTTAATTCTTTATGTGTTAAACTGATCCTACGCTTCTGCATGTGTTTGATATTTATGTGTTTTATTTATGAACTTGTCATGATATTAAAATTCCAACAATATCTTAGGGATATGGTCGATGATAAGTAAACAACCAGGAATTACTCGAAGTTGCTAAGAAACAATTCAGCATCTATCGAGATGAGAATCAAGATCGAAAAGTACTTTCTTGGATTATTGTAACTGAATGATTACAAGTATTGTGATTGAGAGAAGAGAGAAATGACAAATCAAAGATAAATAAGGCATTGTTTCTTTTTTTTATCTTACATCCTCTTAATCACCACTTGCTTATATAATATTTTTTTTAAATTGGGCCCACAATTTCCCTTTAATTTGTCTGTATCCGCTAGAGAGGGAAAAGAGCACTCTTCCACAATAAGTGGAATTAAGGGAAGGGCGACCCGCTATTCTTTCTAAACCTCTTAATCCAAAGCAAAAAAGAAACACCTCCTAACAATGAATTGGTAACAGAAAGGGTGATTTGGCTGGAAAAGTGGTTAAGGCTTAAGAGTGGTAATGAACACGTGCACCTCACGTGGCTGAGTTAGACTCATACACGTACACCTCACGTGTCACTAATAAGCACTTATCACAGTTCACTGCTTATCAATCCATCCCTCTTAAACTATTCTTGTCCTCAAGAATTGATTTCAAACTCTGGGTAGTCTTTGAGCAGTTTATCCAAAGGCTCCCAGGTTGCATCTTCAACACTCCCATTGGTCCATTAAACTAGACCATAGACTGCAACTGCATTGTTCCTCTTGATCACCTTCCTATCCAAAAGTGCTAATGGTTGAGCTGTCAAAAAGCCATCTTGCACAATGTGGAATTAACACTTGTTAGGCATCTGGTACTTCTCCCTTGTGTTTCTTAAGCTGAGACACATGAAAAAAATTGTGGATTTGTGCCTGTGGATTCAATTCCAACTAGTAAGCCACTTGCCCAATCTTAGCTGTAACCTTGAATGGGCAATAGTATTTAGGAGAAAATTTATGTTGCTTTCCCATTCTCACAGTAACCTGCCTGTGTGGTTGCTGTTTCAAGAGTACCCAATCACCAATTTCAAAAACACTTTCTGACCTCCCTTTATCAGCCTGTTGTTTCATCCTATTTTGAGCCCTTAATAAGTGGAATTTCACTGTTTGAATAACACCTTCTCTTGCTTTCAGTGTTTCGTCCACAACTTCCACTTTGCTTAATCCTCCCAAGTAAGGAACATGTATTGATAGAGGCATGCCAGACATAATCTCAAAAGGAGTGGACTGGGTTGATGTATGGGAGTTGGAGTTATACCAGAGTTCTACCAATGACAGCCATTTACTCCATTCCTTAGGGTGCTCACTAGTCATGCATCTTAAGTAACCTTCCAAACACCTGTTGATGACTTCAGTTTGACCATCAGTTTGTGGATGGTAAAAAGTGGACATCAACAACTTCACTTGCAACAGCTTAAAGAGCTCTTTCCAAAATGTACTCAAGAAGACTTTGTCCATATCGGACACAATAGACTCTAGAAAACCATGTAGCTTATAGAAATTGTCCAGGAAAGCTGGAGCTACTTGGGTGGCTGAAAAGGAGTGAGATAAGGCCATGAAATGTGCATATTTGCTAAGTCTATCAACCACCACAAAAATTACATTCTTGCCCTGAGACTTGGGAAGGCCTTCAATGAAATCCATAGAAACACTAGTCCAAATGTTTTTTTGGCATAGGCAAGGGCTGTAGAAGACCTGGGTAGGCTGCCAAGTCAGGCTTGTTCCTATGGCATACCAAACACTCCCTTACAAATTGTTTGACTTGTTTCCTAAGCCCTTTCCAATATAGCATTGAACAAATCTTGTGGCTAGTAACCTTCACTCCAGAGTGACCACCAACAGAACCACCATGAAAATGTTACAATAAATCTTGTCTCAAAAGACTATTGTTGCAAACTACAATTTTCCCTTTTCTCAACAGTTGGTTATTAGACCACACATAATGCTTTTTAGCCACCTCCCCTGCCTTCAACTTAGCAATTATGGCCTGCAAATTCTCATCTTCTAGCCAACTAGCTTCAATTCTCTGAGCTACATCAGTTGTAATCATGGTAGCTACCAAACTGAATAACTCAATACTTTGGACTCTAGACAGTGCATCAACTGCCCCATTCTCACTACCTTTCTTGTACACTACCTCATAATCAAACCTCATGAGCTTAGGCAGCTACTACATTTGGGTAGGAGTTGTGATCCTCTGGTCCAACAAGTACTTCAGGCTGAAATGATCTGTCTTGATGATGAAATGCCTATCTAATAAGTAGCCCCTCTACTTGTCTAAGGCCAACAAAACTGCTAAGAATTCTTTCTCATATGTAGACAGGCTTTGATGCTTAACAGAAAGTGTTTTACTCATATAAGCAATTGGGTGGCCATTTGGCTACAAAACTGCCCATGTACCCACACCTGAAGCATCTGTTTCTACTACAAAAGGCCTTGTGAAATCTGGTAAGGCCAACATAGGTGCCTTCATCATGGCTTCCTTGAGGGTTTCAAAAGCTAATTGAGCTGCCTCACTCCAACTATACCCACCCTTTTTAAGTAGCAGGGTCAAAGGTCTACTTATGGTAGTAAAATTCTTAATAAAGCTCATATAATAACTTGTGAACCCCAAGAATCCACTTTAACTGTTTGAAATTGTTAGGAACTGTCCATTATTGCATAGCCTTAACCTTGTGAGGGTCTATAGCTACACCCTTAGCAGAAATTACATGGCAAAGGGACTCTACTTGGTTTGTGCCAAACATACATTTACTTTTCTTAGCAAATAGTTTGTTCTGCCTCATGGTCAGTAACACAACATTCAAGTGTTGTACATGATCTTCCCAATTCTTACTATAGATTAGTATATCATCAAAGAATACTAAGATAAATTTCCTGAGAAAGGGTTGGAATACCTTATTCATCAGAGCCTAAAATGTGGAAGGAGCATTGGTCAACCCAAATGGCATGACCAGAAATTCATAGTGTCCTTGGTGTGTTTTAAATGCGGTCTTCTCAGTGTCCTCCTTATGCATCCTGATTTGATGGTAACCAGACCTCAAATCTAATTTTGAAAAGATTGTAGCACCATGTAATTCTTCTAGAAACTCTTCTATAATGGGAATTGGGAACTTGTCTTTGATGGTATTTTTGTTCAACTGTCTGTAATCCACACACATTCTCCATATGTTATTAAGAAACAATTCAGGGTCTATCGAGATGAGAATCAAGATCGAAAAGTAGTTTCTTGGATTATTATAATTGAATGATTACAAGTATTGTGATTGAGAGAAGAGAGAATGACAAATCAAAGCTAACTAACAATGAATTGGTAACAGATATTTAAAAGAGTGATTTGGCGGGAAAAGTGGTTAAGGCTTAAGAGTGGTAATGAACACGTGCACCTCATGTGGTTGAGTTAGACTCATACACATGCACCTCATGTGTCACTAATAAGCACTTATCATAGTTCACTGCTTATCAATCGAGAACGGTCACGAGGACACCCAAGTTAGCTACACATACACATCAGTTAAATAATCGTCCTCTCTGATTAATGTAGACAATGAAACCAACTCGTCCGTTTGTTCATACAAGGATTCTATCTTTTTGTGTAATTTTGTTTGTAAACATTGAACTCTATAAAAATTGTTGAAAAGATAAATAATTTTCTTTAATAATGATGATTCATGAAAACTAATAAAATTTAGAATCAAGTATAAAAACACGCCAGTCGCACTTTCAATTTGTTTTTGTACGACTACTAAACCGAGCAACTTCACCACCTTTTTGCCAAGTTCCCATTTGATAGGTGGCTGTTTTTAGTACAAAGACAAAATTATTGAAAAAATAAATTTTACATTTTCTTTTCTTTTCTTTTTCTTTTTCTTTTTCTTTTTTCTTTTTTTTTAGATTTTTTTTCGGAAAAGACATAACGGTCACACAAAAAAATTTCTTAGCCGCCACTCGCACAAAAAGTACAACCATCGGTCTAGAAAAAAAAAAGTTTAACCATAGTTCCACTTTTCATTAAAAAAGACAAAACTTGGCAAAAAGTTGGTGGACACTTGGCAATAAAGTTGTGGAGTCACACAAAAAAAACATCCATCTATCAAATAAGACACTTGGCTAAAAGGTAGTAAAGTCGCACGGTCTATCAGTTGCACAAAAACAAATTTGTAAAATAATGAAATTTTTGTCTCGTTTTTAGATTTTCAAAATGACCGTCTGAAATTGAAAATGACCCTAAAATTTATCATAACTAAAATATATAGGTACAATGAAAAGATCATAGAAAGATAACTATCATGACTAAACAAAAAATTAAGGCTAAAACCATCACGTAATACACAGATTGAAACAAATGTTTTTAAGCCAACTAAACTTAGCATACGAAGACATTAATTATTAGAAGGAACATAAATTCATATTTGGGGAAAATGTATATCTAATTTTGTATTTATCATGCCAAGAGTTAATAGATAAAAACTAAAAACATTTTTAGCCACCTAGAACTTATCTATAATGTAAAAAAACAAATTAGAAATTAGAGATGCGTTGTCATGAAATATTAACCAAGTTTTTTTTTTTTTTTTTTTTTTTTTTTTTTTTTTTTTTTTTTAATCACTCTTAATTTACTTTTTAATCATAAAATCACTAAACGTTACAACAGTGTTTCATTGTTTTGGATTTTTTTATTTGAGTGACTAAAACCGGACACTTCTCAAACTTATATGTATTATTTTGTGACTTAGATTTTTTTCCGCGTGTGCATAAATTGGTTGTATTAAGTTGATTGAGATTAATTATAATCAGGAGATAGTTGTTTATTATTAAGGTACAATCAAATAATGCACATATAAATATCTTATACATATATAGTATTTTCGAACATTATAATAGAACAACTAGGTGAGTACCCGTGCATAAAGACGAGATTTTATAGCGGCAAATAATTATAGTTGTGATAGTTTGGTTAAGTTTTCGTGTAGTGTTTATGCATACATTGTAAAAATATCAAAATATTATGTTTATAAAACCACATAAATAGAGACTTAAAAAAGAATGAAGAGCATAATACTAGAATCTAAATGAGATTTTTAGTAGCGTTGGGCGTTGGGGGATAGGATAAGATATTGAAGATACTGTAGTTGAAGATGTTAATTATATATATTATGTTAAATAGTTGTGATTGGTACTTGGTAGCAATGTTAAGTAACGAGGATGTAAGCCGCGCGTTGCCGCGGACATTATATAATATTATATTTTGAGGACTAAATTTGCAACGAACCTCTAAGATGAAGGACGAAGTTCGTATGGATTTTTTTTTTTTAAATTGTTGAAGATAACGGTCGTTACCTACTTAACGTTAAGTTAGTGAGCAAGGACTGACTTTGCAATAGATGTATAACATGAATGACCAATTATTTAAATTACGAAAGGAGTAAATTTGCAACGAACCTCTGAGATGAAGGACCATTTTTGTACGGAATTTTTTTAAAATGTTAAAGATAAAGATCATTAGTTAACAGTTGTTAATTAATTAACGACCGTTAGATACTATAGCAGAAATTATTATTTTAAAAATTTACTATTCACTGTGAGTGCTTTACACTATAGCGAAAATTATTTTTTAATGAAGTGTGAATAGTAACCCCATGCTAAATGTAATGTATATATAATTTTTGTAAACATAAGTCAAAGGATTTTGGGTGAGAGAAACCAATCAAAAATCTAAAATTTAGAACTTAGTTAGGTATTTTAATATAAAACATCACTCCTTTTAAGGGTTTTTTTTTTTTTTTTTTTTTTTTTTTTTTTTTTTTTTCCTTTTTTTTTCTATTTTCTTTAAAAAAAAAACCATTTTTTCTTTGCAAGTAGTTAAGATAAGATAAGATATTAAAACTTTGATGGTTCTTGTTGTTAATTAACTTAATTGGAACCAAGAGAAAAGTTCATTTAGCCACTAAGATTTTTCTACATATTGAAGGATAAATTTTAGTCACTCATTTTATAAAAGTACAAGGAGGCGGAATAATTGATATTGTTGATTAAAACCTACATCCACCTCCTATCTCACTAAAATACATATTTTGTAAACAGTTAATCGTTAGCCTACATAAATTACACTATCGCTACAAGCATTAAATTACCTTTCAATAGGGCATTTTTATACATTTTCGACAAACTTTATTATCTTTTTTTGTTTGTAGTAAAATTCACATAAGTATTTGTATATAACTCTAACATATTCACAGTTTTTGCACTGAAAAATACACGTCTTTAGCTTTCTAGCCATATATCACACATTATATTTTGAGCCTGGAAAATAGACCAGTTAGTTCGTTGAAGTTGGACAAAACATAGAAACTCTTTAAATCTTCACTTTTGTTGTTGCGGTATTGATAATTTGAACTATGAAATTGTACGTGATTTATAGTATGAGTTATGAAAAATCTCGTATCATTATTGAATAATTATATAAAATGTGATATATCAAACGAGTTTGATTAAAATTATTTTCTTTTATTTTCCCAACTTTTTATGAATTAATTGTATTGATATATGGTTAGAAAGATAAGAATGTGTATTTTAATACAAAAACGGTGAATATTTTAGAGTTTTATTAAAAATATTTATGCTCATTTTACGACAACAAGTTAAGTGTTTGGACTTCCAAATTATTGTTATATCACATGTGACATATCAAACAGGTTAAAAAAAAATAAATAAATAAATAAAAACCTTTAACTTTTATTAATAAACTGTATTGCTTTGGAGGTTCAAATATTATATATAATATATTGTTGGAAAACTAATGATGTGTATCTTTTAATGCAAAAAACGGTGAATCATTTGACGTACTTATGCCCATTTACGACAACATGTTGAGTGTTCGAACTTAAAGATTAATGTTATAGCACATGTGATATATCATGCCAACTCATATACCTAGAAAAACCAAAAATGAAAAGTTTGTAGAAAGCATATGAAAGTGCACGCATTGAAAGATTATAAAATGCTTGCCGTGAAAGTATAATATGTTTCACCTAATGATTATCAGTTTTTAAGATATACAGTTTTCTAAAAAAAAAAGAAGTTGAAAGTGATTTTTATTAGAAGAAGAAATATGAATAGATTTAGTTAGGTGTTTGATCTTAGTTAAAAATGAATGATTATGATTAATCTCTATTCTTTATATTTTTTGTGATGTGTAAGACAACTCAACTATTGTTAGTTATTTCCTCCGTCTCAAAATAATTGTCCCTCAACAAAAATCGGACAGTTTAAGAAAATCGTAATTACATACTGCTTTTTTCTTTTACTTTTTACAGAATAACAGTTTTATTTTTAACTAACTATTTAATGTATTCTTTATAGTTTGTAATATTAACTTCAAGCAAAGGTAATATCGTAAACTTGATGAAACTTCTTTATCTATTTTTAATACTGAATAATTATATTGGGACATTTTAAAAATAAACATGTATTATTAATTTGGACGGAGGGAGTGTGACTTTTGATTATGTGTCATAATTATTCGATAGTTGTTAAAATCATACTTGTCGTCATCGTTTACCCTTCAGTTTTGACACCGATGAAATAGATTTTGTATTTTTAGTAGTTTAAAACGTGTAGTGTAACACATATTCGTTTTTATAATTAAACAATCTCATGTCAAATAAATAAATTTATCAACTTACGATGTAGACATGTATATTTGTGACCAACTATTGAACAATTTACAATCTTATTTATCTTTTAAAAACTCGTATGTTTGAACCTGTGTATGAAGTTGAAGACAGCAGATTTAGATTATATTAATTAAAATAAGCGTCACCTAATGTTTTGTTGTCTGACAAATGTAAAGATCCAACTAATTAAATTATTCATACACGTCCAAAAATTGTCGGTCACAAAGCAAACTCGGTAGAGTATTATTTATAAATTATAACTGTTAATTAATATTTATCCTCAACCAATTAAAATCTTCAAGTGGGCTACAATAAGTCAATAATAAATAGAGAACGATTTTCGGGCCAATCTTCACAAAATAATGTCAAATTAAAATTACACGGATCACACATCTCTCACAACCCGCATTTAGCGGGGTGCCGTTTAGTTGTAGAAAGTTTTTCATTTTTTTTTCGTTTTTAAATTCATTGAGAAGAGAATGACTTTTTTTTTTTTTAGAGAAAAGTTGAAAATATTGAAAACATATTTAGTTGGAGTTATATTTTCTTTTTTAAAAAATAATTAGAGGATTACCTCAAATTGCGACAGTGGCGGCTACAGCGGGCAGTTGCGGCGACGGTCGGCTATGGAGGATGACACGAGAGATTAAGGGTAGAATGGTGTATGTTTTGTTTTTTTTTTTTTTTTTTTTTTTTTGAAGTTGAAAAAAATAATAATAATAATGAGAATGGTAGAATGGACTTTTCAATTTCTTAGTTAAAATTTTAAAAATAAGAATTTCATGTTTTTTAAATTGTTGAAAAAAAATGTGACTAAACGGATTTTCAATTTTTTTCATTTTCACATGAAATTTTTTTTAGAAAAACTAGATATTTTTCACCAACTGGACACACCCTTAGTTTTTAGTTCCGAAATTATTAATTTAGGTTGCAACTTTGATGTGTCGCCACTTCTCCAACAAGCAACCACTCCGGCTTCATGCTCCATCATGTTTTCCCTCTTCAAACAGCGAAGCTTTCCTACACACCTGTGCATGTGTATGTATTTGTGTGCATTTCCCTAGCGAGTCCCGCAACATCACTTCGGCATTCACCCTTCTTGCACGATTGTGTCTTCCTGTACTCCCTTTCGTCAATCGCATACTCATCACATACACATTTTTCATATCAGATTAATTATACATATATACATTTGTCGTCTTGGCCAACGTCGTTTCGCAAAAAAAAAAAAAAAAAAAAGACATGCAGTATATCCTGACAAGTTACAAAAAATACCATGTACGTTTTTTTTTTTTTTTTTTTTTTTTTTTTTTTTTTTTTTTTAATATCAAATATATATCGATTTATTTATAAAAAGTATACCGATAAAAAAAAGTCTCTAAATTGCAAACAAAATAAGCCCAATATTGCAGTACTTTTACTTACGTACAATTTTATAAAACATGTAGAACTTTATTTATAAAAGGAAATATTTAAAAACATACCCTTAAACTATGTAATAATTTTATAAACTACTTGTTTAAATATAAGTTAAATAAAAAAAATTCAAAACACACCTTGTAGAACCGTAGAGGGGGTGAATACGGTCTCTTCATCTTTTTGAGTATTTAAAAAACTTACAGCCTCAAAGAGCACCAAGTGGTTTATACAACAACAACCACTTAACACAAAAATAATCCAAAGTATATAAAACAAGTAAGTGACACCACGATATATATTGGTTCGGGATGGGGGTTTATACCATCCGTACGTCTAGTTGCGAATCCACGACACTATACTATTCACTAAATATAATCCTTTCAGTGGACTACAAACCCTTACAACTTCGCTCCACCGATACATACAAAGATTGGTGATCACTAAGAAGAGCTACTCCCCAACGGTATTCCGCCCTCGGAAACCACCCTCAAGGACTCGTGATTCGGCTTAACCACAAAGACCACTAATACCACAAAGACTTCCCACCGGAAGTATCAAACCCCAACTAGATCCCCAGTTATCTAAGCTTGGTCACCTCGACACAAGACTTCCCTTACAACCAAATTGAATGAACAACTGTTTGATTGTTTAATCAAGTCCTAACCTAATCTAGAGACTCAATTCTAGTAGAAAAGGTAAAGATAAGAAAACCCTCGACACAATCACAAGAGTGGATTAGGTTCTTGTGATTCTTCCCTTACAAGGAGATGTGTTCTTTCAAAGAATGTTAGTGTGAAAGATTAAGAACACAAGATAAAATTAGAAGATCGAGAGAAAAAATATAAGAGAGAAAGATTAATGGCAATAAGTGAGGAATACAAGAGGCAATGGTGGGTATTTACAGGCCAAGATCCTAAGTTGAGAAAAAATTACCGAAGCCGGTGCGTCGCTGGCACGTCGGGGCGCCAGCAGCGCGCCAGCAAGTCTGGTGGATTTTTCATTTTGAGATCTTGGTCTTGTAAATACCCAACCTTACTAAACCCCCAATTGTACTTCACACATTTAGACCTCTACATTATTCATTCCACAGGTCTACCAACTCAAATAGCCAATTTATAAAAAGGTTTTGTGAAGTGTTTTAGGTTAAGCCAATTATCAAAAAGAGAATGGCGGAAGGGATAATTGGATATGGGTAGTTTGGGTATTCCTCATATGGCATAGAAAGAGAGAAAGAATATGCCATGAGATATTCCTTTACATGGAAAGGAAGTGTTGATATTAGAGAGGAAAGATTTGAATTTGAAATTTAAATGGCGTGAGAGGGAAATAATAGAGTGAGGTTGTGTTAGGTTGAACCATGGTTGGGTTAGAAGAGAAAGCATGGTTAGGTTAAGAAGAGGATATATCAAAGGAATGTGCTTTCCTTGGTGAGAAATAGTGGATGTTAGATGAGGGTTAAGATGTAACCATGGTTGAGTAAGAAGAGTAACCATGGTTGAGTGAAAAAAGAATATCCAAGGGAATATGACATCCTAGGAGAAGAGGGTGAGTTGTGAGAGGGAGAATTTGAATTTCAAATTTGAAATATAGTTTTTGGAGATGAGTTGGATGTGTAAGAGAGGGATGCGATGGTGATAAGATGGGGAGCCTATGTTTAGATTTAAATTTGAAATGTTGTGAGAGTGGGAGGAAGGGATAAGGTTGTGTATGAGTTGGAAGGATTTGATAAGGATATGATGGGTGTAAGAGTGAGGTGATGGGGAGCCTATGTATTGGATTCAAAATTCAAATTTTGAATGTTGGAGAGTAAGAAGTGAGGTGGTTTGTGGTGAAGGGTTTATTTGTATTTGAAATGGATGGTTGGATGAAGAGAATGAAGTGTTGGTGATATCCTATTGGTTGAAATGGAACGTTGTAAAGAGAATGTTTTGAAGATATGATGTGGGTATGTAGGAGACATGAAGTACATAGAAGTACTAAAGGTGTAAGGGAGAATATTATGATAATGTTGGGGATAAGATTTGAGAGGATTTTGTAATAGTTATAGGTTTAGTTTGGTGAGGAGATTAATCAAAGGATTGATTAAGGTTTAATGATAATTTCATTAAGAAATAAAAGAATTGACAATTATGATTATGGGTTGAGAAAATCAAATGTTACATATAATCTCAAGTAACTCAACGTCGAGTATTCAGAATCTCATAATTCGTGAATTTTCACGACTCGACGTAATCAATAATCATCTTGATGCAAACAAGCTAAGTTCTTTGCATCATTCTAAAGCATATCCCACAACGGGAAAGGATGCGTTTACGCAAATGGACCTTTGACTTAGTTTGACCAACAATGGAGTAAACTCGTTACGTGATTAGAGAAGACGTAAACACGGATTATGGCCATATGAATACTTTCACTTGATGTCACGTGAAATATATAAGCTCCCTAGGTTTAGAAAAGCCTTGGCTAGAGGCGTTTACCAAAATACTTGAGTTAGCGTTTTACCAAAAATGGGAGTTTGTAAATTTGGACTTCTCTAATCCTAAAACTCGTTTTGAGTGTTCTCAATGAAGCACATAACATATTCATACATGTATTAAAAGATCCACATTTGTTAGGTAAGGGGAAAGCCGACTTTGAAATTTTGTCCCGACCATTACAGTGGCCTGGCGCGTCTGAGCGCTGGCAGTGCGCCAGGAGCAGTTATTAGGCCGGGAGAAATTTTGCTAACGTTTGTTATTTTATGTGTTTCTAAGGTTTATTTGACATCATTAAAACATAAGGAGATCTTACTAATGTTGTTCCAACACACCCCTAAAATATGTAACAAGTTACGAAACTACTTTAAACAATAGTTGTTAAGATCTGATCTAGCTCTTAATATATTTCGATTTTTATGTTTCCACTAAGTAGAAACGGGTCGATCTTTCATAGGATCTTAAAAGGCATAGGATCTTAAGTAAAATCTCGATGGATCATAAGCTTTCGATCCGGTTTGATCCTACTTCCATTTAATTAACTAACTAAACTGTAAATAATGAGTTTTCTTAAAGTAAAACAATAAAATAGGCTTGGATAATTATAAACGTTATATAAGAGTAAAATATAGGGAAAATGGCACAAAAAGGCACTCAACTTAGGGTATGTTTCCAATCAACGTACTCCATTTTTTATCTTGCATATAAAGGTGCCCAACTTCTTTTTTAGCCGATTTAGGGTTTTTTTAATTTTATTATTATCTTTTTTTTTTTTTCTCAATTTCCATTAAGAAACTAACAATCATTTCATTAATTCTACAACTTTGTTAAATTAAACCTTTTTAAAACTTAAGGGCCCATAAATGATAACTTATGATCTGGGTTTATATTCACAAAACGTTTCTTCTCCAACTTTCCCGAAAACCTTTCTACACAAAAACCCTAAAAAACCTCCGTTCACAAAACCTAATCGAATCACAAAATTGAACCCCCTTTCCTCTTCTTTAAGGTAAATTAAAGTTATTGTTGTTTTTAATTTTCTTACTAACATTTAAGTTAAGCGCTTATTTGCGTGAATTATTTTGTTTAGCAGGATGGCTTATTTATCCTCAACAGTTCCATTATTGTTGAGTCTTACAACGGGTATTTCAATCTTAAACCTTTAACATATACTAATTGTGAGATGCTCACAATGAATGTTGATGTAAGTGGTTTCAAACTTAAAGGACTTGAAAGATATTGTTGAAACCAAAACACCTTATGTAGTAATTGGGTTGTATTACTTTAGTAAAGGTTTAAACATTATCAAGCGTAATGTTGATGTTAGTGTATTTGTTGAAAAGTGGAAAAGTAATGAAGGTAGCATACAATTATATGTTAGTCATAAGAATGAAGATTTAGGTGATTATATTGGTCATAAGAATGAAGATTTGGGTAATTATATTCTTGTTGAGTTAAAACCTTATTGTGATTTAGGTGACTCAGATGATGAATTTAGTGATGTTGCATCACTTGATCATTTATCTGAGGGTGAAGAAGAGTTGAGCTATGATAAAGAAAAAGAAAAAGATTAGAGGAAAATAAAAACAGCAAATGAAGATGCATATGATGAAAGTAAGCTAGTGTTGGAAAATGACATCGATGATAATGACCATGAAGTAGATCCTTTATTTTCAAACCTAGGTGATGAAACTCAAAAAGAAAAAGTTCATTTTGAACCATAAATTAACTCAGATGAGGATATGCCCATCATGGATGAGGATGAGATTCGAGATTACCCTATCGATGACCTAAACACCCATTGAAAGTTAAAAAAAAAAAAAAAAAAAAAAAAAAAAAAAAAAAAAAACGAATATTAAATGGATTATATGCAGACTTGGATCAAGTAAAAGATTGTCTGACCTTTTATTCTGTTGCCAATGGATACCAACTTTGGTATGAAAAAAGTGATAGTGAAAAGTTGTTGGTTAGTTGTGGGTTTGATGAAAAAGATAGAAGAAATTAAAAATTTTCAAGAGATCCCAATAAACCTTGTTGTCCTTTTAGGTTAAGATCTGTAAAGATGCATGATGAAAAGTCTTGGCATATATGAACCCTAGTTGATGAGCACACTTGTGCTAGACAATATAATCTTGGTGTTTAGTGGATTCTAAATGGATTTCCAGACAAATTAAAGGTAAAGTAAGAATGAATCATGATATAAAAGTTGTTGATCTGCAAGAAATGGTTATGAAAAAATATAGGGTGAAGACATCTGACAATCAGTGTAGTAGAGCTAGAAGGATTACACTTTAAAATCTTAAGCAGAATGTTGGAACTCAATATGACATGTTGGTTGATTATGCTAGTGAATTGAGAAAAACAAACCCTGGTACCACAGTGCAGTTGCATATTGATCCTCTTGCAGATGGTACACACATGTTTAATATTTACGTTTGTTTTCACAATTTAAAAGAGGGTTGGAAAGCAGGTTGTAGAAAGGTTATAGGTTTGGATGAGTGTTTTTTAAAAGAGGTGTGCCAAGGTGAACTATTGGCAGCTATTGGGCGGGATGGAAACAATCAAGTATACCCAATTGCATGGGTTGTTGTACAATTTTGAACATAGATAGTTGGGAATGGTTTGTTAAATTATTAACAAAAGATCTTGGTTTATCAGATGGGCAAGGTGTCACATTTATATCTGATTGGTATAAAAGAATTTTCCAAGCAGTTAGGAGAGTGGTGCTACTTGTAGAACATAGGTTGTGTGCTAGACATATTTATGCAAATTTTAACAAGATATACCCTCGTGTTCTATTTAGAAACCTCTTTTGGCAAGAATCAAAGGCATCTTATCATCAAAAATTCCTAAATACAATGAAATAAATGAAAACTGCAAGTGCGGGAGATTATTAGTATTTAGTAGAAAAAGAATCATGGACATGGTCAAGATGATACTTCAAAGAAGGAATGGATTGTGATGCTGCTAAAAATGGTCTTAGTGAATCATTTAATTCTCATATAAAGAATGCAAGGAGAAAAGCAATAATTGGAGTGCTAAAAGACATTATGTCATGACGAGGAATTACACACTAAGGAATGAGTGTGAAGATTGGAAATGTGATATTTGCCCTAACATCAAGAAGGTTTTGGAGTTGCATAAGAAAATTTAAAGGAATATTCCTTATATTTGTAGTAGCAAAATATATTGATATGTAGACCTAACTACTTACTTGCATTATATTGACAGGAAATGGAGTTTGGATCCAAGTGGATGGCATTAATTTGAAGTAAGGCAAGGGAGTGGTCTTGAAGCATTCAGTGTGGACTTAGAAGAGGGAATGCAATTGTAGACAGTGGCAGTTAACTAGCATACCATGCCCTTATCCAATCACAACCATGTACTTCATTAAAAAGAATCCTGATGATTATGTTAGTAACTCATTCAAGGTAAGCACATACAAAAAGTATCTATCAATTCAATATTTTGTCAGTTGGTGGTGTAGATATGTGGAGAAAAGTAAAAAATGTGCTAATCAAACCACCTTTAGCAAGAAGGATGCCAAGTAGACCCCCAGTAAATAGGAAAAAGGATAAGTCAGAATTGAAAAACCAAAAACATATAGCAAGGCCTCCAACATCAACGACATGTCAAAATTGTGGTGAACTAGGTCATAATAGAAAGGTGTGTAATAAAACTAACGTAACAGGTGAACAAGATAACCCACCTAGTCAACAAGCTAATTCACCGAAAAAGGAGGGCGGACCTATGGTTAAAGACCCAATAAATGCCATAGTTCCTAGTGGAAGTAGAAGTAAATTTGTGACTGCTAGAGGTGGTATATGGATGGGAGGAACCAATGCAGAAGTAAGCAGTGGAAGGGGAAGTGCTAGTGGATCAAATAGTGGAAGGGGAAGTTTTAGTGAATCAAATAGTAGAAGGGGAAGGGTAAGTGCTATTGGATCAAACACGGAAAGGGGAAGTGCTAGTGGATCAAACAGGGCAAGCTTTCACACATGTCCTTGTATTTTCTTTAATTCTTTAATACTCTGATTTATTCACACATGTCCTTATATTTATTTTAATTCTTTAATACTCTGATTAATTCACACATATTACAGGAGGCCAGTACACACTCTTTGATAAAGATGATTTGGTTGATGTGCAACTTGAGGAAGAACTTGATAAAAGAGATCACAGCCAATATGTTAATGTTTGAGCTGCTGCAGATGGTAATGAAACTGCTGCAGATGAACATGAAGCCGTTACAAATGAAAATGAAGCTGCAAATATTAAAGTTGAAGCTGATGCACATGAAAATGCAGCTGCTGTAACAACTCAAAAATTTCATGTTAATATTTATTCAAAACATAAATAGATTATCCAAAATCGCGTACAATTTTGAACTTTAAATATAATCATTAGGTTATCCAGCGTGTTGTAGATTAATTTCTAGTCTACTTATAATCATTATATGGAATTTTCATTCAAAATTCAAAGTTACCAAATAGACCTTGTGTTTTACGAGTCTAAACTTGCGTTTTAAGCATTTTTAATTATTGATGAGATGAAAAGTGTACCGCTTTTAGGGAGTCATTTAAGCCCTAAGTCGTGATTATTTGATCAAATATTGCATCAAATTGTTCCTTTTGTCATTTTAGGTACTTTAGAGAAGAAATCTGGAAAAGGAAGCATTTTAGACGTTTTTGGAGCGAAAAGTGAAGAAAACGGCAAAGTCTCCAAATCATGCTGGAAATAGTACTTGACGGCGTCACGCTTTGGACGTGATGGAGTCACGCTTTGGACGTGACGGCGTCACGCTTTGGCAAAAAGGTGGATATGAAGTTTACACGAGACGCGCCAGAATGATTTTTGGGATAAAAGAGTGACGGCGTCACCCTTTGGGATGCCTAGGCCGTCACGTGTAATTTACAAGGTGATGGCCCATAAATATTATAAGGTGATGGCGTCAAGTTTAAACCAAATGGCCATCTAGTGTACGTCTGACTCCGTCAACCTTGGCCGACAGAAAAGTTGCCTATAAATACAACATTATAACTTCACTTTTTGTAAGCCCCCAACCCTAGGTCCGATTTTAGGGTTAGGGTAGGTGTTTTTCCAGCAACTTAGAGGGTTCCAATCACTCCATAAAAATCTTGTAGTGATTTGTTGATTCTATCTTAATTATGTCTTTCATTGTTATTGTTGATTGTTCTCCAGTCATCATGCTTGGCTAATTCACCTTGCGTCTACTTATGATTGTGTGAAACTTGTATATAATTGATTAGATCTTATTGATTTCTTTGTAGATGTTTGTGTCTATCTTCATCAATTAAGGTGTGACAACTTCAATAGGTCTAGTTGATTTAGTTTATAATTCTTGGTTCCTATTGTTTCTTGTTTTGATTGAATGTTTATCGATGTTAGGCTTAAGAAAACTGGAGACTTCCAATTGGTAACATGCTTGAACGTCTTAAGAAACATGAATCGGATGTGTACTACGATTTTAATGGTTGTATTTAATGCATGAGTGACTACTAAGGAGGCCATGTTTGGAGCTAGTTGTCGGCTCGACATAGGAAGAGGTAGAAGCTTATAGAGTTGGGGAAGATCGTACACAGCCCCACGAATGGTATTAAGGAATACAACCCATCAATTAAAACAAGGATGTGACAATTCAATAGGTAGAATTGGATAGCTAGCAAGGAGTAATATATCAGAGGTGGATACGCTTCACTTCCCTCGTAGAACCCTAGTTTATTTTCCTACACATTAGTTTAAGTAGTAGCCTTTGGGTTAGTTGATTAGCAACTAATTCCGCCCATTCTTCAAAAACCCGAGATTTTTACTTGCTTTCCATAAAATATAAAAATACAAAAAGAATCATCCCTCACCTCCAGACCTAGTTAGATTAATTTAAATCCTAAGGAACACTATTCTTTAAGTTGAATGATCAATCCCCCGGTACTTGCCACTTTACTATACTACAACAGTCATGTACACTGCCTGGTAGGGATTGCAAGCTTCTCAAGATCCCTTGAGAGGTAAAACCTTTTGCGAGGGCGCAAAACCACGCGCCAAGTTTTTGGCGCCGCAGCCCGGGGAATAGTTATTGCTTAGGTTGAATTTATTTTTGATTACGTCTACTCATTAGATTCATATCTAGTGAGATTTTTATTTTCTTTTTGTTAACTTTCTCATAGTCTATCTCTTCTTTGTGCTTTTGTTCGTAAAATTTTTTCCATTGACTATTCCGTTCACCATTATGGAGAACGTGAATCCACCAAATCCGACACTAGAGTTTTACCAAAAGAAATATAATTATACTAATTTGGATATATCAAGATGGAAGAGTGAAATGAGGAGGACAGGATGTTGCATTGTTTTTAGTGAGTACCTTGAGAAAAGAGATCAAGAGCATAAAACTTTTGAAAAAATCACCTTAGGAGCTCCATCAAACCCTCAAAATACCTCAGTTAGTGAAACCTATGCACCATATGAGCCTTCACCTAGGATACTTTCTTATGAACCTTACCGATATTATGAGATGGTTAATGCCAAACCACCTAGGTGCATGCTTGGATTAGATTTCACTTAGACATATGATAAACATGAAGAATCCTTTAGGCCAAAAGAACATAGTGATCAAGTTATTGAGAATGATTCTTATGAATCAGACCAAGAATTTGAGATGAATAGAAAAGGATTTGAGATACCTAGGTGCATGTTGGGGATTGACTTCAGCAAAATACATAATAAGCACATAGGTGATCTAGATGTGATGGAGGATAAGGCGAAAAATCCAAGTCCACTAAGTACTCCACAAGTCCCACCACCAGTTGAGGCACACACACCGCCCGTGACTTACCCGGAAGAAGTAGAAGAGACTTTAGGAATGCCGACGGAGGTGGAACCTTTGAACCAAACACCACTTGAGGATATAAGTTTGAATACTTGTAGTGATAACCTTAATCTTAGTTCTAGGGAATTTCCTAGTGTTGATGGACCGGAACCTCAACCTTTACACAACTTTCCATCCTTAGATATATTTCTAGGAGACAAAAGAGGAACAGACCTACCTATCAACCAATATTACCCGTGTAGTTTTAGGATGAAGGAAGCCATTCACTCACCCTCTCCACCTCACATGGCATATTTCCACCCTAAGGGTGTGTATCGCTACTTCCACCCGCACTTAATCCTAAGTGTAGGGAAAACCTCCCATATTTCCGTTAAATAAGGGTAGAGTCAGGCTCGTGACTCAAACAAAAACAAGCGCTTCTTGGGAGGCAACCCAAACTTTATTTGTTTGTTTGTTAGATTTTATTTGTTTCCGTATGCATGTTTTATTTTTATTGTTTGTGGCTCATGTTTCAAAGTAAATTGTGAAAATGCTTTATTTTGTCTTTAACTTCGTCTTGATTACATATAAAGATATTTCACAAAAGATAAGTGTAAGGGAAATCTAAATTTGTTTTTAAGAACGAGATTGAACATGAATCACGACGATATTAAACGAATGTGCATATTAGTATTTGTTTGAGTCAAATGCTTGTATCGAGTCATAATGATGTTTTGCAGGATTTCGAGGAATTAAGGCAAGAGTTTTTCCAGAAATTTTCCGGAAACTTAACATAGAATTTCTGCATGTCACTTTTGACGGCGTCAGGATTATAACCTGACGGCGTCAAGTGTAAAATTCTGAAAATTTTTGCGAGTTTTGTTTTTCTGCCGGAGTCATAGAGTTTTTGTTAAATATTTAGTTTTATAAACGCCAGGAAATCTGCAAACATTCATTCCACAAGCATTATATCTTAATTTGCTTTCTAGGATTTTTGTATATATATAGAGTTTGCCGCCGATTTTATGCGAGGTTTTCCATGATTGTTTTCTCAGGTTTAACGGGTTATATTGGACAAGAAGATGATCTATATTTCTGGAGGGAAGCTTTCAACGTTCATTTTCTTGGATGAGGATCCAACCATGTTATTACATCATCCACACCGAACGAATTAGGGGAGTATTTATATCATTCTTTTACCTTCATTACTTTTACATCCTTTTTATTGAACATTGGGGACAATGTTCGGCCTGAGTGTAAGGGGAGGGTAAATGATGATACCTTAGAGAATGCAATTGCACTTGATTTTGTTTGTTTAATAGTAGGTGTGTAATAAAACTATGAGAAATACTTGTTAGGGTAATATTAGTGCCAAATTTAAATTTTTTTACAACATTTAGGAGTGAAGCTTTAGCCTTAATGAGCGTCTCATGGATAGGAGTTGTATAACAAGAACGAAAAACCGTACCACTCAAAATTTTCCACCCCAAATATGTGAGGTTCGCCCCTAGATTTGTTAGGAAAAGATGCTTATGAGTGTACCGGTAGTACTTAGATTCTAGAACTTGCATTAATTATGCATCCCGAGACCGCTAGTGAAACTACATTCATGTAGTAGGATTTACTACATGATAAGAGGCATTAGGATCATCCTTGTGTTAAACCTGTATCATAATTACTTGACCAATGAAGACATAATTACTTGACTAGTAAAATAAATTAATTCTCCCACACCTTTCCGATGTACTCATTTTTAGTACACGATACCCCTAGTACACCCCTCAGAGCCTATCTTTTTCGTTTCTAACTTTAAGAATTTTACTTAAAGGAAGAATTTGTTTACTATCCACCCCAAATGTGCAACCAAATCGCCTTAGCCTTCCTTGTATGCACTCATCTTTAGTGCATTATTGTTACATGTTTAAACCCTTAGTTAATTATCTAGTTGATTACATGGTTGCTAAGTCGAGTCATGTCTTGTACATATTGTTTTGGGACGATTGAGACTCATGGGTAAAGTACTATTGTTATGGAGTATTGGGAAAGACGTCAATTATTACCACCATAATATTTAAAAAGTACTCCAAGTGTTTTGATTATCTTAATTCGAGTCATTAGAATAGTTAATTGTAAAATATGTAAAAGTTCAAGTGTAAGGGGAACACAAATTCCCTACGATGTAATATTTTGGATGGTAGGGCAAGAGTGTATGAAAAAAAATCGAAAAATAAGAAAAAGAAAAAAATAGAAAAAGAAAAAGAGAAAAAAACATACGGACTACCATCCCGTTTTCTTTTATGTTTTTGTTAGTTTATGATTAGCTTAAGTCAAGTCGAGTCTTGGCTTAGCAACACCACATTTTACATGTAATTGAACAAGATGATTAACTTGCCACCAGTAAATATTGCCTTTATCCAACAAAACCGTGTTTGTCATATCCCTACACCTCAAATTAAACCCTTTTAAAAGACCTATTTCATAGTTTATCCTAGGTGCATACTCCAAGTGGTAGAGGTTTGATCCTTTCCCAAGTCTATGGTAATCTATGTGCTATGACAGGTAGTGAGAGATATTTTCCATTTTCATATTGTGATATATACTTTTATTACACCCGAGAGATGTGAGTATCTAAACACTATTTGTGAGATGCTAGTGTATAATTTCCGTGCTTGTTTTGGTTGAAGTGGAACGATTATTTGTTGCAATTACTTTTGTATTAGTGTTAAATGACCCCTAGCTTGTATTTTGATTAGAATAAAAACGCATTTGCTTGAGGACAAGCAAATCTCAAGTGTAAGGGTATTTGATGAGACGAAAAGTGTACCGCTTTTAGGGGTCATTTAAGCCCCAAGTCGTGATTATTTGATCAAATATTGCCTAAAATCATTGCTTTTGTCATTTTAGGTACTTTGGAGAAGAAATCTGGAAAAGGAAGCATTTTGGACGTTTTTGGAGCGAAAAGTGAAGAAAACGGCAAAATCTCCAAATCATGCTGGAAATAGTACCTGACGGCGTCACGCTTTGGAGGTGACGGCGTCATGCTTTGGAAAAAATGTGGATATAAAGTTTACACGAGACGCGCCAGAATGATTTTTGGGATTAAAGAGTGACGGCGACACCCTTTGGGACGCCTAGGCCGTCATGTGTAATTTACAAGGTGATGGCCCAAAAATATTATAACGTGACGGCATCAAGTTTAAACCAGATGGCCATCTAGTGTACGTATGACGCCGTCAACCTTGGCCAACAAAAAAGTTGCCTATAAATACAACATTATAACTTCACTTTTTGTAAGCCCCCAACCCTAGGTCCGATTTTAGGGTTAGGGTAGGTGTTTTTCCAGCAACTTAGAGGGTTTCAATCACTCCATAAACATCTTGTATTGGTTTGTTGATTCTATCTTAATTATGTCTTTCATTGTTATTGTTGATTGTTCTCCATTCATCATGCTTGGCTAATTCACCTTGTGTCTACTTATGATTGTGTGAAACTTATATATAATTGATTAGATCTTATTGATTTCTTAGTTGATGTTTGTGTCTATCTTCATCAATTAAGGTGTGACAACTTCAATAGGTCTAGTTGATTTAGTTTATAATTCTTGGTTCCTATTGTTTCTTGTTTTGATTGAATGTTTATCGATGTTAGGCTTAAGAAAACTGGCAGACTTCCAATTGGTAACATGCTTGAACGTCTTAAGAAACATGAATCGAATGTGTACTATGATTTTAATGGTTGTATTTAATGCATGAGTGACTACTAAGGAGGCTATGTTAGGAGCTAGTTGTCGGCTCAACATAGGAAGAGGTAGAAGCTTATAGAGTTGGGGAAGATCGTACAACCCGTCAATTAAAACAAGGATGTGATAATTCAATAGGTAGAATTGGATAGCTAGCAAGGAGTAATATATCATAGGTAGATACGCTTCACTTCCTTCGTAAAACCCTAGTTTATTTTCCTTCACATTAGTTTAAGTAGTAGCCTCTGGGTTAGTTGATTAGCAACTAATTCCGCCCCTTCTTCAAAAACCCGAGATTTTTACTTGCTTTCCATAAAATATAAAAATACAAAAAGAATCATCCCTCACCTCCAGACCTAGTTAGATTAATTTCAATCCTAACGAACACTATTCTTTGAGTTGAATGATCAATCCCCCGGTACTTGCCACTTTACTATACTACAACGGTCATGTACACTGCCTGGTGGGGATTGCAAGCTTCTCAAGATTCCTTTAGAAGTAAAACCTTTTGCGAGAGCGCAAAACCACACATCAATTATACGCAAACTTAACCTATACCTACACCGCATTTTCTAAGACGTTTAAATACTTTTACATTTTTTGAAAAGTCAACAAATTTCCCTCCCCTTTTGACCATAAAAATCAACCCTTGTTAATTAACACTAAATACCACAAAATATCTCCAACATCTAACTAATTAAGTTTAGTAATTCTAATCCATATTTTCAAGCTACCAAAGTCCAACACTCCTTCTCATTAGTCTATTATGTCAAGCCTAAAAATATCTAGATAATTACTTACCCGGTTTTAGGTTTTGTGATTTAATTAGTAAACGTTAATAATTCCCGGGTTCAGATTATACCATAATAAATCATTACTTAGACACTGAGTAAGACAATATAAGTTTTCTTGATTCCACCTCATCCCCCCTAGGTGAGGCATTTTTTTAGTGAATCACCAAGACACTTGTGTCCTGGTGATGAGTTACTAAACACTTATTCTCATCCTACCTTCTAACTTAATCTTTAAGTAATATGAGAAATATCTCATAAGCCTACTCACCATCTTAGTGAGTCATGTAAATAACTCACTAGACACTTGCCTAATTGATATTCAATCTTCCATAAGATTACTACACATGTTTACTTAGCTAGGAAGAATAAGTGCATGACCTTATCACACCCTTTTATAAGCCAAGAGACTTATATAAAACCTCCCTTGCACTCCCTTTAGCCGCTCACCATAAAACACCACAACATATCCATCTTTAGATTTAAATCTTCAAGTATCACAACAACATTGAAGGCCCTAGCAAGCTCTACCAAGTCCTACCATTCCCTTGGTGATTCCTTTGGTGAAACTGAAGCTACATAAGTGATCAAAGACCTTGCACAAGTCAAAAAGCTCACAAGAAAGTGTTGAAGGATTCTAATGCGTGTTGTGTCACGTGTAGTATAGAGTGATTTTGCCTATTCAAGTTTTACATTTATGTTTAGCCGACTTATCCTATAACACACACACTAACGAGCAGTGTGCCCGATCAATATGTATATAGTGGTAAGTAGAGTGTCGATCACTAAGAGTGGAACGTAATATCTAATTAATCTAATCAGTATTTTAAATATACTAAGTTAGTTTTACAATCTAATCTAACACAAGGGGGGGTTTAGTCTGAGAGACTAGCACAGTTTGGTTGATTAATTAAACTAATAAAACTAATGAGAACAAATCAGCGAAAGACTAACACATACACAGATAGATAATAGATACAGATAGAAGTCCTGTCCTGTTGTTAAGTATCTTGTCACTTACTTTATTGTTAGTTTTATATAATAACTATCGTAATCTATTCTCTCTCGTTGGATCTTAAATATAGGCGAGTAAACCCTTAATGATCACTTATGCCTATCTTACATTCTAGACGCTAGATAAGTAAGCGTGGAGGGGGTATGGCAACCCAAGCAAAACACAGCTAGACACATAGGTTATCAAAGCACATATAAAATGAACTAAAAACAACATCATATAAACTCATAATCGATGGGAAAGCAATTTTAATGGGAGCAGTATGGCGGCCACAATCCCATCAATCCTGATGGATTATAGTTTACTAATACAATAAAACAAAACTACTTAATGAATTAAATACATTCAGGACCTTCATATTGCTCTAAGAACTTCATTTAGGGTGTGTCTTGTGTTGCCTTTTCGTCTGAATTCGTCTCCTTAGGATTTGGTTGCACACAAAATTCGTAGGTATGATGAGGTTTTTATACTTTCTGTCTGAGGGTTCGATGCGGCTCATCTATTAGTAGATGCGGCGCATGTACTTAACTTCGCGTGGGGTCTAAGATTAATATATTCTAGAATATTCGTACACCGTCTTCAGATGCGGCGTATCTTGAATCTTATGCGGCGCATGTCCTTCAGCGTCTTGGATTGTCTTTGGTGAAGTCTTGATAATGATATGGCGCATGTTGATAATGAGATGCGGCGTATCTGGAGTAGAACAAGTTAATTCTTCTTCGTTGACCAAGGTGTTAATACAAATATCGTCTAAAAACGTTATTTATATTTTACGATCTTTGCTAAGTTTTGTTAATGACAAAGTATGAACTTTAGCTAGGAGTAAATCATCACTTTAAGTGTTTAAGTCTTGTTTAAACTAAGGTTTACATTTCCTTTTAAACAAAACATTGTTTTTATTTCTTAAATTAGAAAGTGTCTTGTCACATCACATTTATTTCTTAAAATAGTAATGCCACATCACATTTAGGGCGAGCTTTGTCAATATACATTTATGGTAATAAAGAGTGTTTGACTAAGCATATGTTTGCTTAAAAGTCTTGTGTTTGACTAGGTGTAATGAGATGTGACCTTGTTTGGTTTGGAAGATTTATTGCAAAACCAGCTGCAGCCCTGACGGAACCCTGGGGGTACACGGGCGGAACCCATCTGACGGTTCCGCCGTATCCGCCAGACCTGCAGAATAGTTTGCTATAAATACCAAACCATTTGTTAGTTTTGAATGATGACTTTAGGACATATTTTCACATACTCTCTCAACTAACTCAGTAACATTTTGACTTGTGTGATTCTCTTATGTAGCAAGGGACTTCACAAGATCATTCAAGAAGTTACAAGCTTCAACTCTAAAGTTGCAAGTCTTGGTAGCTTGGTCATGTATAAGCTTTGGTAGTTTATACTTCATTTGTGTCATGTATGTAGAAGTGATTGGTTAGTATTTTAGGCCTCAAAATACGTAGTGTGTCGGGAGTTGTTGTACCCTTGTAAAAGAACTAACGGGAGTGGTTGTACCCTTGGTAAAGAACTCGACATCTAGCTTAGTGTCGGTAAAAGTGTAAGCGACGATGGGAGTAGTTGTACCCGTGTAAAAGAACTCGACATCTAGCTTAGTGTCGATAAAAGTGTAGGCGACGTTGTAAAGGTTTTCTCCGCCGGTGAAAGGAGCTTGTTGATTAGTGCTTATAACTCTCGAGTTGGAAACTCGGGGCGTGGATGTAGGGCAAGGAAAAAGAGTCCTTGTAGCTAAACCACGATAAACAATCGTGTTGTGGTTTGATCGTTTCTTTCTTTATCTTTGCTTATTACATGTTGTCTTTTAATTAGAATCGCTAATCACATATAAAGCTTTTCAAAGAATTAAACAAGTAAAGTTGTGTTTATATCTTTAAACAAATGTAAAGCTTTTCAAAGAACTAAACAAGCAAAGTTAGGATCATCACAAGTAAAGCTTTTCAAAGTATGAAACAAGTAAAGTTAGAATTGTTATTCACATGAAAAGCTTTTCAAAGAATCAAACATATAACGTTGTGTTTATATCGTTAAGCAAACGTAAAGTTTTTAAAGGATATTCAAGATAACAAGGATTTATAAAAAGCGGTAAACTATTCAACCCCCCTTCTAGTTTTCCACAATTGGCATCAGGAGCTACGTTACTCAAGATCTTTAAAATAGAATGTATTTTAAAACTTGGATCGATCCATGGATTTTGAAAATCTCAAAGAAGGGCAACCTATTTAAAACCCACCGCTATTTGAATAAGAAAACTTACTTGAATGGAAAAGTAATTTTGAAAACTATGTGAAATCAATTGATCAAAATCTTTGGCATATTATTTCTTGTGGTAATTTCAAACCAAAGAAAACAAGTTTTGAAAACCAAGATAACTATCTTAAACTTGATAAAAATGCTAAAGCTAAAACAATGATTTATAAAGCTTTAGTATCAAATATGAAAGAATGTATTTTTGTCAAACGGCTAATGATATTTGGAAAAATATGTTAAACTTTCATCAAGAAATATGTCAAGTCAAAGATGATCAATGTGATCTCACATATGAATTAGAAGTCTTAGAAATATTAATAGATAGACATTTAGTTGAGATAAATACATGTACTACTAGTTTAAATGTTTTAAATGAAGGTGTAAGTGAAAATGATTACTCATGTCGAGCTCTTAGTGGACTTGCTTACGATTCATGGAATAACACGGATGAAGATGAAGCCAACCATCCGGTTTGTGATTCTCAACTAGATAAAACATCAAGCAAGGTACATTTTGAAACCAAACACTTTTGCTTTGACAAATTTATCCTGGAGTTTTCTAAACTAGAAAATGAGTCTAAACGTTTATGCAACATGGACCTAAAAACTATCTTTAACAATGAGTCTTCAAAATATTTTGAGAATATCTTTGAAAAGGAAATCTTGTTAGAAGATAAAATGTCTAGACTTGAGAGTAATGTTGAAATTGATCTAGAATGTAAATTATGTCTAGATTACAAAAATGACATTAAAAAGCAAAATGAGAAAGGAAAAATGTTAGCTAAATTTGATGAAAGCTCAAAATCTCTTGAAAGATTGTTGAGGAGTCAAATGTTGTTTAAAGATAAAACCGGATTAGGATTTAACTCAAAAGCACCATCAACTAATAAAACAAAGCAAGTAAAATTTGTCAAACCTAGAAGAGAGATGTAGAGGTAATTCAATCTCTAATAGAAACTCATGATAAAAGATTCAAGATTATCATGCTCTATGCTTTTATATGATTATCTAACCTTCTTGGATACATGAGTAATTGAGTTTCAAAGCGTATCGTCAAACCAAGATTTTACGCGTTGCGTTTATCCTCTTGATAGCATCTCTATGCAATTTAAAAGGTACGCATTACTTCAACTTGACTTTGATTGTCTCTTGTTTCTAGCATTATGTGTTGGAATATGTGTTATTAGTTATACTCTAAAGTGTTTACCTACTATTAGTAATAACTAAGATTAGATTCTATGCAACAAGGAATTTCGTCATTAGTACTAGTAGGAGATATAAGGTGTTTTGGTTCTTTAACCGTCAAGAGTTAAACACGAGAAACTCTTGAGTGAGTCTCACTCAAATCTTGCTTACAAGTGAGCTAACTAAGAATTTCCTAAGTGTTAAAATGTCTAACACTTTTGTGATGCTTGCAAAACAAACCTTTGTTAAACAACATTCTCAAACACCATACTTTGAGTCTTAAATTGTGTTTTTCTCCAATCACTCCTTTATGATAATCTCACATAAAACACACAAGGTGAAATAAATCACATTAGCATACATTAGGATGTGTGAAAGAAAATGAGTTTTCAACATCTATGATTTACACATCAAATGTGACACTTAGTCTCATGATGTTGTACATCTTGGACTTTTTCCGAACAAAAAGAGTTCATAGTGTCTTAAGTAAGAAAACCCAAAGAGTCGAGGATTCGTTAAATATAACATTTAACGAGTGATCTCCTCCGTCTAAGATATCATCTTTGGTAGATGATAACTTAGTCGAAAGTCCAATGATAGCAAGACAAGTATGTTGTGAAAAACATTAAGAATAAAAGTACAAAATAACATCTTCTCACCTTAAGTCAAACATTGAATCATGCAAAATTGACATAAGTTATAAAACTTGATTTATAGGTCATAGTTGTGTCTAAACAAATTCAACAAAAACAGTTTTTGGAATTTAGAGTAAAACAACTAGTGAAACAAAATAGATGTTTCGAAGTAATCATGTCATTATAAGTGTCAATATCTGAAAGTCTTTTTGATAATAAAAGCAAGCTCCAAAAACAAGGGATTTTAACTTAAAGACATTCCTGGTTACTCTCTTGTTCTCAATGGTTAAGTTATTGATGACTTATCAAGAAGGAGATTAGTAAATCCGTAGGTAAAACTAAATGTAGAGAAATGTTCGAAAGACTACTTGTTCTCATAACAATTAGATCCAACATTATGTTTAGCATTTGTCTATGTGCTCGTGTTAAAGAAGATCCTAAAACAACTCTTTAATTGAGCTTGTTTGGATACATCATTAGGTACTACATAACTAGGATTATGGTGTCCCAAAAGAACGGGAATAGAAACCATAGTGTATGCCAAATGGAATTATGTCGGTAATAAGTTGATAAGAAAAGCACAAGTGGTACTTGCACTTTTGTACTTACTTACCCAATGATCCTCCAAAACACGTAAGGTTCTCAAATTAGTTTCGGATGGAGAAGCACATCAACAAGCTCCACTTGTACAAGCAAACTCGTGTCAATAATGGAATTCTTTTATCAACATTGTTATCCCTTCAACAAATGAATCATCGACTTTGGCAATTATTCAATCCATTATGGTCTTAATAGACATATTGTGATCCATCATCATCGCCTTGGTAAGATTGTTCATTGAGGAACGTCTTAACTAAGAAAGTCTTCTACGTTAACCATTCTATCAACGTTTTCACAAAACCTCTTGAATGTGAAGCATTCATCATCCCTAGGCTTAGTCAAAGACTCATAAGACCTAAAACCTTAGTTTTGAACATTAGGATAAAACTACAAAAATCAAGACAATCCCTTTTGAATTTTTCCCTGCAGTTCCCACGGAACCCTCAGACCATACGGGCAGAACCCTCCCTTTGGTTCCGCCTAGTCCGCCAAATCTGCAGCATGTTTTATTTTTAATTTCAAAACCAAACAACTCTTTACTCACCACTCTAACCTCAAACAACCAATGTGAAATGAGAAACCGAGTTATCCTTTGTCCTATCAATATCGAGTCATCCACCATTTCCATGCCCTCAAAGAAACCAAGAGTCAATATCATCTTTACCAATAACTCCACCTAGTCATCTTCACAAGAAGATTCCACAATGTAACCAAACAAGTGTGTCATCCCCACTATAACCTAACCTATTAAGATTAAACCACCTTTCATGATACATAAACCTATGTTCACCGTTGTGTCGCTCTTTGAAACAAAGGGCAATTGTCATATCCATACTCTCATTAACATATTTGTTTATGTCGTCAAAAGTCAAGTGAATTTCATTATGAAATGCGTCTCTTCCACTTTCTAGCAAGTGAAGAACACAAAGAAGATATCCAAGCTTCAAGTGTTGTCAAGCAATCACCACCTCATTTCACATATCCACTCTCGGTCGTCAACCATACTTTACCACCGTTCACCACATTGTTAAAACAAATGAAAAACGTCATTGAAACATCACTTGCATTATAAAACGTTTTTAAGCATCAAAATGAGTCAAGTTAACCGCACCTCCACATTGTTTTCATATAGGCACACACTAGAACATACACATTACAATAGCCGTTTACTTAGACTAAAATGTGAAATTTTGATTTTTTAGGAATCATCATGCCTCCTCTAACTCACTACGACCACAAGGACACAATCAAGTACCTACCCAAACACCACAAAACCAAAGGTCTTACTCAAACTCAAATCGTTGTTTTCAAAGCCTTAGAAAAACGATATGTCCATAATAGTAGAACCATTGATCCATCCTTCTTAGAAGGTACAAACCTCTACACGGAACTTGCCACAATCAACTTTGAGTGTCTCTAAGAAATCGACGAGCCTATTTGTTCTAGGTTCATTTTAGAATTCTATGCATCCGTCACCCTCTCCAAGAATAAGTATGGTCGCATGTCTATTAACTTTAGGGCTAGTAGTCATCAATTCTCCTTCACTCTCGAGGAGTTTGCTCAAATCCTAGGTGTCCCTAACCATGGTACTTGCATCTACTCCGACTTGCACTCCCTCTCAACTCTTGACACACTCTTTGACCGCATCCATCCCTATGATACCCCTCTTGTGTCCAAAGATGAACTTCGTGACCACCTCTTCATTAGGACCACCAACACTAGGAGAACTAGAACCGGCAATGAGGTCATCAAGAACCCATATGGAATGGAATTCAAAGAACTCAAGCCCCAATTCAAGAAATGGGAAGAACTCCTTAGAGCCAATGTAATTAGCACCATAGGAAACCGGGATCACATCAATGTTTGCCTTTGCTACATGCTCTACTCCTTGTCCGTTAGGCAACCCTTCAACCTTGCCTACTACATGACCAAGAGAATGGCCGACATTCCCGTGCAAGGCACAACGTCTATATGGAATGCTCTTGACCCATCTCTTTAGGTTCATCTCTCCCATTCCATCAACTCCTAGAGGTCTTCACCTAGACTACTCTCTCATTCCACACGCTTTTGTCCCACTAAGTGATAGGAGAATCTACAAAGCCCAAGGTAAACATTTTCCAACTCTAGGCTTTGCCCAACTCTAGGCTCCCACCTCTAGAATACATTTTCCAACTTTCGGATATTCCAAATTAGTCGGCGGAGTTCAAGCAAACAAAGGGGATGTTCAAAAACATCGGGAGATTTCTTGGAAAGCTCAAGAAGAAGATTGACCGTCTATGAGACCGGGTGTATAGGAGTGTTTGGCACTAGGTGCTATTTGAACGATTTGGTCATTTAAACATTACGTGTTATGTATTTGTGTGTTGGTAAGATATTTGGTACTATTTGGAACTTGTAGGAACTAACCATGATGCAGGAAGACAACATTTGGCATGTTGTCAAATTTTCAAGTTTATGATAATTTCACTAAGTATAGTGAAATTCGCTAGCCACCGGTCAAAGTCCAATGGTATGCGTCTTTACAAGTCTATTTTTTGCATTGCCTAACCAGAAACGCATTATCTTTTTGATTTTAGGAGTTTTCGAAAATTTTGAAAATCGTCTCGCGGGTCAAAATCGCAGACTGCCAACTTTTTCAGGTCTGGCGGATCTGGCGGCACCCTAGAATGGGTTCCGCCAGTGTATTTTCTGGGCAACCCAGAATTGGCCCAACGGACCAGACGGAACCCAAAACAGGGTTCCGCCTGTGTACCGCGAGGGTTCCGCCAGTCACCTGCAGAAAATTTTTGTAATTTTTCTTAAGTTCAAAACTTGTAAAGTGTCAAACCATTATCCTAAGTGAGAAACATCTTCCACTAACTCTAATAACCATATTAGAACAACTCTCACTCACTAAAACAATTAGGAAGCCACTTCCCTCCAAAAATTCAAATTCAAACATAACTAACCCAAGGAACCCTATTAAAGGATCCTTCAAACCATTGAAACATTTTCAACCAAATCACATCCCATGATCACAAAGCATTGAGTGCATATGTTGGTCTTTCACTCCACCCTATTCCATTGGATTGACATCAAATGATGTGACATGGTCATGAAAATCATTTGAAACCTCATTCTTTGAATGGTAGAACATCAAATCCAAACACCCATTTCAACATCTTTTCCACCTTATAAATTTGAAAGTTTTGCAACAACTCAAATCACACCATCACCATCAAAATTTCTTCTCTCAAAACATCAAAACCACACATTTGAAATGACTAAATCCAACACATCATCCGAGTCATCAAAATCCTTCTCAAAAACCACTAGGATTAGTGTTAAACCTTGTTGCTTCAACAAAACCATCAAATCAAGCTCATCATTTGACATTTCTTCACCTATCCAAGACTTCCTTAACCTTACTACCTCAACACCATATTCAATACCTTGCATCATCAACATGACCACTATTCAAGATTTCCTCAATCTTGCTACTCCAACATCCTCTCCCAAACATGGCAATACAAACATATACACTTTTCAACCATCAAAAACTTTTTCAACCATTGATCACCAACATTTACACCAATGGAACTTTTTCCATACACCACCAACATCACCACATCCACTATTTGGAAACCTTATAAGACCTATCACCTAAATCATCAAGCCCTCCATCTTTTTCACTCGTTGACACCATTGCTCAAATGGAAAGCCAACAACAACCAAGTGAGCAATTAGATGATGAACCCTATCAACCATCATTGGCAGAACGGTTGGCCTACCGTTATGCAAAACCCTCAATTTTTCCCCAAATGATCAAGGTCGTACATACCTACAATCATTTGTGTTTTACCCCATTTACAAAAACCTTCATGGTAATCCTTTCGAAGAACCAATCCTTCGTCACTTTGTTCAACTACCACCACCACATGAACCTTCCCAACACTTTGAATCTCTATTTTCTTCGTATAAGAAAATAGAAGCATCTCAATGATCTTCCATCAAGACCAACAAAACCACCACCTTTCACAAATGAAAAACCAAGGTCATTGCTTGACCAAAATGAGTCTTTTGACCACAACCAAACACCACAACAAGAATATCACCACCCAAAACCATTGTTGTCTCACCTTATCTACAAAGACATCCATGATCCTCTAAACAATGAAATGAGGTTTATCCTAAACCACATTGTGGAACGTCTCAAGTTTAGAGTCTCCAAAATGAAACAAAATCGTTTCTTTTGGAAAATGTTGCTCATTAAAACCAACAAGCCAAGTTTAGAGCACCAACACCACCTCAAGTTTAGAGTCTCCAAAATGAAACAAAACCGTTTCTTTTGGAAAATGTTTCACCATTTAAACCAACAAACCAAAACCGTGTTACCCCCACAACATTCAAAATGAAACCCGCTACATCCTCCACCACCTACTTTTATTCTCAAACAACCTTACCCTTGTTTTGGAAGAATGTTTCTCATTAAGGAAAGTGATGGTTTCCTTTTTATAGATGTAAGATTTTTCATATTCTTAGTTTCTTTTTATTTGGTCTTTTATTTTTAGAAGTAGGATGTTATTCACATCATTTCTCGTCTTTGACTTCCTAAAAGTCAAATTTTACATGAAATTTATTTTATCCTACTATGAGATATGCTTTGTTTGTTGACCATTTAAAGTATTGTGATTGCACTATACCTTGTTATGGTAACTTGTATATCTTGTGTTTTAGAAACTAACTTTCTTGTTGTAGGATCATTTTCCATGTTTTCTTTCCTTGATACTCCATTTAGGGGAGTAATATTCAAGGGGGAGCATGAGTATTGCATTATTCCGCTTCACAACTCTTAGTTGTGTTTTAGGCATGAAATGCTTTCATGACTTGTCTTGTGCGGCAACTAACCTTTTTCTTGTAGGTTCAAAATCCATGTCTCCTCTCTTGGCACTCCATTTAGGGGGAGCAAGTGCATACTTCCGCTTCGCTACTCTTCTTTTTGTTTCGACAAAAAGGGGGAGAATTTATATATAAACTTGTTTCAATTTTTTTTTTTTTTTTTTTTTTTTTTTTTTTTTTTTTTTTTTTTTTTGCTTATCACCTCATCTTTGCAAAAACAAGTTTTTATACTAACTTTATAAGACTTAACACTAAAACTAGTGACTTACTTATAAATAAAGTTTATTTTTTGTCATCAACAAAAAGGGGGAGATTGTTAATACAAATATCGCCTAAAAACGTTATTTATATTTTACGATCTTTGCTAAGTTTTGTTAATGACAAAGTATGAACTTTAGCTAGGAGTAAATCATCACTTTAAGTGTTTAAGTCTTGTTTAAACTAAGGTTTACATTTCCTTTTAAACAAAACATTGTTTTTATTTCTTAAATTAGAAAGTGTCTTGTCACATCACATTTATTTCTTAAAATAGTAATGTCACATCACATTTAGGGCTAGCTTTGTCAATATACATTTATGGTAAGAAAGAGTGTTTGACTAATCATATGTTTGCTTGCAAGTCTTGTGTTTGACTAGGTGTAATGAGATGTGACCTTGTTTGGTTTGGAAGATTTATTGAAAAACCAACTACAACCCTGACGGAACCCTGGAGGTACACGGGCGGAACCCATCTGAGGGTTCCGCCGTATCCGCCAGACCTGCATAATAGTTTGCTATAAATACCAAATCATTTGTTAGTTTTGAGTGATGACTTTAGGACATATTTTCACATACTCTCTCAACTAACTCAGTAACATTTTGACTTGTGTGATTCTCTTATGTAGCAAGGGACTTCACAAGATCATTCAAGAAGTTACAAGCTTCAACTCTAAAGTTGCAAGTCTTGGTAGCTTGGTCATGTATAAGCTTTGGTAGTTTATACTTCATTTGTGTCATGTATGTAGAAGTGATTGGTTAGTATTTTAGGCCTCAAAATACGTAGTGTGTCGGGAGTTGTTGTACCCTTGTAAAAGAACTAACGGGAGTGGTTGTACCCTTGGTAAAGAACTCGACATCTAGCCTAGTGTTGGTAAAAGTGTAAGCGACGATGGGAGTAGTTGTACCCGTGTAAAAGAACTCGACATCAAGCTTAGTGTCGCTAAAAGTGTAAGCGACGTTGTAAAGATTTTCTCCGCCGGTGAAAGGAGCTTGTTGATTACTGCTTATAACTCTCGAGTTGGAAACTCGGGGCGTGGATGTAGCGCAAGGAAAAAGAGTCCTTTTAGCCGAACCACGATAAACAATCGTGTTGTGGTTTGATCGTTTATTTCTTTATCTTTGCTTATTACTGATGAGTGTGTAAATACTCATCATTTTTACCAATTCTGAACTGCCAAAACATCCAAAAACACTCAATAATGAATCAAAATAGTGAAAATATCCCAGGAAAGTGTTTTACATGTTTTAAATGCAAAATTACCAAAAACAGATGAAAAACGCACAAAGTTTGCATAATTGGCAGTTTCAGTCCCCCAACTTTCAAAAGTTGTCAAATCTAGTCCGTGGTCATTCTAAAAACTTGAAAAAGTCACCAAAGGCCCTTATAAATCAAAAAGTTACATAATCAGTCCTTTGGTGAAAAGTTTCACAAAATGTCAAGTTTAGTCCCTGAACTTTGAAAATTGTCAAAAATGGTCCCTGGGATATGAAAAACTTTGAGAAAAAAAAATTTTGTCCTTGCACTAATCTCTTATGGCAGGTTTGGTCCCTTGGTAGAAAGTTTGGTGAAATTACAAGGCAGGTCCCTGAAGTTTGGGGAATTGGCAGATTTAGTCCCTGGGGTTTTAAAAAAAGTGAAAAATTCAAAATAAAACCTTATACTATTCATGATATGGCATTTTATACCCTTGGAAACAAATTTAGAAAATGCCAAATACACACCCTCAACTTTCCCACAATTGCACAATTAGTCCTTGTGTTTAAATCTTAACCGGATCCAAAAAAATAAGCCAAAACCAAGTCCACTTAAATCACCTTTGGGCCCAAATACAAAACTGATCCACCCTAAGCCCAGTCCAACCCCACTTTGACCCGGGTCCAACTTTGACTTCGGTCAAAATAACACCAACACACCCTTCTCCCCCGTTTTTCCCTCTCAGCTTCCCCCACACCCTCTCAACCGCCCCTCTCCACCAATCACAAGCAATAACCCCCCACAATTAATGCTACCACCTCCCTATACCTACCCTTTCACACCACAATTAATGCTGCCCCCCCCCCCCCCTTGCGTGTAACAGAACCTAATTGCAAATGATGCTTTTCCCGCCAAAATACGTGGCACTTGGAGAGTGGACCAAAACTTGAACAAAGTGGTGGGAAATGATGGCAATGCAGAGGGTAACCCTAATTGGAGGCTATAAATAAGAGAAGATGCAAGAAGAAGCAGTAGTAGTTAATTTAATTTTAGTCATGTCGTTTAATTGCAATTTTAAATTCTAGGGTACATCCAAGCTCTTAAGCAGTGGTAACCTTCTTTTTATTGTATTGTAACTTAATTTCAGTTATAAATTTCAAGCTTCCTTTATCACTTCATCTTATGCAATTTTAATTATATTTCAAATATCTCATATTGTTCAATTGTTGATTTAGTATTATGTATTGGACTCTTAGATACATATAAGCTCCTAAGTAGCTTATTGAAGCTATTAGTAATTACTTAAAACAGTTTAGAAATAAAAAAATTCAAAATACCAAAAAAGGTCAAGGAAAGTCAAAGTCAGTGGTTCATGGTGCAAGAAGCAAGGAGCATTGTTGGATTTCATTGGTTTAGTACCTTGTGGAAGGTGTTAGGATTGGATACTTGTTCCTGGTTCACTGTTATGCCATTTGATCAGTTGTAAGATTCAAGTTTACCCTTTTCATGTCAATTTACTGTTCCAATATCTAAACCTGTATTTACCTAAGATTTCATGTTTACTATATGTATTAGAGTTGGATTGATGCTATTATGTGGTAGTTTATAGTGTAGATTCATGTATGTGCACTTTCCTATTTTTATTAGATTTCTTGCATATTGGTCATTACTCTATATCCTGTCAATCTCTGCACTTGATTAGCTTAGAATAGCTTAAGTTAAGTAATCTCATCATTCTGTGTCAGTAAATTACACTATACTATCACCGGAGTATTGATTCTAGGCTGTCTTTGACTTGTTGACCTTGGTCAATAAATATCTGACTGCTCTGAACCAATCAAAATTTGGCGCCGCTGCCGGGGAGGTTGTTGCGTGTTTTATAAAATCGTTTTAAGTTTAGTGGTTTTCAAAACCCTCCCTGTAAAAAGTTTTTGTAAAAACTCAATCATATCAAAAAACGTTCATTAACACTTCTCCTGAAGTGTTGAAAACACCAAAAAAAAATTAAAAACAATCAAAAACAAACTGTGAAGTTAAATTACTTCGTGTTCTTTAAGATTACAACCTGAAACAGTTGGTTTAAGGTAAGTTCTGACATTAAATTGCGAACTGAAGAGGAAACCTATTTACTTCCTCCCGCCAGCCTGCGAGTAATCTTAAAGGGACGATTTCGGTTAACGAATCAGTTCCAAAAATATTTCCCAAGTTTTCTGCACACACACCTATAAGCCTAAAGCAGTTTTTCAAAAATCAAATAATAAACCCATAATAAGTTCCCAAACTTAAGATTAAAATTTGCCTTTATATCCCTGTAAGTGGTGTACCTTTTTCAAAGAAGCCATTCACTTGTGATTGCTGGTTTAAGTTCACTATGGTTTTGCCTCGAACTTGTGTTGAAAAATTGTTGTTAGTGCATGCGCACTCGGTCTCAAGCAAAGAATAAAAAACAGAAAGACGTACCCGAGCTACGTTCTAATACAGAAACCGAAATGGCCGCTGGGCCACCACCACCACTATTACCACCCCCTGACCCTCCTAGGGATGAGCCAGCTCCCGATCTCCGAACGATGGAGGAGCTGTGCCAGCCTACCATGCAAGGGCGGGGTGGGCCTATTGCACCACTCACTATTGGGGCTGCGGACTTTGGCCTCAAGCATCACATGATCCAACAAGTCCAGAATTCGTGTCAATTTCACGGATTACCGGGTGACGATGCCAACAAGCATCTTGACAAATATCTTACGGTCACCCAAAGCATGAAACAGCATGGTGTCACCGATGATGCCCTTCGGCTGTACCTCTTCCCCTATTCTCTCGCTCATCATGCCACTGCATGGTTTGACCGATTTCCAAAGAATTCTATTCGTACCTTTGATGAAATGGTAACCAAGTTTTTAGCAAAATATTTTCCACCATCCATGGTTACCAAGTTACGAAATGATATCAGCAACTTCCGGCAACGTCCCGATGAGTCTCTTTTTGAGGCTTGGGAGCGTTATAAGCTAGCTATTGATCGGTGCCCTAACCACAATATGTTGCAAGTTACCATCATAGATACCTTCTATAATGGTCTGACATTGAGGCACCGAGACATTCTCAATGCTGCTGCTGGTGGGACCTTTATGAAAAGGCGTCCCGAGGAGTGCTATGACTTAATCGAGAACATGACTGCCCATCATAACTTTTGGGATTCCTCTGCGGAGAGGGATGCATCATGTAATTCCGTTACTCCCTCATCATCATCTCCTGAAATAATCGCTCTCACCAAAAAGATGGATGATATTTCTACGGCTGTGTTGAGAATGAACCAAACGATGCAACATCAGGTTCAAAATCAACAAGTGAAAGCCGTGGCCCGAAGTTGTGAAACTTGTGAGGGCCCACATCTGTATTCCGAGTGTCCAGCTACTGCTGAATTTCCTCAAGAGAACGTTTATGCTGCTAACGGTTCCTATAACACGGGGGGTAATTCTTCCCAACCGCAAGGGGACCGTAATCTCTTAAGCTATCGTTCCAACAATTTTCTCGGACCTCCCGGTTTTAACCAAAATCAAAACCGTAACGCGAATCAGAATTTTAACCAAGGTCAAAACTCAAATTTCCAAAACCCGAACCAAAATCAAGGCCAGTTTAATCAAAACAATTTTCAAAATGGCAATCAAAACCAAGGTTTTCAAGGAAATTTTCAAAGAAACCAGAATCAAGGGAATTACAATCAGGGTAATTTCAATCAGAGAAACAATTTTCAGGGTAACAACAATCAAAATCAAGGGAATTTTCAAAACAACCGTGTTCAAAATCCCCCTGTTCAAAATCAAAACGTTGTTCCACCCCCGTCTTCCTCCGATGCTGAAATTAAACAATTCATGAAAGCACAAGAGGAAACGAATCGGTTATTGATCAAGACGATCTCTGATCTTCAGAAGTCTTTAAATGATCGACCCTCGGGCTCGGGTACACTACCAAGCAACACGATTGCTAACCCGAGGGGCGATGTCAAAGCGATCACTACCCGAAGTGGGGTATCATACAATGGACCCTCGATTCCTTCTACCTCTTCTTCTCCTCCTAAGGTAGCGGAACGTGAACCTGAGGTTACTACGGACACGGTACTTCCTACTAATAACGGAGGTATCAACAACGTCCACCCTCAAGTTGTCCCGGTCCCGGCTCGTAAGCCAAAAGTTGTATTTGATCCTCCTGTGAGTCCTGATGAAATTCCAAAGAATGATCCTAAGCCTTCAATTCCATATCCTTCACGTGTGTATGATCAAAAGAACCGCGAAAGAGCTAATCATCAGATGGAAAAATTTTATCAAATTTTCCAAGAATTACACTTCGATATTAGCTTCGCGGACGCTCTTCTTCTCATGCCTAAGTTTGCTTCGACAATCAAAAATCTGATAAGCAACAAAGAAAAACTCTGTGAGATGGCAAAAACTTCTCTTAATGAGCATTGCTCAGCAGTGCTCTTGAAAAAGCTTCCCGAAAAGCTTGGAGATCCCGGGAAATTTCTCATTCCTTGTATTTTCCCGGGGATGGTTGAATGCTTTGCCTTGGCCGATCTTGGCGCAAGCATTAACCTGATGCCTTACACAGTCTGGAAAAGACTTTCTCTACCTACTCTCACTCCGACCTGCATGACACTCGAGCTTGCAGACCGTACCATATCCCGTCCTCTCGGAATTGCCGAAGATATCTTCGTGAAAGTAGGAAAGTTCCATTTTCCGGCAGATTTCGTGATTGTTGATTTCGATGCTGACCCACGAGTTCCTCTCATTCTCGGGAGGGGATTCTTAAGAACGGGTCGTGCTTTAATCGATGTATTCGAAGAAGAAATCACTCTACGTGTTGGTGGCAAAGCCATCACATTCAATCTTGATCAGACCTCAAGATACTCCTCTAACTATGACGCTGAAACGGTTAACCGAATTGATGTCATCGATGTTGCGTCTGAGGAGTATTCACAAGAGGTCCTTGGTTTCTCATCCAGTGGCAGTCTTTCTACTGACCCTATCATTTCCGACTCTTCCCCTTCCCTCACTCCGTTTGAGGGAAGTGATTTCCTTCTGGAAGAGCTCGAGGCTTTTCTTGCTCAAGATAGCTCAATTCCCGATGGAGTTGATGAAAACTATCTTGACCCGGAGGGGGACATTCTTCTCCTTGAAAGATTGTTAAATGACGATCCTTCACCCTCTCCGTCTCCACAAATACTTCATAAAGCGGAAGTCAAAAATGTTGAAATAACTGAAGACTTTCCCGAGGTTGAGCTCAAGGACTTGCCTCCTCATCTAGAATATGCATTTCTGGAGGGTGATAATAAATTACCCGTCATTATTGCCAAAAACTTAAAAGATGAGGAAAAGGCTGCACTCCTAAAGGTTCTTAAGTCAAACAAGCAAGCAATTGCTTGGAAACTCTCCGACATTAAGGGCATAAGCCCGAACTTTTGTACTCATAAAATATTAATGGAGGATGACTTTAAACCAGCTGTGCAACATCAGAGAAGGGTAAATCCCAAAATCCACGAAGTTATCAAACAAGAAGTTCTTAAACTTCTTGATGCGGGATTGATTTACCCTATATCTGACAATCCTTGGGTTAGCCCAATTCATTGTGTTCCTAAAAAGGGTGGCATTACCGTTGCCACCAACGAGGATAACGAGTTGATTCCAACTCGTTTGGTCACGGGTTGGCGGGTTTGTATTGACTATCGAAAGTTAAATGAAGCCACCCGTAAAGACCATTTTCCTCTCCCTTTTATGGACCAAATGCTCGAAAGACTTGCGGGGAATGAATACTACTGCTTCCTCGATGGCTTCTCGGGTTACTTCCAAATCCCCATTGATCCCCAGGATCAAGAGAAGACTACCTTTACATGCCCCTATGGAACTTTTGCTTACAGACGTAGGCCTTTCGGCTTATGTAATGCACCAGGCACGTTCCAGAGGTGCATGATGTCTATTTTTTCCGACATGATCGGGAAAACTATGGAGGTATTCATGGATGACTTTTCAGTCATCGGGGATTCATTTTAGACTTGCCTCTCCCACTTGGAACAGATGCTTAAACGTTGCAAAGAAACGAATCTAAGTCTCAACTGGGAGAAGAGCCACTTTATGGTCAAGGAGGGCATTGTCCTCGGCCATAAAATTTCAAAAAACGGGATCGAGGTTGACAGAGCTAAAATCGATGTCATTGCCAAGTTACCTCATCCCACCACCGTAAAAGGTGTTAGGAGCTTTTTGGGTCATGCCGGCTTCTACCGTAGGTTTATCCAAGATTTTTCTAAGATTGCCCGGCCTTTGACCCATCTCCTCGAGAAGGATGCTCCTTTCATCTTCTCTCCTGAGTGCATCGAAGCTTTTGAAACATTAAAGAAAAAGCTTACCGAGGCACCGATTCTTGTTGCCCCCGATTGGGACCAACCTTTTGAGCTTATGTGCGATGCTAGTGATTTTGCCATAGGTGCGGTCTTGGGGCAACGAAAAGCAAAATACTTTCAGCCCATACACTACGCAAGCAAAACTATGACTGAGGCTCAAGGTCATTACACCACCACTGAAAAAGAACTCCTAGCTGTGGTGTATGCCTTCGAGAAATTCCGGTCATACCTAATCTTGACTAAATGCGTAGTGTACACAGATCACTCGGCTTTGAAATACCTATTTGCAAAACAAGATGCAAAGCCGAGGCTTCTTCGTTGGGTTCTCCTCCTTCAGGAATTTGATATCATTATCCGTGATAAAAAAGGAGCCGAGAACCTTGCTGCTGATCATCTCTCACGATTAGAGAACCCTCATCAAGATGTGTCCGAGAAAAAGGAAATAAATGAAACATTTCCTCTCGAGACACTCAATGCGGTTGCTTTTCGTGGTGACTCTACTACCCCGTGGTTTGCCGACTTTGCAAATTACCATGCGGGTAACTTCATAGTGAAGGGGTTAACGTCCCAACAAAAGAAAAAATTCTTCAAAGACGTTAAACATTACTTCTGGGACGACCCCTTCCTCTTCAAAATCTGTGCCGATCAAGTCATCAGGCGATGTGTATACGGACAGGAAGCCACTGATATTCTCAAGGCTTGCCATGCTGGACCCACCGGGGGCCACCATAGTCCTAACTACACCGCCAAAAAGGTGTTTGATTCCGGTTTCTATTGGCCCACAATCTACAAGGATGCCCACGAGTTAGTCAAAGCCTGTGATGCTTGTCAGCGTCACGGGAATATTTCACAAAAGAACGAAATGCCGCAAAATGCTATTCAAGTTTGTGAAATCTTTGACGTCTGGGGCATTGACTTTATGGGGCCATTCCCATCTTCTCACGGAAACAAATACATACTCGTGGCTGTTGACTACTTGTCAAAATGGGTTGAGGCTAAGGCCTTACCCACTAACGATGCCCGAGTAGTTGTGAAATTCTTGAAATCCCTCTTTGCTCGTTTTGGAACCCCACGTGCCATCATTAGTGATCGCGGTACTCACTTTTGCAATGATCAATTTGCAAAAGTCATGCTTAAGTACGGTGTTACTCATCGTCTTTCTACCGCGTATCACCCCCAAACAAGTGGGCAGGTGGAGGTTTCCAACCGTGGTATTAAACGGATTCTTGAGAGGACAGTAGGTGAAAACCGTGCTTCCTGGTCGGATAAACTAGATGATGCACTCTGGGCCTTCCGTACAGGTTAAAAAACACCCATCGGGTGTACTCCATACAAGCTTGTATACGGGAAGGCGTGTCATTTACCGATCGAGCTCGAGCACAAAGCCTACTGGGCCTTGAAACATGCTAACTACGACCTTCATAAAGCGGGTGATCACCGTAAGGTTCAAATAAATGAATTAAACGAACTTCGTGATCAAGCCTACGAGAACTCTTTGATCTACAAAGAAAAGACAAAGAAGATTCACGACTCTAAGATTAAGAACCGAGTTTTCAACGTCGGTGACAGAGTCCTTCTTTTCAATTCAAGATTAAAGATCTTCTCGGGGAAATTAAAAACCCGATGGACCGGACCATTCACCATTGCTAAAGTTTACCCATACGGGACTGTTGAGTTATCTCAACCCGAAGGTCCCAACTTCAAAGTAAATGGTCATAGATTGAAACATTATTTTGGAGAGGACACACCACCCATGGTTGTCCCGGATCTCCAAACTTTCCCCATGGACCAATGAATTCGGGGATCGAGTCAAGCTAGTGACTCGGTGAACAAAAATTAGCAGCATATATGGGTTTTCACCCGTATTTCTGACTTCTTTCTACTTTCTACCACCCTAGTGTGGGGGAGTGGCCATCCCCCACCGTTTTAAAAGTAAATATGTTTCAAAATTCAATAAACATGTTTTGTATGTATATTATGTCATTCAATTCCCGGGCTGTCAGGGCAAATTTATTACAGTTAATCATTCACAAGTGATTAGCTAGCGTGGTAAACCTGACACAAGCCTGGGAGGTGTATGTATATTATAAACTTTATCATTCAACTCTCGGGCTGTTAGGACAAATTTATTACAGTTAATCATTCACAAGTGATTAGCTAGCGTGGTAAACCTGACACAAGCCTGGGAGGTAGTGATTACCCAAAAAAAAAAAAAAAAAAAAAAAAAAAAAAAAGGATTGTATGTACAGATAAAATAAAGTGAAAAATAGAAATTTCCACAGTTAGAATCGAATATTAGCTTTTCCCGTTCAGAGATTCGGCATAATAGCCGGGACTTTGAATATTGAGGACAATATTCAGTTCTAGTGTGGGGGGGGGGGGGGGGAATTCTTACGAATTTTATCACAAAACTTTCCAAGTACCCCCATTTTAGGCCAAAATTTTTCAAAATTTTTCACTTTATTCCAAAATTTTTGTGGTTATCAGTCCGCCAAAGTCTAAATGACAAAGGGATTGGCTAGTCCAGGAGCAAACGGCTCTTGGTAAAGACATCTCAAACCCGTTGATGGCTGGCAGTTTGCCAAAAATTGCATGGTTCCTCAGCTCCCCCGCATCCTCATAAGCAAATGAGTTGGCTAGCCCACAAGATTATGGCTTGTGGTAAAGGCAGTGGAAAACCCATAATTGGTATTCAGCTCACCAAGATGTTGACTTAGTCCATCAAGATGCTGGCTAGTCCAGAAGCAAACGGCTTTTGGTAAAGACAAATCAAATCCGTTGACAGCTGGTGGTTTGCTCAAAATCACACGGTTATCAGGTGTGCCACAGTTCTTACACCTGGCTACTCCAGAAGTGATGGCTTTTGGTAAAGAGTTTCAAATCCATTAAGTTTTTCTCAACAGATTGCTAGGGACTAGCAATGTTTTAGTGTGGGGGATTGATGAGTGTGTAAATACTCATCATTTTTACCAATTCTGAACTGCCAAAACATCCAAAAACACTCAATAATGAATCAAAATAGTGAAAATATCCCAGGAAAGTGTTTTACATGTTTTAAATGCAAAATTACCAAAAACAGATGAAAAACGCACAAAGTTTGCATAATTGGCAGTTTCAGTCCCCCAACTTTCAAAAGTTGTCAAATCTAGTCCGTGGTCATTCTAAAAACTTGAAAAAGTCACCAAAGGCCCTTATAAATCAAAAAGTTACATAATCAGTCCTTTGGTGAAAAGTTTCACAAAATGTCAAGTTTAGTCCCTGAACTTTGAAAATTGTCAAAAATGGTCCTTGGGATATGAAAAACTTTGAGAAAAACAAATTTTGTCCTTGCACTAATCTCTTATGGCAGGTTTGGTCCCTTGGTAGAAAGTTTGGTGAAATTACAAGGCAGGTCCCTGAAGTTTGGGGAATTGGCAGATTTAGTCCCTGGGGTTTTAAAAAAAGTGAAAAATTCAAAATAAAACCTTATACTATTCATGATATGGCATTTTATACCCTTGGAAACAAATTTAGAAAATGCCAAATACACACCCTCAACTTTCCCACAATTGCACAATTAGTCCTTGTGTTTAAATCTTAACCGGATCCAAAAATATAAGCCAAAACCAAGTCCACTTAAATCACCTTTGGGCCCAAATACAAAACTGATCCACCCTAAGCCCAGTCCAACCCCACTTTGACCCGGGTCCAACTTTGACTTCGGTCAAAATAACACCAACACACCCTTCTCCCCCGTTTTTCCCTCTCAGCTTCCCCCACACCCTCTCAACCGCCCCTCTCCACCAATCACAAGCAATAACCCCCCACAATTAATGCTACCACCTCCCTATACCTACCCTTTCACACCACAATTAATGCTGCCCCCCCCCCTTGCGTGTAACAGAACCTAATTGCAAATGATGCTTTTCCCGCCAAAATACGTGGCACTTGGAGAGTGGACCAAAACTTGAACAAAGTGGTGGGAAATGATGGCAATGCAGAGGGTAACCCTAATTGGAGGCTATAAATAAGAGAAGATGCAAGAAGAAGCAGTAGTAGTTAATTTAATTTTAGTCATGTCGTTTAATTGCAATTTTAAATTCTAGGGTACACCCAAGCTCTTAAGCAGTGGTAACCTTCTTTTTATTGTATTGTAACTTAATTTCAGTTATAAATTTCAAGCTTCCTTTATCACTTCATCTTATGCAATTTTAATTATATGTCAAAATCTCATATTGTTCAATTGTTGTCTTAGTATTATGTAATGGACTGAAAATAGCTCACTTAAGCTCCAATAAGCTTATCAAAGCTTTAGAGACCATATAAACCAGATTCATTAGAAGAAAATCAAAATAGAATAAAAAGTCAATAAAAGTCAACTGTTTGTATTTTTGAGTTTGTTTCAGGTTTAAGCATCATTGAGGAGCAGATTTGAAGTGGAAGTTTGCCTATCTAAAGATAGGCTTCAAAGGAAAACCTCTTGTTCATGCTAGAGGTGCTCAGTAAGCTTTTGCTCATTTCCATTTTCCTCTTAAAAGCTTAGTTTCTAATTTCCTTGCTTGTATTTGAGATTTTGTGCTTGCATTGTGTTCTTGATTGTTATTTTAGTAGTTTTTAGTTTAGTAATCATAGTTTGTTTATTAGAATCAATAGTTACTTAATAATTTAGTTTTAACTGTCAAAGAATAGTTTAAGTGGTATACTTGTGCTTTCATAGTTGCATTTTGTTTCTAAGTGCTTAAATTAGTCCATTTAGTCATAATTTATGGTTTGGAATCAAGCTTACAGTCCCTAGTTATAATCCTCTTTGAAAATCATCAAAACAGTCACAAAAGGGGTGTTTGGATTAACTGATTGCTTGTTGTTTTGCTTAGTTGTTGCCACAACTTTTGGTTTCTGCATGCTACATTAGTTTAAATAGGATCATATATGGTATAAAATCAGTAGCTACAAGTTTAAAAAGTCAAATTGAGCTTCAACCTCTCTTAATCAGTTAGCTGTTAGGTTTTAAGAGTAGTGATTAGTCATATAGGTATATTAATGGTTCATGTAGCTTACTTTGGTTCTATTTTAGCTTAAATAATCTTACTCAGCTCAAAAATTAGATCCAAAGTTCACAAAAGTCAATTATCAAGTTCTTGTTAAAAAGTCAAAGATTGCATTTGCAGATTTTTACCAAATTTCCAAATTTAATTGAGAGCTGTGTAATGGAAGTTAAGGGGTGAAACTTTGTGTGATTAAAGTCTACCAGCTTATCTTTGTCCCCTAATTTTTGCTTAATTTCTTTGGAAGCCTAAGTGGGCCCCACAGACCCTCAAAGTGACTTGCAGGGCAAAGGTGTGCCCTGCTCACCCAGACACCCAGTCACCACCATCACTTTGGTGGTGTTTTGTGACCACCTCAGTGGACCCCAGACCACATAGTTAGGTTTTTACAACCCCCCTCCTACCAGAGTCTCCCTTTTGACCATTTGTTTGACCCTTAGCCTAGTGGACCCCACCTGCAATTGCTCACCAAGTTTGTCCCAAGTCTGTGTTAGTTTCCATTGTGCTAAAGTGCTTATTTCAATCTTTACAGCTTATTAGTGATCTAGTGTTTGTGTTTGTTGCTTATTTGTGATTATTAAACTTGCTAAGACCCTTTTTTACCATTGTGGACCCCACCTTAGGCCATTTGACCCAAATTGACCACACAGTCAACATAAGTCAACTGTGTAGCCAAGGGGGGTGCTTATAGCTTATTTATAAGCTATCTTGAAAAGTGTCTTTACAAAAGTTTGTTATTTTAAGGTGTAAAGTAGTTCTGAAAAAGAAAAATCCAAAAAAATCAAAGTTAAAGTAAGTGATAGTTTCTATTTAATTCAAGTTAATTTTAATTTTCATTTTTATATTTTAATTAAGTCACTAGTGTTTTTATATTTTTATTAAATACCCCATATAGTAAAGTAATTTTGATATTTTTTTCAGATTTTTATTTTGTCATTTAGTGCTAATTAGATTTAATCTTAGTTTTCTTTATTATTAATTAATATTAAGTATTAAATAGCTTATTTAGTTTTTATAAGGTTAAACCTAGTTTTTATATTTTTCCTAGTTCTAATATAGTATAATAAGTTTTTAAAAAATATATTTTGAGATTCTACTGTTCATTTTCTATTTTTCTTATTTTATTTGTTTAAAATCAACTTAAGATAATTAAAAGGTAAATAATTAGTTGTTAAGTCTTAAAACATAATTTTTAGAGTTTTTATAATTTTGTAGGATTCCTGTGATGGTTAAGTAATTTTATAAATTTTATCTTAATTTTCTAAGTTAATTTAGTATTAATATAAATTAAAAGTAGTTTAATTAGTTTAATTAAGTTAAATAGTTTTTAATTAATAACAAAACCACAAAAAGACAAAAATTTTATTTTTAATTTTTTTTATACTTTCTTCAAGTTCTAATTTAGGTTTATAAAATATTTTTATTAATTTTTAGTTTAATTTAAATCATTTGTCATTTTTAGGTTATTTAAATTAGGTTTTAATTTAGATTTTAAATAGTTAAACTAATTAAATAATAGTTTAATATTATTTTAATCACTTTTATAATTTCTTTTTCATTTTTAATTTTAAGTTTTGAAAAGTGTCAAAAGCACCCCCTGTAGTTTGATAATTACCAAAACCCACTTTTCCAGTCCGATACGTGATCTTAATTGTGAATTTGTGCATATATCTGGTATCTGATTATTGTGAATATTATATCTGTGTGCCAATACCAAAATAACAGTAGCAAAATCAATTCCATATCATCTGGGCTACTGTCCTCAGTCCCACTCACTCATAAACGATTTCCAAAGCACCATTTCAATCTCGTCGGGACTTTAACGACCCGGGAAAACACTATACTATCACCGGAGTATTGATTCTAGGCTGTCTTTGACTTGTTGACCTTGGTCAATAAATATCTGACTGCTCTGAACCAATCAATTACATGTTGTCTTTTAGTTAGAATCGCTAATCACATATAAAGCTTTTCAAAGAATTAAACAAGTAAAGTTGTGTTTATATCTTTAAACAAATGTAAAGCTTTTCAAAGAACTAAACAAGCAAAGTTAGGATCATCACAAGTAAAGCTTTTCAAAGTATGAAACAAGTAAAGTTAGAATTGTTATTCACATGAAAAGCTTTTCTAAGAATCAAACATATAATGTTGTATTTATATCGTTAAGCAAACGTAAAGTTTTTAAAGGATATTCAAGATAAAAAGGATTTATAAAAAGCGGTAAACTATTCAACCCCCCTTCTAGTTTTCCACACAAGGTTTCATATGCGGCGCATGATATAATCAGATGCGGCACATGCTTCAAAGTCAGGCAATGGTCTCCGAATTCATCTAAGTATGATGATGGATACGGCGTATCTCTTTGAGTTCAGTAGACTTTTTCCATCTTGATCATTTATCTCCATATTTCATCCAAAATCGCCAAGTTTCACCAATTGCTTGTTTTTACCTGAGAATTGCTAAAGTAAACGATTAAGCACCAATTCTTATATATAATATAATAAAACAAGTCAATTAAATAGGACAAATGATGACCATATAATGTACTTATTTGATGTCATCAGATTCTAAAGGGTGGAAAGTGTTCTAGTCCTTGTCCTTGTTTCTCTTTTTCTAAAGGCCAAAAGTTGTAAGCAAAGACTTGTGTACCGCATCATTCCTTGATTTCATGCTTGTTATATGCTATATGCTTGTTATATTGATCACATGTTGTACAAAGTTATAAAACACAAGTTAAACCAACATATGTGCTTATTTGAAACAAACTAGTTAAATTAAGTATCTTATGCTAGTTATTGTCGCAAAACCATGTACCCATGACCTTGAATAATCTTATGTAGTTGTAGAGGAACTCAAAAATAAACCGCGGCATTTCGAATCAACTAAATCGGACTTGCGAATCAAAAGTTATGACTAGTTAAAATCCACTAAAAGGAAAATAGGTGTTGGGTAAAAAGCTTACTGACCTGAATTTAAAACGCGATTTTGACCTCTTTTTGGTCTGAACCAGCAAAAGTGTAAAATGCGAAAGTTGTCTGAAATGATGTTTTACTAACAAATTTGTAGGAATTTAAGCCTGAAAGTGTAAAACGAGGGCTGGACACCACCGAAACCAACAACGATTGTTTTTACCCAAAAGTTCTTTTTCCAAAATGTTTAGTAGCGATAAACCATTTTCTTTTCCGAGCTTGGTGACTTACCAAACATAACATATTTCATTAAAATATAACATACAACATTTTCATAAAACCTTCCTCATTTATTTGACCTTCGGAATAATGAATTTGACAATTAACGAGAAATACGGCCAGAAACCGGTTTTGACCCGTTATCATAACTTGTAACTCTTATAACTTGCGTGGAACACCAAACATGACCAAAACCCATTAACGGTATATGACTAAACTGATTTCATAAAACTCGTGGCCGTTTTGACTCCTATGATTATAAACATAGGTATAAATTATACATTTAACTATTAAACGTAACATGTTAGTAGGGAATTTCATGTGAATGTATTGACGAGTTGCTGGATTTGCGATTTAAAGTGTCCTAGCTCCTCATACGTTTATTACACGACCTCTGAATTATGATAGTCCGAACAGTGGTATGACATATATAACTAAACACGTTTTATAAACTAGTAAACCATTTTTACAACAAACACGATCACTATAAACTATCATGTACAACATCATGATCAATATAATAACTTATATAGACTTGTTTATATTTTCACATCATTATTCCAAAACCTATGACGCAACAATTATTCTAGGTTGCACGTAGAGGTTTTCACAGCATATCCATCAATTTCGTTATACACTTGATATCATTAACTCACGGTGAGTTCGTAGCCTCACTCTTTCTCATTTAACTATTTTATGAACTACTTTAGGGTGAGATACATGCTACGACTTTTATAAACGACCACAATTATTTACAAATTGTATGTTTATCTGAATTGAATGTTTTATTAGTGCTAGGTAACACGATTGCCAAACTTAAGTCCCTATATCATGAACCATTAATCACTAGTTAAGTGAGCACGAATATTGTGAATAGGTCTATTAGAATTGATGAATAACTTTTGTGTTGACCCGGTTAGGGCAAACAAACGCACTATCCTTTATGTTGACCCGATTATGGCAAACAAATGCACTATCCATTTTACCGATATTTGAATTCATTGCAATTATCTCATTAAACTTGAAACTCTTGTAATCAACTGTTTTACTTATAAACCTATGAACTCACCAACCTTTGTGTTGACACTTTTTAGCATGTTTATCTCAGGTTTGAAAGGAATTAGCTGGCATGTGAAGGCGCACAGATATTTTGAAGACAATGTATTTAAATATTTTTCTTGTACTCTTTATGTACCCAAAACTTGTTGGGACCTATTTGTAACTCTAATATTCCATATTAATAGAACAATAATCTTCTCAAAACATCTCATTTAGAGTTCATTTTTCTGTAACTTGTACTGTGTGCTAATAGGTAATACCTTAGTGACACTATCTTCTACTGCGATATTTTGGGGGTGTTACAGGTGCAGATGTTAATGTTGGAGCTGTTGCAGATGGTAATGTTGGAGTTGCCGCAGATGTTAATGTTGAGGATGAGACTGCTAAGTTTAAAAGGAATTATGAAGAATTCTTGGAAGCTCAGTACAAGCAGGGTACAAGAAGCCTAGAAGATATCTCAAAGATTGATTTAATCGTTTTTAGTATAGGTTTATTTTTCCGAAGAAATACCGGCGAAAGTATTTCCCCGGGTCGTTCTCCCAACGAAGATTGAATGGAATCTCGAATTTCGATTGCCAAATCGTGTCGTGAAAAGTGGTAAATGTGAAAAATGTGAAAAATGTGAATGAGAAACTCAATGAATAGCAAGTAAACATAAAATATGCAGAATGTACAAGCTAAGTATGCACAAATGTCTAAAATCTAAAAACGGAAATTCAAACGCGAAATTTAAACGTAACGTACAAAATAAAACGTAACTATTTATGAAAAATGATCATAAAAATATGAAATAAATTTCTAAAATTCTTAAAATAATTTTGAGAAAAAGATAAATATTTTTTTAGTTTTTATTTATTTTCTATGAATTTATTACTAATTTTGGAATATAAAAGGTAATTAAAAATAAAAGAAAATGTAAAATAAATGGGAAAAATAAAAAATAAATTTTGAAAAATCTAAAATAAAGGAAAAGAATTATCTAAAATATTTTTGGATTTTTAAAGGTTTTTTCTGATTTTTTTATTGATTTTTGTTTATTTAAAAGTATTTAAAATTGATTTAAAATTAAGAAAAATTAAGAAAAATAGCAAAACAATTCAGAAAAATGTGAAAAATTCACAGAAATTCTAAAATATTAAAAGGAACTTGGAGAAAAATTTTGAATTGAAAATAAGCAGTAGAAGTGCTTATTGAGGCCAAATCAGCTTATTTCAAGTGCTTATTAATAAGCACTTGCAACAAAACTGATTGAAACTTGAAACACAGATGTAATATACTCTAATAAGCTCATAAATGCCAAATTCAGATCAAAAGTAACACAGAAGCTTAGGAAATAAGCAATATGCAGTTTATAATGAGCAAATGAAAAAGCAGTTAGACTACAAAATAAGCCAGGTACTCAGATCTAATGTAAATCACTTAAACTCACTAAATGTTACTCAGAAACAACAAATAAGCTTAGGTAATAAGCTAATGAGAACAACAGCATGCCTAAACTGATTTCAGCAGAATGTGCGCAAAGTTCCTAATTGAAGACTAAAATAAGCAGACTTAATAAGCACTATTCTAGAAACTAAGAGGGGAAAAAGTTTGTCTACTATACTGAGATACTAAAAACACTAAAAACCCTATGAATTGCTACTAATTTCTGGCCTAATAAAACCAAGATCAGTTGTGCTTAAGACAGAATTTCCACAACTTTTGACTTTTTTTTTATTGCAATGCAACTTTGACTAAGTTCAATTTCAAAGGCTTAAATCTGCTACCATGTGTTAAATGAACATGTTGAAACATTAAAATCCCTAGCTTAAATGTAGCATACTTTAATGAAAGAACATGTATGGAAAGATGTTTGGGATGATTAAATGTGTAGATTTCTAGTGAGATGTTAGAGAGAGAAAGAGATGAAGTTGGAAGCCTTTGAGAGAAACTTGTAATAGGTTAGATTGCAATGAAAGGTCCAACCCCTTCCAAGCTAGGAAAGGGGTATTTATACTTACAAATAAACGCCCCCTGAAACAGGCTGTGGAGCGAGCTGACAGTGGGTAAAGACCCGACCCGACTCCACAAATACTAAATAATACTAAACTGCATTCTAACTAATATGATAAATACTACGAGCTACAATATGCTAAACTATACTCGGGGTGACCGAGTATTCATATGAATAAATGTATTCCTAACAATCTCCCACTTAGGGAGGTCACCCCGGAAAAAAAAAATGTTGAATCATAGCATTCAAGTCTTTGACGACATCTTTGTAGCTCGTAGCCTTTTGATTCTTCATTGTTGAGATCTTTGTGCTTTAAGTGGAAGACTCTATATGACACCTTCAATGTGATGGATGATCTTTGGAAATAGCTTCAACTTCATCATCCAAATGAATGTCTGAGGGTCATCTTTGAGCAGTAATGTCTCCATGTGATATGAACATCTTTGTGTTGGCATACTCACACTTTTCAGGATCATGATCTTTTGCATCAGAGTTGTGGAAGCATATATGAGTCCCAATCAATGATCATGATTTCTTAGATTGTGAAGTCAAAGTGTGAGCATGTGTTGATGGATCAGCATCTTTTCAGCAATCAACCGCAACCGTCAGAAATTCCTGCAAGTAGACAGTTAGCAACAAATCATCCGGTACTTATAGGTTTAGAATTAGAGATTGTCAACAGCATAGTGTGAAGACTCCTTCTAATCCTCACCAAGACCGTTCCCAATTGGTAAACCCTGAGAAGATTTACGCGAACTACCTAAGTAGATCAACGAATGGGTGAGTCGCTGGAGATCACTCCACGACTGTTGACCGTTTGTAACCATCGCGACCACTAAGCGTAATTCTCAAGGAATTACCTAAGTGACCTGCTTTCAGAGTTGCTTGATGTTGACCCTGGCAGGAATTTCCATTCAATCACTAGGAGTTACTATAGCAACATCCCTCATAAATGTTCTGGCAGATTACTAAGATCTGCGTAGGACTCATAAGATTACCACTGGTGTCCTTAATGTTGAACAACCAGGGTAGATATAGCACGTGTTCCTATGAGATCTTTTTATGTATCTCGAGGCTCTAGACTCAATAAGTGCATTTGGTTTTCCTATGCGGATATTAGGGAGAGGTCTCCTGCTTCAATATCAGTCTTCTCTAAGAGATATGTCGATAGATTACACCGGTTCCCCGTGAGAATGAAACAAGTTCTTTTAAGAGAACTTGAGTGGCTAGAAGGTTTAGTGCAGTGCGTCATTGGGTCCATGACGTCTTGTCTTTAATACCAATGTCGCCTTAGCAACAATCAGTAGATTATGAATTGAACCCGGTTTCTGCCCTAAGGTTGAATAATTGGAGGGCTATTTCTTTTCACCCTTTCTCATTTCATTTCTTTTTAATTCTTCAACCCCTTCTTTCTCCATTCTCACATTTCTCCTTTTTTTCATAATCATACCTATGGACTTTCTAATACTATCTATTTGGTATTGTCCATGGGTAGATCCCTCCGGCTCTGGCGGATCATAAGACGGTTTTCCTAACCTTAGCCACCTTATAACTTCATGACTATCCTATGTTGCCATTACCAAATCATTGAAAATTTTCTCAACGTGTTTATGATTGAGAAACACATTTTGCTAACACATTGAGAGTTTTGTCATTTTCAAATGCACCCCCTTAACATGTGCTCATATGTTTTGATTTGAAAATTTGCACCTGTCGGGAAGAGTTTCACTTTTTGAATTGATCTACCTTAAGTGAACATGACCGGGCATTCGAGACACGCTTACATCACTAGTTAGACTAGCTTGAAGTTATTACCCGGCCCGATCAGATTCACCCAAGGTTTCTCGAGACGGTACATTCTACACAGACTAGTCCTTTTCGAGACACGCTTACATCACTGGTTAAACCAGCTTGAAGTTATTACCCATCCAGGACTAGTCCTTTCGATTCAAGACAATTGTGTTTCGTCAATTCATGAGTCAAGTCTGAGTCTCGAACTCTTAAGATGCAAGGATCCTTTTTCACAAATCATTTGCTCCCCCTCAATATGTGCATTGATATACAAAAGAGTTTGGCACATAGGGAAGAGCATATTTTTGGGTTCAAAACGTCACGTTTTAATCAGTTTTTCATATTTAAATCACATCTTCTCCCCCGATCAAAAATTTCAAACCAATTGAGATTTGTGATCCCAAGTGATTTAAATAAGTTTAAAGGTTTTGGGAGAAAGATGTGTCATATTTAAGAATGACTGATTTTGAGATGACATTTTAGCTCCCCCTCAAACCTCGAGGGAGTATGTTATGTGTTAGAGATGATGAGTTTATAAATAATTGTGAGTTTAGCAAGAAACTCATGAAAAATTCATATACTAACACATAACAATAGCACTAAATCCACTTTAGTTATGCACAAAGATCTTGTTTTGATGATATATAGTTTTTGAAATCGTTCTCCCCCTCAATCGATGACACATTTAAAATTACACATTTTGCACAAAGTATTAATTCTTTTAGCATCGAGTGAGTGGCAAATTTTAAACAACATTACGAGTTTGTTTGATCTTCAAAAACCATGGTACCACCAAGTTTGGAGCAAATACTTTCCCGAAGAATCATTGAAGGAAAAGTATTTGAGATGTAAAGAAGACTTCTCTTCTTTTACCAGAAATGATGCACTTAAGCGTACATCAGATCGGAAAGGCACGAATATAAAGTAATTCATGCCTTTGTTAGGAACAGTCGTCTTTTTGGCGACGAACTTCCCCAATATAAAGACCGGGTTGCTATCTGAAGTAATAGCAAACCATCATGAAATGAACATAATCAAGAATGTAACCACACACACTACATTTAGTGCAATAGTGCAGGATAAGTGCACATGATTGCATAGTTACAGGTCATCAAAATATAGATACAACTATTACATAACATGATGAAGCACAGTTAGATGGTACATTCCATGAGCCTGCAGTCCCCTTCACGAATTCTCCCACCAACAAAGCATTCCAGACTTCGGAAAATTCGTCTTTCCAGCAAGAGTTTTCTGATGGCTTGAAGAAATTGCTTGTTTCTTTGGAACACCTCTGTAGTCCAGAAAGCAGTGTACTTCCCATCCTTAGCAATTCTGTATTCTTTAATCCTTAGATCCAGAGCAGCTTCCACCTGTTCGAGCGTTCCATCACTGAAGTGGTGAATTTCTTCAAGTCTCATTAGCATTTGAGTGTTGAAACAATCAGTAAAGACCACAGCTCTAGGAGTCTCAATGACTGCGTAATCTTTCTTGAATTCCATGTCTCTGGCTTCCCATCGAGGTCTTGTGAGGTTGAGCTGAGTCTGATAGCTTTCAATACCAAGCTGGAAGTCCTTAACTCTTTGCCTGATAACAAGCCCACGGATCCACTGAGTGACAGCAGAGACAAGAGTTTTTCTTTCAAGTGCAGGAATGTGATCCAGCTTTCCTTGGAGATGTAGCAAGTAGAGATCTTCAAAATCATTAGGGTGTAGATGCTTGAAGTCACCATTGGATATGACATGCTCCCAATAGCGTGACCGTCTAAGAATAATCTTTTTCAAGTAATTGTATCCACAGGTGGGAAAGATCTCAACTCGAATTACACTTAGAATCCTTTTCTTCGAGTAAGCGGCTTTGGGATCACCAGCAGCAGTGTGTCTTGCAATATAGAACCCACGCTTTTTGAACCACCAGTGGGAGATACCAAAGGATGCTGCTATATCATATTTTCACTCTTCATCATACCACATATTATCCGGTACCATTTGTTCCAAACCTGCATTTGTATAGCGAGCAGTTTTCATCTTGGTGATGGATAGTGCAATTTTGTTGCCAGAGCGAAGATACTCAAGGTCTTTGTTGAAGAAGAAGTCTGCTTGAAGAGTGAGTTGACCTGGAGATCCTCCAAGAGGAAGTGGTTTTCCGAGATTGTAGTCAAGGATGTCGTCTTCAACTTGATCAGTAAGCATCTTGTGACATTCATCCATTTGATACTGTAGATGCACTATATCAGGCTGGAAAGCTTTGACAATCTCGTAAGCGGGTCCCTCCAAGTCCTTTTTGGTGATTCTGGATATCCCTTGTTTCTTGCAATACCATTGAATGAATGCACCCATATCTCCTGTCTGAGCTAGTAGTGAGTTTGTGGGAGGTGGAACATAATTATCTGCTACTGCATAAGCCCAGTTGTTATCATGTTCAGATTGATCGTCGGAGGTGATCATCCACTCAGGTTCAGGGGAAAGAGACTCTTGTTCTGCTTCATCGGATTTCCACCATGTGCTAATAACATCCTCAGTAATGGTTACAGGAGTAGTGGGAGACCCATCTCTTCATGTAAACGATTTCCACCATTGATCCCGTTTAGACTTGTGAGGAGCCGTGTTATCATCGTCATCATATTCCTCCTCAGCATACGAAAGGTCTTCGCCAGGTAATCCAGAATCATGGCCCAGATCATGTTCTACAGCGACTGATGGCATATGTCGGGTTTCAGTTGTTGTCCATGCTTTGTAAGTGACATGTCGGGAAGACTTGGGATGACTGGATTCAGTTGTAGGGTCAGGCTGATCCTTCTGAGAAGATGATTGTTGTGCATGATGGTTGCATAGATTGGTGTGTACCAGCTCCACCAGACGACCCAGGCGCTTCAGCAGATCCTGAAGGTGGTGGAGGAGGAGGTGGTTTAGGAGGATCCCCTAGTGGTGGTTTAGGGATGTTCAGCTTACGTTTCTTTCGTCTTCGTTCTTCAGCCAAGTCTTTCTCAAGCTCATCGGCGTTGTCAACCATCATAGAACGTTCCAGTGACTCATACAGCTGTTGGTGTGCCTCATGTCCTTTGTGATGATCTGTTTCAAACATTCGTTGATGTAGCAGATCTTTCATATCAAAAGTGGACAAGTCTTTGAACCGAGCTTTGAGTGGTGCATCCATGGCACGTTTAACAGCATCAGACACCTGATCTTCAACAGCATCACTAATGAGGCGAAAAATGATCCGTTTTTAGGGGGTCATTTAAGCCCGAATCCGACTTTATTTGATCAAATATTGCCCTAAATCGTTCCTTTTGTGATTTTAGGTGTTTGGAGAGTGAATTCTGGAAAAGAAGTTATTTTGGACGTTTTTGAAGCATAAAAGTGAAGAAAACGGCTAAGTACCAAATTTCCATACTGAAAATACAAGGTGACGGCGTCAAGACCACCATCTTGACGGCGTCAGACATGAGGAATTAAACACCGAAGGTGGTGACGGCGTCAGAAGGATTCGTGACGGCGTCAAAGTGGCAAAATTAATATACCGTGGGTGGTGACGGCGTCACATAGGCCGTCATAAGTGGATCAAGGCCGTCCGAGGAAGTATATGGCGGCGAGGTGACGGCGTCACAAGTAACTCTTGACGCCGTCAGCCTGTTTTTCCTATATATAGTTTTCTAGTTTTTTCATTAAAAGAAGAGAAGTTTTGGTGAAACCCTAAAGACGATTTTGGTGCCTCTTTTACAGGTTTTTCAAGGGTTCCAAACCCTTGAGACCTTGCATTGTAATTGAGATAAGTGTACTTTCAATTAAATCAATATGTCTATGTGTTGGTTGTTTATCTCTTGTTCTTGTCTCAATTCTACTATGCTAGGCTAGATCTCTTTTGTGTTTGCTTAGATCTAATGAAACCTAGATGTTGATTATGTGTTGATTACTTGTCTATTCTTGTTTTGAATGAATGATTTATATGTTAGGCTTAAGAAAACTGGCAGATCTCCAAATGGTAACATGCTTGAACGTCTTAAGAAACATGAACCGAGGCGTACTAGGTCTTTATTGGTTGTATTTAATGCATGAGCCACTGTTTACAATCCCTATAGTTGTGCTGGGTCATGGTGTAGAAGGAGATAAGAGCTCATAGAGTTGGGGAGTTATGTATGCCACCCCACGAATGGTATTAAGGAATACAATCCGTCATTCATACAAGTGTAACAAGTAATTAACATGTAAAAGATATCTAGGGAGTAGTGAAGTCTAAGTAAACACAATTTCTCCAACCACTGCTCACAACTTTAGTATAATTAGTTTAATTTCATTTTCATTATTTTATTTTAATTATATAATAGCTTTGGGTTAGTTGAATAGCAACTAATTCCGCCCACTCCTTCAAAACCCGAGATTTTACTTGCTTTCATAAAAATATAAAAATACAAAAATAATCATCTTTCACCTCTAGAACTATTAATTAGGTTTTCTAATCCTAGCGACACTATTCCTAAGCTGAACAATCAATCCCCCGGTACTTGTCACTATATTATACTACAACGATCAGGTACACTGCCTGGTGGGGGTTGTAAGCTTCTCGAGATCCCTCGAGAGGTAAAGCAAGGTGCGATTCCCACGCATCAATCACGTACCAATGTATCAATGTTGAGATGTTCGAGCTTAGATATTCTAGAAGCTTGATGGTGGATGACTTGGTGCAGGTCGAGCTGTTGGAGATCTTTAAGTACATCCCGGTGCTTCTCAAGTGTGGTCCTGATGTCTAGAATTTCATCATTTGCCCTTTCAGCAGTAGACAGGGCCCTTTCAACTTGTGATGACAGGTTTTCATGAGTACTTGGAGGGATGGTGGTTGTAGGTGCAGCAGTGGAGGTTTCTCTTGATGATGTAGTGGTGGGAATCGGTATGGTCATAGTGGGAATGGTAGACGTGTCTTGTTCGATGGGAATGTTTACCATAGAGATGACTTCACTCTTATTGGTAGATTTATTAGAGGTTTCCTTCCCTTCAGGATTATCATCGACATCGAGATCCCCATAGGTGAAATCATGGTCTAATTGCTTGAATGAGGAAAGAGTTCCCGTTGATGTATCAGTTTCAACAAGCAGCTTTTGTTCGTCCGATTTCATCTTTAGGTTCACTTGAACCCCAGGATAAATAGATGCCACAAAATCATCTTGCAGTGTCGAGTGGGGTTCAGTAGTGGGTACGAATTCTGGTGGAGGTGAGTCCCTAGATGACTTTTCCATGGTGGCAGTTACAGGAACCTTTTCTTCATTCTTAGAAGCATTTAAATCGGACTCTGAGTCACTGGATTCAATGAAGAGTTCATGACTCTGTGGCTGCTCCTGTGTATCTTCAGAGGAAACCTCCTTAGGCTTAGATGGTTCACGGGATTGTTTCTTGAATTCGTACTGAGGTACTTTTAATTTAGATGCAGGTGATGAGATGTGAAGGAGTGTATGTGCAGCTTGTTCCTCGGTTACTACACTCTTTCCTTTCCCGATAGTTTCCGGTAATTGCTTAAGTTTACCAGACTCCGGCTCTTTAATGCTGACTCCTGTCAAAGGGGGATCAGGATGTGTCTCACTGGGTTTGAGAATTTCTTCGACAGCCTTCTGAATGTCAGCAGCTTCTGTTGGTGACAGTATTTCAAGTGGATTGACATCTGTATCAGTAGCTTGCGCTTTCTTGGTTTTCTTGGATCCGGATTTACTGGCAGTTTTGCTTCGTTTGTGTTTCTTAGTACCACTTGACGCCACCTCAGTAGTTGAGACATCTTTGCGTTTCTTTGATGTGGGTTTGCTTGTAGTGGTCTTGACGGTTGATTGTTTACGATACACAACAACCTTGTTCAGATAACTCTTGTAATAAGGTGCGTCAAGGATATTGCTGGAGATAAGAGCTCCAGGTATATCCATTCCAAACACTTCCTGATCCGTACCCTTAGCAACAAACTTGAGGTTTCCCACACAGTATTCATCGGATGCCAGATGCACTGAGGATTCGGGCCTAGGGTGTAGATTATGAGATTGTTGAAGGTGAAGTATAATGAGCTTAGTAAATCTGATGCTTGGAATTAGAGACTTGGATTTCCATTTCTTGCTTTCTTTGTGAGTTTCCAGCTTCATCTTGTCATCTAAGAAGGTATTAATAGAGTGAGCGAATTCTTCCCAGATTCGTTCAGCATAATCAATATCTTTCCCTTTCACAATACCCCACAGTATTTGCAGTGCTGGGGCACGCAGTCTCTCATGTCCTGATGTCTTCCCCGTGAGACATAAGTTGATAAGTGTGATAAGCACTCTCCAGGGTTGATACATTTCATTAGTGGACATAGACGATAGTGTGGTGACCTCCTTAGGATACTCTAGATCATTCACGAACTTTAGGAGGGACTCAGGATTTGGTGGGGATGAGAATGGTTTGTCAGGAAGGATTGGGTTGATCTGGAGAGCATTCCTGAGCGTTTCTTTATTAATTTCAAACCATTGTTCATCGAGTTGACAACGATAAGTGTTGTTGTCCTTGTTATGGGTCATGGTGTTCCAAAATTGCTGGATGTATATGGATGGGATTGATGATGAAACTGTGAAAGCCTTGAAGAATGATGTGTTTCTCAAAATATCCACAGCAATCTTGTAGGTGGGATTATTCTGGGGTTTATCCACGTCTATGTAGAGGTTACTTTTCCCAGTGGAGACCTTCATTGTGTGGTAATATTTCATCATCAGTGCGTGTGGGTGGCGGTGGTACTGAACCCAGTTCATTTGGTACATTAGCGTCAGCCATTTAACTGCACAATCATCATAAACACACCACGAAAGATACATATGTATGGTTAGAGGTTAGTTAGATCACTGAGACAATATCATGAATAACATCTTGAACACACGAGATGGGATAACCATGACATGCCAACGTAACCTAAAGAGTGATGAAAGTAGGCATACTAGCAGAACTGGACACAATCGAGTCACGCACCACATGTTTACCAAACAACAACACAAGACAAGCCATTAAGAGCATACATACTATGGATAGGCACACAACAAAGAAATATATTCACAAGTAACACTACGCGAGAAATGAAAAAAACCCACATATGACTGAAACAAGTCATTACCCAAGATTATGGACTACTTGCGAGTGATAAGTAATCAACCCGCTGGTGAACAGGAAATCAACACTCTATCCTTATAACAACTCCCCATATAAACCAATATGTCAACTCGCTGGCATATAAGGGTGTCAACTCGCTAATCAGTTAAATAGGATCAACTCGCTAATCAGTTAAACAGGATCAACTCGCTAACTTACCTAAGCCATCCCTCTAACAGGAGTTTTAACCAACTCGCTACCTGAAGTCTTAATCAACTCGCTATCAGGAGTTTCAATCAACTCGCTAACAGAGTTTTAGACAACTCGCTACCAAGAACTCCAGTCAACCCGCTATTGGAGATTTCAGTTAACTCGCTATAAAGAACATCTGACAACCCGCTAACAAGAACATTTATCAACACGCTATCTAGAATAACTGCAACACGCTATCAAAAGGACATCAACTCGCTGATACGAATATCATTAACTCGCTATCAAGAATCTGTCAACTCGCTAATAAGAATGTATCAACACGCTAATAAGAAATCAATCAGACAAACTCAAACTATATGCACACCATTCAATATACAAGCAGTTCAAATCATTACAATCCTTTGATCGTAAAACAAGTTATAAACTCCTTGTAGAACACAAGATACAATCGCTAGTAATCACAAAATGCGCAAAACACCAAGAAAAAATACACGCATAGGCTTAGAGCGCAAAGGGTGGGAAATCATCATAGCAATCCACCGATCATATACCAACAAGTATAACACAAGACGAGGCACTAACCACTTTAATCACAATCGAACGAGTAGAGCAACCTAGGTACAAATAAGACAGTTACTTAATCAAATGTTACACGAGAAAGATATGACCAAGTAGTAATCATGGTTCAAAAATTAGATCAAAAACCTGTTAGGATGACACGATAGAGAGATCAAAGAATTACAAAAAGGGAGCAGCGAGTTGGAGAAAGTGGAGTAATGACCAACTCGCTCTCAAAATCATATATATATACTCCCCTTTTAACATTCAAAAGATGACCAAACAGTCCCTCTATTTATGTGTTCTCTTTTAATACTTTCAACCAATGACCTAACAGACCCTCTACTTGTGAACGACTCAAATTAAGCATTTAAGAATAACATAATCATCATTCCTGAAGCCCACATATTGAAATCACACATTAAGGTATGCATTGAAATCACACATAAAAGACACACATAGATATACCACAAGTTAACACCACAGATGCATAAGGCATAATACATGCATAAGGCAGAATACACTCTCCCCCTCAATTAATGACCTTAGTGTAAAAACCAAAATAGAGGTTGTTGATTGACTGAGAGATGCCTGAATAAGAAGTAAAAGAGCGAGTTGCTATCAGAAATAATAGCAAACCATAATGGCAAGTTTGCAACTTCTGTTCGAACTTCATTTAAAGACCCGTGTCATTATTGAATGACATTTCTAGGACCGTAAATGTTATCGATGCCAGAAGACTTGCCAATGCAAAAAAAAAATGTGATAGCTAAAATTAAAAATTTAACTAATTCTATATGTAACAGTATTTGTAAATATATACAAAGGATACAAGATGAACGATCACAGACGTTCATACACATCTCCATCACTGAAGTCCGAGTCCTGATAGGAAAATTACCAGGAGTCATTATGCACCATTTAACATTGTCTGTTCTCCATAATCCCTATAACAGTAGGGAATGGTCTTTTAGGTCGCCAAATTCTGAGCTTCTTTGTATGAGGTCCTGCACATGAGATAGATGACCCTGCACTATCATGGAAGTTTTGATTGTCTGGACATGAGTTAGTGATGTTAGAGCCTCGTAAAGTGGGGGTCATACAATTAACTTTGATGTTTTCAGTAGACCTCATTGGTATCCAACTAAGACCAATCAACTTAAAGATTTTACCCGTAGGGACCCACTTAAGGCAAGTATTGGAGAGCATATCATCAGATATTCCTGGTCTGATGGAGGACTACCTTGTAGATGGTGAGTTGAGCCTTATGGGATATTTACTCTTAAGTGATGGAATTCTAGCCACGGTTGGGATACCTACATTAGCTACACAATCTTTCCTGATGAGGTTTTTGAGATACGACACAACCTTATGATGACGTTGTGAAGTGACTGGTTTTGATAATTCCTGTTTAGTATCAGCTTGGGGAGCACACCTTGATTTAGAAAACTTTGATCCATTCGTACAAAAGGCAGCTAGTTGTCTAGTTGACCTAGGTTTTCTATGTGTCAGGGACGGAGGTGCTCCCATAGTTGAAGATTCATCAAACTTAGTGTTCACATCTTTCTTGGTCAATTTTAACAGTTCATTTTTTAATGACGTGATCTCGAAGTTTTTTTTTTCTGAAGTTTAGTTTTGAACTCATCATTGTGTGCAATCAAAGACTTTGTGTGTAGGATAGTTTTAGATAAAACTTCTTTGATAAATTCATTTAGTGTTTTTCTGTGTCTTTTCAAAGATTCATTTTCATTATGCAACACTTTTACCTTGTGCACTACCTCAGCAAAGGTTTTAGAGTCAATATTGTTATCTTGTGTAGCTTTGATCTTAAAGTTACTACACATATCATTCAACACATTAATATGGTGCTTGAGGCGGTTGATTGTCAGATCTTTGGTTTCAATTTGAGCCTTTAACTCATTAATCATGAAATATTCGCGGACCTTAGGAAGTTCTGAGTTCTTGCGTGGTTGGTTAATTAGAAACTGTTCTTCATTTTGTTGCATCGCAATTTCAAGAGAAATGCAGTGCTTTTCCAATTGAGAAAATCTGTTAGACAGTTCTTTAAAAATATGTATGTCAACCATTTCATTTGATTTTGTGAATTTGTTTGAAACTAAAGGATCTGACACATCACCTTTTGCAGCATCCTGGTCACAATTCTCCCAAATAGGATTCGTGTAGATTGAATTAGACGTGACATCACTATCAGTCTCTTCCAGTGAACATGAATCATAGATGGGTAAATCCTGATCAGGATCCTTGTCACAATCAGAAACATGAACATTTGGAACTTGATGTTGCCTTGTGACCTGTTGGTGTGAAGCATCCATCTCAAGTATAGAGAGGACTTCAGAAGATTCAATACAAGTCCTTTCAGCAGCGGCAACTTTACTTGTTAGTAGGAGGTGTGCACGTTTCTTGATAAACTCCTTGACATTCCCAGTGATCTGAAGCAAAGTGACTCTGAAGGCATCCACATCTAATCCAGTATGATCGGCAAACCGTTTACTCGTTATGTGGGAGTCATAGTCATATTCCATTGTGAATCTTGAGTCACTGAATGCTTGGAGTTGTTTAAGAATCACCCCGAATGCTGCAGTACAACATTTTTCAGAGAAATTAGCTTTGTTCATTTGTAGTTGTAGTTGATCTAAGTACAGGGTCATTGTGACGGTGAATGATTCAATGTCATGTCCAAAGAGTGTCACAAATGCACGTCGGTAACCTCCAGAATAGCCTGATTTTTCAAAAAGTCTTACAATGTGGGTGTGAAGTAGCTTGAAGCATTCAGCACATCCTTCAAAAATTTGAGGTAGCCCAGTTGAGTTCTGAGCAACAATGGATTGATTACTTGTCATGTTGAGGTGAGTGAATGAGACTTAGTTGCAAAAACCACATGAGTTTGACCAATAACTCGCTAATATTATGACCAACCCGCTGGATAGGATCAACACTCTATTGAAATCAACTCGCTGGATGCCTTAGCCTATATCAACTCGCTAAAAAAATCAACACTCTAAAGTCTGATCAAATCTCTACCTACACCAACTCGCTACTAATATCAACACGCTAGAGATCTTAACCCGCTTGAACTTATCAACTCTCTGCATTCACCAACTCGCTAGCAACATCAAATCGCTAGTCTCACCAACTCGCTAGTATAATAAGACAGAAGTGTCACTATCTAGCGATTTGTCTTTATACCCCAAAATAGCAAAACATCAAATCGCTATTCTCAACTCGCTAAAAAAACTGTCAACTCTCTATGAGAAAATGTCAACTCGCTGGTAAGAACAACACCACAAATTTCACTTTTAACCACGCAAATGAAAGATTCAACCACTCCAGATGCAAACCTAAGAACTAATGACTCAACTAATCAAGAAAGTACAAGAGAAACTACAAGAATAACATCAAACTAAACTCAACTAGTGTGAGAACCACTCATATGATTCGAACCAACCAAAGACACTCCAAGAAATATATACGAGCATACTACTAATCCTATGATAGAACCATGGCTCTTGATACCAATTGTAGCATACTTTAATGAAAGAACATGTATGGAATGATGTTTAGGATGATTAAATGTGTAGATTTCTAGTGAGATGTTAGAGAGAGAAAGAGATGAAGTTGGGAGCCTTTGAGAGAAACTTGTAATAGGTTAGATTGCAATGAAAGGTCCAACCCCTTCCAAGCTAGGTGCTGAGGCAAAAAATGAACCACTTTTAGGGGGTCATTTAAGCCGGAATTCGAATTTATTTGATCAAATATTGCCCTAAATCATTCCTTTTGTGATTTTAGGTACTTTGGGAGAGAAATCTGGAAAAGAAAGCAATTCGGACGTTTTTGGAGCATAAAAGTGAAGAAAACGCCAAAGTCTTAATTTTCCTTGCTGGGAACAGTAGGTGACGGCGTCAAGAGTAATATCCTGACGACGTCAAGAGCAAATTCCATGACGACCCAGTACAGATTTGACGGCGTCATGAAGTAGGGCGTCAAGAGTTAAAGTCATGACGACCTGGAAATGATTATCACATGACGGCGTCAGAAGTAGATCAAGGTAGTCCGAGAATTATTTTGGCGGCGAGGTGACGGCGTCACCTATTTGGTCTTGACGCCGTCAGACCCCTTTTCCTATATATAGTTTTCTAATTTTCACATTAAAGAGAGAAGTTTTGGAGAAACCCTAGTACGATTTTGGTGCGAATTTTACAGGTTTTTCAAGGGTTCCAACCCCTTGATACCTTTCATATGTAATTAAGATAAGTGTTCTTTTAATTCAATCAATATGTCTATGTGTTGGTTGTCTATATCTTGTTCTTGTCTTAATTCCATCATGCTAGGCTAGATCTATCTTGTGTTTGCTTGGATTTAATGAAACCTAGATGTTGATTATATGTTGATTACTTGTTTATAGTTTGTTTTGGATGAATGAATTTATATGTTAGGCTTAAGAAAACTGGCATATCTCCAATTGGTAACATGCTTGAACGTCTTAGGAAACATGAACCTATTGCACTAAGGTCTTTATTGGTTGTATTTAATGCATGAGCCACTGTTTACAATCCCTATAGTTGTGCTGGGCATGGTGTAGGAGGAGATAAGAGCTCATAGAATTGGGGAGTTATGTGCGATACCCCATGAATGGTATTAAGGAATACAATCCGTCATCCATGCAACTATAACAAGTAATTAACGTATAAAAGATGTCTAGGGAGTAGTGAAATCTAAGTAAACACATTTTCTCCACTTATTGCTCACAACCTTAGTATAAATTGGTTTATTTTCATTTCTTGTATTTTATTTTAATTGCATCTTAGTATTGGGTTAGTTGAATAGCAACTAAATCCGCCCAAATCCTTCAAACCCGAGATTTTAACTTGCTTTCTAAAAAATATAAAAATACAAAAATAATCATCCCTCACCTTTAGAACTAGTATTTAGGTTTTCTAATCCTAGCGACACTATTCCTAGCTGAACGATCAATCCCCCGGTACTTGTCACTATACTATACTACAACGATCAGGTACACTGCCTGGTGGGGGTTGTAAGCTTCTCGAGATCCCTCGAGAGGTAAAGCCTGGTGCAATTCCCACGCATCACTAGGGAAGGGGTATTTATACTTACAAATAAACGCCCCCTGAAACAGGCTGTGGAGCGAGCTGACAGTGGGTAAAGACCCGACCCGACTCCACAAATAGTAACTAATACTAAACTACATTCTAACTAATATGATAAATACTAAGAGCTACAATATGCTAAACTATACTTGGGGTGACCGAGTCTTCATATGAATAAACGTATTCCTAACATTAAACATCTAATGCAACAGATGAACAAGAACAGTAAGATCAGAGTACGCACTAGTAGGCAGAAATGAAACGCCAAGCTTATTTTGACTTTTGAAGTTAAAGGTGTAATTATTTTATCCTGAATATCTATTACTACCCTAAAATGAACTACTGATGTAAAGAACTGAGCATATAAACAACAAGATCAAGCAGCAATCACATAAGCCAAACACTCCTAATTCCAACAGATTTCACTACTAATCACTTATTCAAACTTCAAATGTCCTAATTACTGATCTAATCATGTCACTAATCATTTAAATGATCTAAATCAACACTGATCAATAACAATTAACAACTAGAAATCAAAATCACATGTCTACCAATTCTATGTAGTTAAACTCACATTTCATTTATTCTACTGCAAAATCATCAAACAAACATTAATGGAACAGTAAACATGTAATTAACACAGATCCAAACTACTTGAGTTGATTAGGAAGAATTAAACTAAAAAAATGAGAACTAAAACTTGCTAATTTCAATGCCAGCTGAACAGGGATTTCATTTGGTCACAAGCCTATCTTTAATAGGCTCCAATACACCATGGAAACACTGTTCTAATCATCAATTACCCAGAATCATGATCATATATCCCCCTTTGACTTTCGTTGACAAGTACCAATTTACTATTTTAAAGCAGAAGTAGAATAATAGAACTCTCTACAAGCTATAACTAAGCCCAGATGAGCTTAAGAGACAGTATGAAAACTTGAAACAGATTTAAAACGATAATATGCTTAAAGATTAGATTGCAATGTATGTAAAAGAAAACTAAAATTATATTAAAAACTTAGAATGAGTACAAATTTTAAAAATTGAAATACAATTCACTTAAGCTAAAATTATCATAAAACTACTACACTACACCTACTCCTACTCCTAGTCTAACAGCCTCAAATGTGGTGAGGTGAGAAGTATATATAGCTACGAACTGAGGAATTCCTGGAAGGCTCTAGATCTTTATTTCTGATCATTGATCATTTCCCAATCATCACAAGCTCAATACCAGCCCTTGATTAACTTGGTGAGGTGTCTCAACCAATGAAATTGCTTCAAATGGCCACCTGTCATTCTCATGAGTGTAATAAATCTTTGTCCTTGTCAGCCTTTCTAGAAGAGAATCCAATGCTAAAGATGATGTGTCGCGTCCAATAGTGATTTTTCATATGTCCAATCATGCTTTAATCATTCTTCCTGACACGTTCTGCTCACGTGGGTGGCTTCTAGAAGGGTTAATTGTTAGTTAATTTATGGGTAATTGGGGTAATGTGGGTTAATTGGGGGTTGGGGTAATTTAGGTTTCATGTGGTTGTAGGAAGATGATGTACGGGGTAAAATTAGGGGGAGGGAAAAAGGGTTAGTTTTTTTATCATTATTGCTTGGTAAGTGTTGACCATAGGTAATTTATGGTTTGACCAGGGTGAAATGGGCTCAGGTAAAAGGTTTGTGAGATTTTGGGCTTTGGTTAAATTGGTGGGATATAAGGGTGTATGAGTTGGTCCGTTTGGTTTATATAGGTTTAGGATTTTGGTTTTAATAACATGACAAGGACTATTGGTGTGAAATGTGAAACTCTAAGGACCAAAACTGCCATCTTCATAAAGTATTTTCCAACGTTGACTTTTGACTTTTTGAGCTCAAACTTTTATCAATAGCTTCCCCGGCTTCGGCTTTTGCTACTCTTTCCAAATCTCGTGCTCGTGTTATCATTTTTGCCTCGTTTTAGTCCTTTTTTACAATATCCGTACCTGCACATATATAAACACAAAAACAACACATTTGGCATTTTAAGGTCGGTTTTTGGTCGTTTTAGTCCGGTTTTAGTCGAATAAAAAGGTGTGTGTATTCACTCACACCAAAGATCAAAAAACAACAATTATAGTAGGAAGATAGATCAGACATATGAAGGTGAAGGTACCACACTAGATACATCATTTGATGTAGAATAAGGACATATAAGTCTTTGAAATGGGGCATATTTTGTAAGAACATATCAATATATCAGTATATAAGCCCATCTTTTGTGTTTGTAATGGTTTAAACTCTAAGTCTTTGGAATAGGGCATATATGTATATCATCCTATGTAAGAACATATCACACTATGTATGCAAAGGCCTTTGGTAGAATATGGTTTGTACACCTTTTTTTGTACATTAGCATTTCTATTACTTCATACACATATCAAATTCATTACTTTAATTCATTTTTGTACTCCAGCAAAACCATTTTCATTAATGCATTTTTAATATTAAATTACCGCACTACCACATTGTTACAGTACCGTTTACCTTACTGCATTTCCATTGCTGCACTATCACATTATACATTAGCATTTCCATTACAGCATTTCCCTTACTGCATAACACATTGTTGCAGTACCTTTTGCCAAAACACATATGAAATTACTGCATTTTTTGTACTCCATTCACATGCCAAAACACATATCAGGTCTAAGAACCAAATGCCAAAATACATTTCCATTCATTGATCAAACTGAAACCTTTTCAATACATTTTAGATCCACAACTACAAAGCTTTCATAAACATAATTAAAAGCATTCCTAACAGTACACAAATAACTCTACTTTGCATAATAACTTTTGACTTCAACACTACAACCTCTTCTTCCAAGTACTTTTTATTCAACTCAAAATCTACAACTTTTTTCTTCATTCTATTTTACAGATCTACCAATCTAGCTTTGTAATGCTCAGCTGTAACATCTGGATCAGTGAAAGAAATCACATTTCTTTCTTCCCTATTTTAAGAAAGTCAGAACATGTGTTTACATACCACAAATGTCACCACGTGAGAAGAAATCAGCTAAACTTACCTTATAGTTTGGACATATCAAGAACTTTCTGCCTGAGTTCTATTCGGTCAAAGATATCCACATACCACTAACATCACCACATTTGCACAACACACGAACACGATTGATCAAATTGACTTGTTCCCAACCAACATTATTCAATTCCACAAAACCCAATTGATGAGTTTGTTAATTTGTTACCCGGTTTGAAAGTTGTCATAATTTTTTGATGGGGAAGAGAAAGGTGTTATATAACAATGACTTTTTATTTTCAGCCCTAAAGTTTAAAAAAAAAGTTTAGTACCTTGATGGAAATCGAACCTAAGTTGAGTGTCGTTTTGTGCCATTTGCCCTAAAATATATAGATTTTTTTAGATTATAAGATTCAGTGTTCATAATCTCCAAGTACATATTTTGGTATTTTAAATCGTTACGTGTTACATTTTCATATTATTATAACTTTGAGAACTCTTTTTTCTTCATGAATTTGCTGTACAATCTGTTTTGAATACGAATTACTAGACATATAAGACATTTGAACATTTAAGTAAGATTTCCCGATCTCGATACGATCTTCCGATGCAAAAACGATCCATAGTAGGATCTCAGTCTTATACCCTTGCTTTAAACTTTTACTTTTTACAATTTTTTTATATAATAAGCTTTATTTATCAAATATCTACTAAATATTCGGCAATTGTCTTTTAAAAAATATACCAATAAAAACATCTTAAAATTTCGATTAAAAGGAGCTCAATATTGCAATGCTTTGGACTTACATATGATTAATAAAAAAAAATTAAAATCACCTTTTTATATTTTTGGTAATAGATCAAAATTTAGTAATTTTGCTATAAAAAAAAATATACCAATAAAAAGGTCTTTTTATTTCAAATATATTAAGTTAAATATTGCAATACATTTAACTTACATTTTATAAAAAAAATAGAGGTTAAAGTTTAAAAATTAACTTTTTGTTTTCTCATAATAAGTTAAAATGATTGCAAATATTTGAATAATATAGAGAGTAGACTCATTACAATAATTTATAGAAGAGTTTCAATATACGTTTTATTTTTAGAATATAAACTAGTTATTTAAAAAAAAATTATCCATATAATAATTGAACATTTATGTCTGTCAATAGATAAAGAATATAAATTCCATTGCATAATTTAGGGCCCGTTTGGTTTGTGGGTTTATAAAAGGTTTGGGATTAAAAATTTAAAATCAAATGTTTGGTAGCATTTTTAGCATTTGGGTTTGAGAGAATTGCAAAAATCGTCCCTAAAGTTTGGCCAAATTGCACGTTTCGTCCCGGAAGTTTGGAAAGTGCAAGGATTGTCCCTGTGGGAAACTTTTGGGGCAAAATTAGTCCATGGCCTACATCAAATGACTAAAATACCCTTGTCCTTATATTACATTTCAGTTTCTTACACAAATGGTCCCTGTGTTTCGTCAGGTTTTGCTGATTTAGTCATAACTTTTTCTTTTAATTAATTTATTTAACTATTAATATTAGTATTATTTTTTTATATCTTTTCGTCCGTTTTTGTTACATTTTTGTCCGTTTTTCTCACGTTTTTTTTTCATTTTTTTGTCCGTTTTTTTTTTTTTCGTTTTTCTTACATTTTCGTCCGTTTTTCTTACGTTTTTGTCCGTTCTTCTTACGTTTTTTCCGTTTTCATACGTTTATGTCCGTTTTTCTTACGTTTTTTCCGTTTTCATACGTTTTTGTCCGTTTATCCGTTTCTCTCACGTTTTTTCCATTTTTGTCCGTTTTTCTTACGTTTTTGTCCGTTCTTCTTACGGTTTTTCCGTTTTCATACGTTTTGTCTGTTTTTCTTACGTTTTTGTCCGTTCTTCTTACATTTTTTCGTTTTCATACGTTTTTGTCTGTTTTTCTTACGTTTTTGTCCGTTCTTCTTACGTTTTTCCGTGTTCATACGTTTTTGTCCGTTTTTATCTGTTTCTCTCACGTTTTTTCTGTTTTCATACGCTTTTTCTTACGTTTTTGTCCGTTCTTCTCACGTTTTTGTCCATTTTTCTTACATTTTCACATGTTTTCTCACTTTTTTTAAAAAATCGAATAAAATCTTTTTTGAATAAAAATTTTTTAGAGAAATATTTGAAAATAAAAATATTTTTTTGAAAAAGTATTTTTTAAAATACATTTTTTTAGAAAAATAAAAAAATGGAAAAAAATTTCGAATTATTTAAATTTTATTTCGAAAATATGTTTTTTGGAATTTTAAAATTCAAAAACATTTTTTCGAATTATTTTTCGAAATCCTTATTTTTTATTTTTTTTTCTAATTTTTTTTTTGAAAATATGTTTTTGGAAATTTTTTGTTGGTGATGGACAGTGTAAACACGGACGAAAAAGTGGAAAAATGGAAGAAAAACATTTGAAAACGGAAAAAAACGTGAGAAAAATGGACAAAAACGTATAAAAACGAAAAAAATGTAAGAAGAACTGAGATAAGCGTAAGAAAAACGGACAAAAACGGAGAAAACGTATGAGAATGGAAAAAGCATAAGAAGAATGGTCAAAAACATAAGAAAATCGGAAAATAACATATGAAAAATGGAAAAAATGTAAGAAAAACAGACAAAAATATAAGAAAAACGGACAAAAACGGGAAAAAAAACGTGAGAGAAACGAAAAAAAAACGTATGAAAACGGAAAAAAACGTAAGAAGAACAGACAAAAACTTATGAAAACGGAAAAAAACGTAAGAAGAACGGAAAAAACGTAAGAAAACGGACAAAAACGTAAGAAAAACGGACAAAAACGGAAATAAACGTGAGAGAAACGGATAAAAACGGACAAAAATGTATGAAAACGGAAAAAACGTAAGAAGAACGGAAAAAAAAACGTAAGAAAAACGGACATGAACGTATGAAAACGGAAAAAAACGTAAGAACGGATAAAAACGTAAGAAAAACAGACAAAAACGGAAAAAATGTAAGAAAGACGGACAAAAACGGACGAAAAAACGAAAAAAAAAAACGTGAGAAAAACGGACAAAAACGTAACAAAAATGAACGAAAAGATATAAAAAAATAATACTAATATTAATAGTAAATAAATTAATTAAAAGAAAAAGTTAGGACTAAATCAGTAAAACGTGGCGAAACACATGGACCATTTGTATAAGAAACTGAAATGTAATATAAGGACAAGGGTATTTTAGTCATTTGATGTAGGTCAGGGACTAAATTTGCCCCAAAAGTTTTCCACAGGGACGATCCTTGCACTTTTCAAACTTTCGGGACGAAACGTGCAATTTGGCCAAACTTTAAGGACAATTTTTGCAATTCTCTCTTTAGGTTTAGATTTATACTTCAATTATTTGGACATGTGCTAAAGTAGGGTGTTTATAAGGTTTTATGACAAGATGTGGACCAACATGTTTTCTCACTCATATATATATTTTTTTATCTCATTATTAATAATATAAATAATTTTTAATTTATATTTTAATATATAATATCTTTTTCAAATATTATTTTCTCTCTTTTATTTCAAATTCAAATCCAAATCATAATCACAAACTAGGGACCGTTTGGTTTGTTGCTATAAATCACAATGGGTATCGGATTTGGTACGGGGTGAAATGACAATGGATATAATAAACGTTTGTCATTACCAATGTTAATGTTTGGTTGTATGAAAAAGTGTAGATAATTGAATTTTGTAGTGGAAAAAAATATGAGCCCACGTAATGAATTGAAAAGATACCAAAACAATGGGGATTGAGTCTATGGAAATCCTGCATGGGACCCACGGAGTCAATTTCATTCTTTGGTATATAAAAACTCAACCAAACATTTTAAATGACAATCATTGTCATTGTATGGTGCGGAAACCCACCAACCAAACGGGCCCCAATCTACGAACCAAACAGACCCTTAGTTTTATAAAAACACGTGAATTATACAAATATATGCAAAAAATTTTGTAAAAGAAAGTAAAATAATCAAACAATTTTAAGTGAATATATTATAAAAAAATTATTAAATAATAAAACACCGCAACGCCCGGGCATCTTATTTCTCGTTCAGTAAATACTTCGAAGATGCTCTCGAGAACAAAGACACTAATTATTTATGCATCTTGAAAATTTATTTTTGAAATGAGCTCATTTTTGTTTTTATAATGACCTTTGGTTAATTAATAGAGATTGAGGGGACAAAAATGCGTCACAACCTCCCAATCAGATTGTTTTGTTTTTATACTTTAGTTTCGCATGTATGGAGTCTATCTGAATCATCCACCTACTACTAGTTGAATTGTTTATTTCATATTTTATACCTATATGATTTAATAGATACAGGCAGTTAGCAGGGTATATATGTGTTGTGCCAGCGGGTAACCGTATAACAAAATTTTTTTCCGAGTAAATGTCTTTTAATAGTACATTTTCCGGCGACTAATTCTTTCGATTGCTTTGCTTGACGATAACTTTACGGATGGTGAAGATTTTGATGGTGAAAATTTTCGGTTGAAAAAACTTTAAGAAATTGTAATGGAAGGATAATATTATTGAAATATCAAATACAAAAAAGTTATTAAATTACTTTTAAAACTTATTTACATATTCAACACGTAGAGAAATAATTGTGTAATTTGTTTTTATAGCTATATTTAATCCACATTCTACAATTCGTTAGCCTCCTAGTTTGTGGTTGTTTGCATATGTAAATAAAGAAAATTAGTAAAATGAATAACGGTAAATTAATGGATTGGTAAATTTGCGTAGAAAAAGGAACAGAGACGGACCCAAAAATTTTGGATGAGTGTTGCACAAATTTTTTATGAGAAATTTTGCACAAAATTTTTCAATCTTAAGTACTAAAATTTGAAACATGAAAAAGATTTGTTATAAATTGAAGTATCACTATATATTATCGGGGGTTGAACGTACTAAAAAACAACATTTTTTCAAAAAAAAATTACACTTCGTGAAATAAAACAAAGTGTGGCCCGTGACACACCCGTCTCTTAAGTGGGTCCATCCCTAAAAAGGAATCATAGTCATTTTATATTTTGTCTAATAATGTGAATATGTTTTAAGGGTACTTTAAGATTTTTCTTATGCTAAATTTTTGAATAATGTCATCACTCTATCTTATGTTTGGCGCGGAGTTTTTTTGAAGCTTTTTGAGACGATGAGCGGTGAGCAATGAGCTTTTTGATTTTTATTGTTCGTTTGGCAAAGAAGTGGTGAGCTTTGCTATTTATTAAAAATGCTCATTTTTTCAATGATTCTACTCACTGCTACTTTTACCAAATACACCCGTAATACAGATATAGATACTCGTATTTAAACTACTAAAGTTTACTAAATTTAATTTTAATTATTTTTAGAAATAATCATATTATTTTATTATATATAGCATTTAGTTGGGTTTGATGAAGTTTAAGTAGTTAACATAAGATAAGATGCCACGTAAAATTAATAATGGATTTTCTAACTTGTGCTTTGATCCGAAAGTTTTAAACTATTAAATAAAGTGAAATTATCATATTTATATCTTAGTTATATTAATAGTTTTTAAAACTAACAATTTTTACCAAATTTATCATTGTTTTAATAAAGTTTTTTAAAGAAATAAATGCGTTTATTTAATGCTTTAAACTTATGCAACCATGACACAAGTTAAAAAAACCCAATAAATATTACTAGTACAAGAGTTTCAACTTTTAATAATGTGACAAAAACTCTTTTGTTGGTTGGAATTACGAAAAGTATGTAAAATAATCTTGTTGGACCATAGATATTCATTTCATATGTTCGTGTACGTCACTATGTTAGGGTTATATTTTTACCTTGCTTTCATTTTATGGAACTCGACCTCTAATCCTTTAATCCTATATCAAATCACGGAAAATTGATAACCACCCACATGACCACCACGAACCCTAACCAGGGACGGACCTATAGTATAATCATGGGGGTCCGGTGCCCCCCACGGCTAGCCGAAAAAGTTGAAATTTTAGTGTAATTTTTTTAAAATTTTGACCTTTTTTAAAAAGTGACCCCCACCCAAAACTCAAATTGCCCCCCACCCACATACTAAAACCTAACATTTAATGCTCTAAAGCCTTATAAATCATTCATCTCTAAGTAAAAATACTAGATTTATCATTACGATCTTTTTTTTTCCGTATTTTTTTGTTATTGTCAAAAAAAAAATTGCCCCCCACATCTATATTCCCTGGGTCCGTCACTGACCCTAACCATCTGCAAGATAACAACAACTACCCTCATCACCACTCCATGCGCCTTTAAAAACCATATGACAACACCATCGACCATCACCATTGACCATATAAAACCATTCGTTTTATATTTTACTAGTTTCTTGTAGATTCACTTTATATAAATGGTACATATTGTGTTTTGCTTAATAGGTATCTTTTTGCCACATTTTTTTTTCCATATTGCTATTAAGTATGTGATACTACTGTAATTATAATGTATGTAATTCTCCACTTAATTATGTTAAGTTGTTGCAAGTTGAAAAGTTGTTGCTATGATATTAATTCTGTAATGATAAATTAGGAAAGCATGTGACAATACTAAATGACAATTACGTTGAGTAATTTGAATAATATTAAAGTCGCTTTACTACGAATATTTGGTCATGCATTTAGTCTAGCTGAATTAACGTTGATATGACGAAACTGTTTGATCAAGTTTGTGATCACAAGTGGCGGCAATGAGGGTGTGCAAGTGGTGCGGTCGCACAGGGCCCCCTTTTCTTCTAGTCCAGTAACATTTATAGCTACGTTTGTGTACTTATGTTATATATCTGAATGTCTCTTCTTTGTAATTTCAATTAGTGTTTTTTTTTTTTTTTTTTTGAACGGCGGGTTAGTTGTTGGCTCGAGTTAGTGTCGCATCCTCGGGCAGAGATACCAACCGCGAGCCTCTCCTTAGAGGATAACCTCACTCTTATTCCCGATTCGCCTAAGGGGAAAATCCCAAATTCTAGTCCCTTGCGGGATTCGAACCTGGGCAACAACCCCTCCCAAGCTCCAAGGTGAAGCCCGGTGGCCAACTGAAGTACAATTCATTTTGCCACAATAAATAAAACATCATTAAAATGCCTTATTATAAGAAATTATTATAAATAAATATATTTTATGCACACTTTTATATTTTTTTTAGTATTAGTGAACCCTTTTTTTATTCCGCCCGGGGCCTCCAAATTCATTTGCCTGTCCCAGTGATTAGGGGTGTCATGAAACCCGACCCGAACCCGACCCGACCCGAACCCGACCGGGTTCGGGTCAACTCGGGTCGGGTCAACTCGGGTCAAAAATCGTATTCGGGTCAATCGGGTCAACCCGAATTGACCCGAGTTCTAAACAAGGTCGGGTTCGGGTATGTATTTTTAGCCTTGACCCGACCCGAACCCGAGTTGACCCGACTAAACTAACACATTACAATGTAAAATACTCGGGTTGACCCCAAACCCGAGTTGACCCGACCCGATTGACCCGACCCGAGTTGACCTGAACCCGAATTGACTCGACCCGAGTTGACCCGAGTTCTAAACAGGGTCGGGTTCGGGTATATTTTTTGGTGGCTTGACCTGAGTTGACCCGACCCGAGTTGACCCGAACCCGGCCGGGTCAACCCGAATGACAGCCCTACCGGTGATCACCGTTACTACTCGTCTAAACGTCATTATACACTAGCTTTGAAAAAGGTATAAAACCTTTAGAAGTTTGGCAGGCCCATATAGCAAATTCAGGTGGTGTGACATATTGTTTTGACTCTACAACTCTCAACAAGAAATATGCACAAAGTGCAAGTTGACAGTGCAGGAAAATTGGGAATTTGGGTTAGGTTTGTCAAGGGACCACCAATGTTTGTACTTTGTACAATTCTACTTTTCACCAAGTTATATAGTCCTGGCTATTGATATCAATACTTGTTATTTTAATACGAGTTTTACAGCTAACAGCTATCACAAAATGTTTATATTCATGAGTTGTTTATGTTTTGATTGGTTTAACGAAAGAAAAGAAAGAATTATAGGCAAAAATAAATAAATAAATAAAAATAAACCAATCAAAATATAAACAACTTATTTTGTAGATTTTTTTTATAAACATTTTGTAATTCGTAACAAAACTCTTTTAATATTATCTTATATACAAAGTAGACTATCATTACTATACTTTTCAACATAAGCCACCACAAATTTATGTTAGCAGTCAAGCGTTTTGATGTTCTTATAAACGATTTTGGGCTCAAATTTCATTCGTTAACGTTCTAAGGTTGGACGAAGAAAGAGTTTGGAACGGTCGTAGATATATCTCGTTTAACTCGCATACATTTAAATTAGGGTTTTTTGCATATATATCCTTCCAAAAATGCATAATTGCATATATATTCAAAGCATGCATAAAAATCATTGTACTACCTGCATCAAAAACTTGTAAAAATGATATATATGCAATTATTCATTTTGAGAGGGATATATATGCAATTCTGCCTTTAAATTATACTCTCTGATACTAGTTAGCGTGAACAAGGTTATTTCATTTACTTTTTACTATTCAGTGTAAATTGACTCGTAGGGAAAGTAACGTGTTTGACTCAAAATTATTTTTGATGTAAATCCCAAATGGATGTGTAATAATTGAGGTTACATTATGCCGATAGAGTTATTATATTATCTTATAAAGCATTTAGGTCTTTTAAAAAAAGAAGTACTTAAAATTAAGCATTGCAAGTTCTTAAGCTAAAAATACAACTAATTAAAACACATTTTCTAACATTAAATACAATTACAAGTTCTTAAGCTAAAAATAGAACTAATTAAAACACATTTTCTAACATTAAATACAATCTTTAAATAAAAATACTTAAAATTCGGCATTATAAGTTTTTAAGCTAAAAGTACAACTAATTAAAACACATTTACTAACATTAATAAACTGGTTAATAAATACAATTAATGCAGTTATTAAAACACCTCTTACATAAGAAATACAAATTATCAAGCATATTGTACAACCAACTTAAACACAATTCTTACATTAAATGTCACTAATACAAATAATAAAGCACATTATACAAATATTCAAGCCCGAACGGGCAACGAGCCAAATGAGCTCGAGTCTGAATGGGCACGGGCCAAATGGGCTCGATCCCGAACGAGCACGGGGCCAACATTTATTTTAGGGTACCCGCCGCTGCAACGCGCGGGTACCCTACTAGTATTTTTATTGAGTATAAACTATATTTTGAGTTTTAGTAAGTGTTTATGGCATCAACATGAACACTAAAATAAACTATATTTTGACTTTTAGTAAGTGTTTATGGCATCAAGCCATCAACATGTACACTTAACACACATAAAACTTTGATAACCATTTTTAAGATGCACACAACGTTGTCCTTAGGGACGGAGGTATGTAGAAGGTAGTGTATGTCATGGCCAACCCAAAAGCTCTTGCAAATTTCAATGTTATCCTTTATATTTTTATCATAACACTTAAATAACTTGATCAAACTTTTAGTATTTGGCCCATCCAACATTCAAGGAAAATGAAGCGGTAAACTATTTACACTATTATGGGTTGAAACTAAAAAACGATTGATATGATTTTAAGTTAGAATTGTTTTATTTGTTCTCAGGCTTATATATAAAAAGTTAACAAGTAAATATTGATTTTTCTTTATTCAGACGCTTATTGTTGTTTTATATCACAAAATTCTTATATTAAAATTAATTTAGTTTTTGCTTTCTTCTAACTTATTCTCGAAATTGTCAAATAACGATTAGAATGATCATTGTTATTTGGCCCACACAAAACTAAAATTCTAGCTCCATCACCGGTTATCTGAGGGTCTTCGGCTAGTTATATCAAGGTATGTAAGTTTATAGTTAAAGCTTATATGTTACTGAATTGAGATAACTTTAAATGACAATGTAGTTTATATCGACATTTAAAGATAAATGAATATTAATTCTTGATATCTCATTTATAAAACAAATTTGCTTATTTTTTAAAACTTAAAATCTCTTAAAAATTAGTAAAGTTTAATCTCCAAAATATCATTTAAAATAATTAACTTACATCTATACTATATACAGTAAAACCTTTATAAATTAATTATGTTGTGACCGAGATATTTTATTAATTTAGCGATATATTATTATATCAATAAATTGATAATTTATTAATTTAAAAAGGTTTTATTATTACTTTGAAATTTTCACGTCCAATATACTAGTTACAATGTAGACTAGTTATAGATGAAAAGTAAATTAGAAAAACAAGTTTCAATTAACATTTTATGAATTCAAGACATTGAAAAAATTAATGAATGTATAGTAACGAATGTTACGAGGTTTAAGACATTAAAGAAATTGTGGAATTTTTAATAATTATTAATTTATAGTTTCGTTGGGACTAACATATATACACTGAAGTTTCAATAAAAATATTATCTTATTATTTTATCGATTGTTGTCCAAATTTGTACTAGTACCAAGTCGGGACAAGACAAATTATTAATTTTATCGAGGTTATTAATTTATCGAGTATTCATTTATAGAAATTTTACTGTAAAGAACATAAATTAAAAATATAACAATATCTACCACTAATTTAATAGTTTAAATATTGTTTAATCTTTAAAGTTTTATATTTTTTGTTTTTAACCCATAAATTTTATATCTACCACTAATTTAATAGTTTAAATATTGTTTGATCTCCTGCCTTTATGATATTATGTCTACCGCTTATATATTGCTACAACATTGCGCGGGTAACATACTATTTCTATATGAATAATTTGCTATTGTTTGAATTAATTCCAACATAAAATTATCGTCATCTGTAAATAACTTTTTTAAGGAAGCCATATAACTTAGGTGGGAGGATAGACTTAGACAAGACATGAAGGAGCTTCTCTTGTCCGAGGACATGATCTCAGATAGGAAAGCTTGGAGAGCCAGGATTAGAGTCTGCGACTAGTTTCGGGTTAGGTGGTAGTTGTAGGCCCTTTGAGTTTGCCTTAGCTGTAGGCCCCTTGCATTTGTCTTGCCTTTGTTTAGGTCTCTTCCCTTTAGTTGTAGGCCCTTTGCGTTTGCCTTAGCTGTAGGCCCCGTGCGTTTGCCTTGCCTTCGTTTAGGGCTCTTTCCCTTAGTTGTAGGCCATTTTGCCCGCTTGCTTGTCCCTTTTTTATTTATTTATTTTTTTTCCTCTTGTCGTTTGTGTGGTGTACTGCTTTGCTTTGTCTTCTTTTTGTTCCTTGTTTGTTGGCTCATGCGTTTTTGCTTTGTTTGCAGGTCTCTCTTTTTCTATCACTCGCACTTTTGCACTTGCCGGAGGTCTCCTGGAAGCAGTCTCTCTACTCCCAGTTTTGCTGGGGTAGGGGTAGAATCTGCCTACATTCTACCTCCCCCATACCTCGCTTTCGCGGGATTGGGTATTGTTATTGTTGTTGTTAAGGAAGCCATATAACTGAAACAATGCTCATCTAAACTTTTAGTTATAAGGTACCTGACGCAACAACAAACTTGTACACGTGTACCTTGTTAGTAATTAGAGATAGGCTATAGTCTTAAGAATTAAAAAAAAAAAAAAAAAAAAAAAGAAAAAAAAACGTCACTAGCAGTAAAATAAAAAACACAGTAGAGGGGTGAGCTCAATAAAAATTAAAGATCTATAGGATAAATTCTAACCATTAACTTTTCATCTAAAAAAACCACCTTTCCCCTTATGTTCTAAAAATAAAATATCATATAAATGGTAAATCGTTAAAGCGAAAAAAAGTACACCATCGTGCTATGACTTTGTTTTATCTTTCAGTAGACGGTTACTTTGATATATTTTTGACAAATATTTTTTTTCACTTCTTTATGGATATTAAAAATTAGACAATAAGAAATCACATGTGGTTTGTGATGTGGATTTTAAAGATCAAATCACAAATCACATGTGATTTTCATATTACAAATCACATGTGATTTTATAAATCACATGTAATTCTTTCGGGGCATAAATTTCAACACTCAGAAAGAATACTCGAAAAAAATGTTTGTCAGAAAGATAAAGAAGTGTCGTTCTAATGAAAGGTGATTTCGATGCTCGACATTATGTTGTAATTAATTTTACTTACAGTTTGTTCTCGAGTTAGTTTTGAAGAGAAAGAGAAAAGAAGAGATAAGATAGAGAAAAAAAATGAAGAGTATAAAATTATCTTCTCTTATTTTTCTTCCTCTTCCTTCCAAAAGTGGAAGGAAGATTTTACTTACAGTGTTTTCTCGAGTTAGCTTTAGTATCGGTACCGTATTAGTGGTCCTAATTTTTTTTTGGCTCAATTCATGGTACCAATCCTATACCGTGTAATGAGAGTTGGTGTTATTTTAATACGGTGCCGGTACGGTTCTAGTTCGATGTCAGGATTCGAGTCCCAATGCTCATCCCTAGGTAAATTAGATGGTGTAGACTTTTGTCTATATAAAGTGTAATAAAATATATCAAGCAGTCTTCTATCTCTCTGCGACTACTAGTATTTCCAACCATTTTGATCTCCTGCCTTTATGATATTACGTCTACAGCTTATATATTGCTACAACATTGCACGGGTACCATACTATTTCTATATGAATAATTTTTGCTATTGTTTCAATTAGTTCCAACATAAAATTATCTTCATCCCTAACTAATTTCTTGAGGAAAACGTATAACTGAAACAATGCTCATCTAAAATTTTGTATAATGTATCTGACGCTACAACACACTTGCACATGTGTACCTCTCTAGTAATTAGAGATAGCCCATAGCCTTAAGAATAAAAAAATTAAAAAAAATGTCAAAACATTAGTAGTAAAATAAAAAAACAATAGAGGGGTGAGGTCATTAAGTATCAACAAAAATTAAAGATCAAATGGAAAAATTTCTAACCATTAATTTTTCATCTAAACAAAACACCAACTTCCATCTTAGTTTTTGAAAGTAAAATATCTTACAAACGATAAATCAAAAAAATACACCATCGCATTAAGACTTTTTATTTTATCTTTTAGTACACAGGTACTTTGATATATTGACAAAAGTTTATTTTCACATTTTTAAAGGTATTAAAAATTAGACAATACGAAATCACATGTGATTTGTGATGCGAATTTTTAAGATCAAATCACAAATCACATGTGATTTTTCATATTACAAATCAATGTGGTTTTTTAAGTCGTAAATTTCAACACTCACAAAAAAAACTTGAAAAAAAATATTTATCGAAAAGTATATAAAAGTGTTATTCTAATAAAAGATGATTCGATGCTCCATGTAATGGTGTAACTAGTTTTATTTAACGATAAAACGGTTTGTAATATATTTAATTTTTAAAAAATAAAGTGATTTTTTCATCTTTAGTGTGGCCAAAATTATAGTACTACTACAATCTAATCTTTAATTTTTTTTTCTTATCATTATTGACAAAACTCAAACAGTAGGAAGAAAAAGTTTTAAAAGTAAATAAATAATAATATAACCAACAATTATGTAGCAGTACATGATATAAAAGACAAGACCCCCAAATAATAGAGAGCCCTTCTATCCCTCACTCACACCAAAACCACCCCACCCCATATGCAAAAACAACAAACTTTCCCAAAATCAAAGATCCAATCTTTTCTTCTCCAATCACCACAAAATGTCATATTTCACAGCCAACCCAGAACAAGTACTCGAAAACGTTTTAGTTTTCCTGAAATCAAGAAAAGACCGTAACGCAGTTTCATTGGTATGCAAATCATGGTACCAAGTGGAAGCATACACTAGATCAGATCTCTTTATAGGAAACTGTTATGCTGTGTCTCCTAAGAGGGTTACAGACAGGTTTAAAAGAATCCGGTCTTTTTGTTTGAAAGGGAAACCAAGATTTGCTGATTTTAGTTTGATGCCGAATGATTGGGGCGCCTGTTTTACGCCTTGGGTTAATGTTATGTCTGGGTGCTATCGTGCGCTTGAGAAGATTTATTTGAAGCGTATGTGTATTAGTGATGATGATCTTGCTGTTATTGGGAAGTCTTTTGTTGGTTTTAAGGAGATTGTTTTGGTTTGTTGTGATGGGTTTGGGACTAGTGGACTTGCTATTATTGCTAGTCACTGCAGGTATTATTAATTGTCTTTATTTCTGTTTTTAGAAAGGATAAGTGATTTGGTTGGAAAAAATAGTATGCTTGTTTTAGAATGGAATAAGTTGTTTTGGTTAAAGGTTGTTTTAGAATGATTGGTTAGCTAGATAGTGTCAGTTGGGGTTTTGTTTAAGCTTATTTTTCGGCTTACATTCAAAAGCCTATATTTTTGGCTTATTTCCTGGCTTGTGAGGGTTTTGTTTAAGCTTATTTTTCGGCTTACATTCAAAAGCCTATATTTTTGGCTTATTTCCTGGCTTGTGAGCTTATTATGACCTAAAGATGAAATTTACAGCAAGTGGAAATTAAGCCAGAAAAAGAAAAAATGGGCATATCAAGTATAAGCCGGGTTAATTAAGCTCATAATCGCATATATAAGCTTAGACGATATATTATTTTGATTTATCTCAAATACGCATGTCTCAACCTGCTTGTTAATTGTTATTTTTATGATTTACGGCTCTACCTCCAAAATAAGTAGATATGCAAAAGCACTTTGTTTTGATCAAATACTCTAAACTGTTTATCTATCTATTTTTAAATAAGTAGATTAGCTGAAAAATGGGTAAACGTAAGCGCTGTATTACTTTGTAAAATTTGTTTCATGTGTATATAAAATAAAATGCGATGAAGGTTGATGGATTAAATGATTATAGTACGTTGCTTGTGATTCAGGAATCTTCGTGTTCTTGAGCTGGTTGAAGATGAGGTATCTGATGATGAGATCGATTGGATATCATGTTTTCCAACAGAAGGTCCGAGTAATTTGGAGTCATTATGTTTTGATTGTGTTGAATCCTCGATTAACTTTGATGCATTAGAGAGGCTAGTAGCAAGATCGCCTTCGTTAAAGAAGCTTAGGTTGAATCGTTATGTTTCGATAGAGCAGTTACATCGGTTGATTTTACGGGCGCCTCAGCTAACTCATTTGGGGACTGGTTCTTTTAGTCCAATGGAGGGTATTGGTCCACAGCATGATAATATTGAACCTGATTATGGTTCTGCTTTTGCTGCGTGTAGATCGATATCTTGTCTTTCAGGGTTTAGGGAAATTGCACCCGAGTATCTTCCGGCTATTGTTCCTGTGTGTGCTAATCTTACGTCATTGAATCTTAGCTACGCTAACATTGATGCTGAGCAGCTTAAGCCCGTTATTCGTCAGTGTCATAAGCTCCAGGTTTTTTGGGTAAGTTTTGTTTTTACTTGCTTTAAAAGCTTCTATATTGGGGGGTATTTGGGATTGCTTGATTTGTTCTGCATTAAAAAAGATTCTTCTATATCGGGTGTATTTGGGATTGCTTAATTTGTTCTGCATTGAAAAAGATTCTTCTATTTTGGGGGTATTTGGGATTGCTTTTTTTGTTCTGCATGTAGTGTTTTTTATTTATTTATTTATTTATTTATTTATTTATTTATTTATTATTATTATTATTATTATTATTATTATTATTATTATTATTATTATTATTATTATTATTATTATTATTATTATTATTATTATTATTATTATTATTATTATTATTATTATTATTATTATTATTATTATTATTATTATTATTATTATTATTATTATTATTATTATTATTATTATTATTATTATTATTATTATTATTATTATTATTATTATTATTATTATTATTATTATTATTATTATTATTATTATTATTATTATTATTATTATTATTATTATTATTATTATTATTATTATTATTATTATTATTATTATTATTATTATTATTATTATTATTATTATTATTATTATTATTATTATTATTATTATTATTATTATTATTATTATTATTATTATTATTATTATTATTATTATTATTATTATTATTATTATTATTATTATTATTATTATTATTATTATTATTATTATTATTATTATTATTATTATTATTATTATTATTATTATTATTATTATTATTATTATTATTATTATTATTATTATTATTATTATTATTATTATTATTATTATTTAAGTAATTGTAATACTAAAAGCTTCGTTTATATATGAAGTATTAAATATATCAATTTGAAACACGGGTTATTAAGATATGCAAATAAATACACAAGACAAGGGTTTTCAATTTTAAAATGAAACAATCTTTATGATATTGCTATAAAATATTATATCTTTTACATTTTTAGTTGCAATACGAAAGTAATGAACCAAAAGTAATAGTAATATACAAGTATGTATACAAATTATGGATTGTTCTAAAATTAATAATGTTAAAACCTCTCGCCCTCGCGAGGTCTAACAACTAGTTGCTAAAATATTCTGAAAATAATAGTTTGTTGAGAAATTTCAATCAATTTTATTTATGTAAAGGTTTTTAGTTAAATATTAGAGTTAAAAAAGAATTCCAATTTTATCTCAAATAAGCACTTTAAAAATAAGCACCTTCCTTCCTCCTCAAGAAATGCTTATCAGTTTGGATAACACAAAACTGCCTCTACATAAAAATATTTGTAGACGAGCAAAATAACCTGAAAAAATAAGCAATGCAAACACCCCCTTAGATCGATGGTCTTATGTTGGATTGATGGTCCAATAATACCCTAGATTTTAGATCAAATCCTCAACTTCTACCTGCAAATTCTGATCATTGCATCTAAGTTTATTACGAAACTTAGCATATTATCTGATAAGGGTTAAGAGGATCTAGGAATTGAATGTTGGAACTTTTTTTATTATTGTGACCTGAAAACGTAATGATTAATTATGTACTGTTTGGGTAAAACTCGTGCTACTGTATTAAGTTTCTTAAATAATTGTTTTAATAAAAACTGCCACAAAAATACTACAGTAATTATAAGGTGAAACAAAATTACCTGTTTCTCCTTTCTTTTAACCTAATTGGGTAATTTCTTTATTTTTTATTCCACAAGATGCGTCTTTTATCCTATTTTTATCACAATAATGTATTTATAGTCATTTTATCTGTAGTTACATAAGTAGTCAGGTTGTCAAAAACTCAAAGAACTAGGACTCCATATTTAATTACTACAACTAAAAGTAACAGAAGCATGTTTAAAGTATTGCAACCCGTTTATTTGAAAGTAATAATATTAGTTCTAACTATTTTAAATTCAAGAGTCTTTTTTTGTGAATTAATAATTAGAAGAATTTGTTACTAATATTCTTCCATTTTTTATCTTTTCCAGACACTTGATTCTATTTGTGATGAAGGACTTCAAGCCGTGGCAGATACATGCAAAGATCTTCGTGAGCTTCGTGTTTTCCCCATAGATCCTTCTGAAAACGCCGAAGGTCCAGTTTCTGAAGTCGGTCTCCTTGCAATCTCCATAGGGTGTAGAAAACTTCGATCCATTCTTTACTTCTGTCAGCAGATGACAAATGCAGCTGTCATTGCCATGTCCAATAACTGCCCGGATCTTGTTGTCTTCCGTCTTTGTATAATAGGCAGATATAGGCCTGATCGGGTCACTGGTGAACCCATGGACGAAGGTTTTGGAGCCATTGTCAAAAACTGTAAGAAACTTACTAGGTTAGCCATCTCTGGTTTGCTCACGGATAAGGCCTTCAGTTACATAGGGCAATATGGTAAATTGGTGCGTACTTTATCTGTGGCTTTTAATGGGGAGAGTGATACGGGTTTGAAATATGTTTTGGAGGGATGTACCAATTTGCAAAAGCTCGAGATTAGAGATAGTCCTTTTGGGGACTCAGCTTTATTGTCTGGTTTGCACCATTTTTACAATATGAGGTTTGTTTGGTTGTCATCGTGTAGAGTGACTCGACAAGGGTGTGTGGAAGTTGCTAGCATATTGCCTAAATTAGTGGTGGAAGTTTTCCGTAGGGACGAGGAGGAAGGAGGGGATGGGGATGATTTTGTCGATACGCTTTACATGTACAGGTCACTTGATGGACCACGAGCCGATGCACCAAAATTTGTCAATATTTTGTGAATTTTCAAGACATAAGCAAACAATCATTAAACGGATTTTCTTCAAGAGTCATCCAATGGGTATGTCGTAAGATGTACAACCATATCATTCAAGATTTTAGCAACTGTTGCTGAAGTTTTATGCAGCAACTAATGATCAGTACCTGTTTTAGATTTGTGGGTCACTACCCAGAAATTCTAACGACTTCTTAAAATCCCGACTGTTGTTCGGATCAAGGTACAAGTTGTTTGCATTTCACGTCATAAAGATTTGATATTTCAGGAGGGTACGATAAAAAAAACATCATCTAGATTTGTTTATTCGGTCTGAAAATATGTGAAGTTTCTTGATTCTAAAAGGTAGATGATGATGAGTTTATGATACTATTCTTTAATTTGGTAGCAGAAAATTTTGAATTCTGCTTCATGTTGTATTCACATGCTTGAATTTAGGAGAACCAATGTCTCTGAATGATACATTCATATTTCATTTCTTAGAATACTTTGTTGTAAAGATGTTTTAGGCCAAAAAGCAGTTGAATCTATGTATCGGCTGGCCAAAAAAATTCAAATGGGTGCTTTTGATTTATTAGAAACGGTCAAATCTCTACATCTTTGTTTTAAGCATGACTTGAGACATGAATTAAAATGAGTTATAGTAGTTATTTAAGATGCTACTATTCTTACACATTTCTAGTTACACTAACCACTTCGTCTATTTCATTTCTCAGACCTGTTTGAGATAAATGTAACTGAGATCAACCCGTTAGTATGTCTAACTTATGCTCATCAAGTTACGTGCTAATTTCGAACACAAAAACAAGTCCTTTTGACCTCAAAAAGTCGAACGTAACAAAGAAAGGTTTGTTTCTACATATCATCCAATGATGCTTTCATCACAACTCTTAATGATTCAAACAAGGAACTTTCCTTTTCCGTTAAATGTATAGGATGGACGATAGTGTTGAAGTAGCTTTTATGTGGTGCGAGGGCCTAGTTACATAGTCCCTTTATGCAGCCTTATGACAAATGGAAAAGCTATTGACTACCATCCACATCCACATGGTCGATTCACGTAATGTCTCTGTTTTTGGTTAACTTGGTTACAATGAGGTTAGTCGGATTATTATTGTTGGTGATATTCTAACTACCATCTTAGGAAGCATGATCAGTAGATTTTAGCAATGTAGTTTTAATAGTTGTTTTGAATTCAGTAAAACAAATAAAACATACTGTTGTAACCAGTTAATATATTTTCTTGTGGAAGAACGTTCGAGATGATTTAGACGTAACAGTAATAAAGTTTATCCACCTAGTTTAAAAAGTAAGGCTACTACAGTATAATAGCAGTAGAAAGAGATCTGGAAAAGATTGTTTTGACCCAAAAATCACTTTAAACAAATTTATGCACAAAACGCAGCTGATAATGCAGAAAAATAAGGTACATGAGTTAGGTGTGTTAGGGGACCAAAAATGTTTGTGGTTGTACAATTCTTATCATACTTTGCTATCAATATTGATTTCAGTGCAAAACGAAATTGACTCTCAAACAGATCTTGTACTAGTTTAGTACAAAATAAACGGAAAAGGTTTTCTCTGGTTAGGTTATCTAGAGAGAACTAGTTAGATATGAGCAACCTAACCGATGTATCTTCCGTAAATGTGTACCTATAAAGTTTTGAACCATAAACCTCTTGCGAGGAGGTTATGCCTTATCATTATGCCATTTGGTAGTGTTGTATGAATGATTTATAAATAGATAGAGGCTCCCTCTTCTCTCTTCAGGTTAAATGTACACGACCTAACCAGGGTATTCTCGTCTCTCTTTCTGACCCCAAAATGTGTCTTACCACATGAAAATTGTGGCTCTAACAGGTAGACGGATGAGATTTTTGAAGGCGGGTTTTTAACTCAAATGTACGCTACTTAACCGGGGTATCCCCGTGATTGTTTCCGGCCCTTTCCCTAGCCACCCACCCTCAAATATTTGAGAGCTGAACACCAATATGTGTTTGGTGAGATCTAACCCCTTTTTTGCAAGGATATCAGATAGACTTGCCACTCAGCCAATTCGTGGCGATTACATTTCTCCATAAACTGATTCTTGTAAAAATGAGGTTGATACGTTTTTTTATACACTCACACACACATCGAACGGCATAGAATCGGGATCCACTTCCCCACTTCTCAGCAAATGGTTACAGGAAAAATATTCAGGTTTGGGAGTGATGTGGCAATGACTTGGAAGCTTAATGAAATCTTGATAGATGTTGTCGCTCCTGATGTTGACGGTACCAAAGTGATTTTCCAAGGGATTCCTCTCCACAGATGAGGTTTCGAGTCTCGTCTAAAGACATCAATAGGGTATTAAACCCTCAAATATGACCTATGAACTTAAATCACAGCAAAATATGTACATTATCATGCAATGACAATCAACATTTTGATACTAAAAGATAATCTGAACCAATTATGCATCAAACAGTACATAGCTCTAAATTTGACCATTTCTGGATCAACAAAAGCAACCACCCAGCGTTATACAGCTACATAATTTTAAGTGCTTCTGCCTAAAACACCCTTATAAATAATTCCAAATAATTTTGAATGCATCATTCAGAGACACTAGGTCTCCAAAAATCTAGTATTTGAATACAACATGAAGCAAAATTCAAAGTTCTCTGCTACAAAATTAAAGAATACTATAAATTCATCATCATCATCATCATCTACCCTTAAGCTTCAAAAAAAAAACTTCCCATATTTCCAGATTGAATAAACAAATTAAGATCTCTTCTCGTACAAACCTGAAATATCGAATCTTGATGACGTGAAATGCAACAAACTTGTGTCTTGAGCCAAACAACTGTCAGTTTTTTTTAACAAGCTGTCAGAATTTCCAATGACCCACAAATCTTGAAACAGTGCTCATCAATTGCTGCAGATAATTTCAGCAACAGTTACTCAAATTTTAATGATAAGGTTGTACATATTACATTGGATGATTCATGCTAAAAATCCATTTGCAGATTGCTCGCTTACGTCTTGCAACTCACAAAATCTTGACAAATTGTGGTGCATCGGCTCGTGGTCCATCAAGTGACCTGTACATGTAAAGCGTGTCAACAAAATCATCCCTCTCCCCTCCTTCCTCCTCGTCCTGACGGAAAACTTCCACCACTAATTTAGGCAATCTTTTAGCAACTTCCATGCACCCATGTTGAGTCACTCTACATTTAGACAACCAAACGAACCTCATATTGTAAAAATGATGCAAACCAGACAGTAAAGCTGAGTCCCCAAAGGGGCTATCTCTGATCTCGAGCTTTTGCAAATTAGTACACCCCTCTAATACATATTTCAAACCCATGTCACTCTCCCCATTAAAAGCCACAGATAAGGTACACACCAATTTACCATATTGCCCTATGTAACTGAAGGCCTTATCTGTGAGCAAACCAGAGATGGCTAACCGAGTAAGTTTCTTACAGTTTTTTACAATGGCTCCAAAACCCTCATCCATTGGTTCACCAGTGACTCGGTCGGGTGTGTATCGGCCAATTATACAAAGACGGAAGACAACAAGATCTGGGCAGTTGTTAGACATGGCTATGACGGCTGCATTTGTCATCTGCTGACAGAAGTAAAGAATGGATCGAAGTTTTCTACACCCTATGGAGATTGCAAGGAGACCGACTTCAGAAACCGGACCTTCGGCGTTTTCAGAAGGATCTATGGGGAAAACACGAAGCTCACGAAGATCTTTGCATGTATCTGCAACGGCTTGAAGTCCTTCATCACAAATTGAATCAAGTGTCTGGAAAAGGAACAAAATATACAAATCAACTATAGTCTAAATTATTGGAGATCTGATTTGTGTTTTGCAATTGAATATCTGAGTATTGCCGATCTTGTAACAAACAGATACTGCGCTTGGATTATCAAACTACTTAGGAGTTAAGAAGTTATGTATAATCAGCGACAAAACTAGGTACTCGGAAATATAATAAGACTACCTGATTACCTTATTCCCGTTTCACATGGAGTATATCTTTTATAATACACATGTTTTTTTTATTGACGTGCGTATTTGTCCAACAGTCAAATACTTACTTATTTCTTATTACAACTTCAAACAAAAGAAATATCTAAACACGATATCCTACAATCTGTTTGATTATAGTTGATTATCTAATTCCGATTATTGAAAATCATATCATCACTATCAAAATGCACATCCAAACACCCTTATAGATGTAGATCCATATTTGCAGTTAGTTTGTATTAAAGTAATTAACCGTCAACAGGTTTTATGTTAAGGCTACATATAAAACTCAATATAGATGAAAATTTGACATTAGGCCTGCAAGCAGATATATAATCCATAATCTTTATCAAAATTAGATTTTGAATAAGAAGATTAAGAAAACATACCCAAAAAACCTGAAGCTTATGGCATTGACGAATAACGGGCTTAAGCTGCTCAGCATCAATGTTAGCATAGCTAAGATTCAATGATGTAAGATTAGCGCAGACAGGCACGATATGAGGAAGATACTCGGGGGCAATTTCCCTAAACCCTGAAAGACAAGTTATCGATCTACACGCAGCAAAAGCAGAACCATAATCAGGTTCAATATTATCATGTTGTGGACCAATACCCTCCATTGGACTAAAAGAACCAGTCCCCAAATGAGTTAGCTTAGGTGCCCGTAAAATCAACCGATGTAGCTGCTCTATCGAAACATAACGATTTAACCTAAGCTTCTTCAACAAAGGTGATCTTGCTACTAGTCTCTCTAACGCATCGAAGTTAATTGGGGATTCAACACAATCGAAACACAATGACTCCAAATTACTTGTACCGTCCATTGGGAAACACGAAATCCAATCGATTTCATCATCAGATACCTCGTCTTCAACCAGCTCAAGAACACGAAGATTCCTGATTTCACAATCATTTTAATCAATGAATCTGCATCACATTGCATTTAAAATACACAACAGAAAAATGTGAAGCTTTCTTCTTTTACAAATTAAGAAGATGCTTGGGATTGCTCATTTATTCTGCTTATGCGCTCATATTTTTAGAAAATAAGCAGGCTAGAGTGTTGGGGATATAACAAAGTGTTTGTTTGGCGACGGAATGAACTATAAAATGAATGTAATAAATAAAGTATCGGAAGGAACAATGTAATTTAAGTTATCGCATCCCATTATAGTGTTTGTTTTAATTTAAACAACACTGAGAATGGAACGAAATATACGGAATATATACATATTTTGCATATATCAGCTTTGGGCGTGTTTGGAAAAATTGGTTGTAGTTGGTATAATATGCAGTTTTCAATAAGCAGGCTGACCTACTTATGTGAGATGAAACTATAATTACTTTTTACCCGCATATCTAACCTAAAACCGTTATTAAAATGAATTAACTGACATCTATCACCAATTATTCCTTATTAGGGTCTAATTGCATTTTGTAAGGCATAAGCAAATAAACACTATTGTCTTAACTGCTTCAACTTATTGTCAGAAAAGACAAGTAATTCCAAACAACCTAACGTATTCCATTCTAAAACAAGCATACTATTTTTTTTCCATACAAATCACTTATCCGTTCTAAAAACAGAAATAAAGACAATTAATTATACCTGCAGTGACTAGCAATAATGGCAAGTCCACTAGTCCCAAACCCGTCGCAACAAACCAAAACAATCTCCTTAAAAGCAACAAAAGACTTCCCAATAACAGCAAGATCATCATCACTAATACACATACGCTTCAAATAAATCTTCTCAAGGGCACGATAGCACCCAGACATAACATTAACCCAAGGCGTAAAACACGCGCCCCAATCATTCGGCATCAAACTAAAATCAGCAAATCTTGGTTTCCCTTTCAGACAAAAAGACCGGATTCTTTTAAACCGGTCTGTAACCCTCTTAGGAGACACAGCATAACAGTTTCCTATAAAGAGATCTGATCTAGTGTAGGCTTCTACTTGGTACCATGATTTGCATACCAATGATACTGCGTTACGGTCTTTTCTTGATTTCAGGAAAACTAAAACGTTTTCGAGTATGTTTTCGAGTACTTGTTCTGGGTTGGCTGTGAAATACTCTCCGATATCGTTTTTCGACATTTTCGGGTGATGGGTAGTGAAAAAAATTGGATCTTTATAAGATCTATAAAAACAAGAATACCCTAAAACAATCAGATAAGATATGTAGAAATGAAAACAAGAATCATTGTTTGATAAAAATGAAATGAATCTAGAAAAGAAGATACATTTGATTTGAAAAGACGGCGGGTCAATGATGATGGAGAGATCAAATCAAGTGAGGGTGAGGGTGAGAGTGATCTGCTTTTATTGGTTGTGTGTGGCGTGGGTTTCTATGACAGGAAATGAAACACTAATCTTGTGACTTTTATGAGTCTTGTTTTATGTTTTAGATATAATCAACTTGGTAAAAAGAGTGTTGGTCTAGATTTGTCATTTTTACACATATGTATGAAAATGGTAAAAAACCACCTAAAATGGTAACAAAGTAACAAACCACCTTAGGGCTTGAGATGTAGTAATAGTTTATGTTTATATTTTGTGTTTTAGGTTTTAGGGAGGGTAATTTATTTAAAGTAGAGTAGCTTTTTTTTAAATAAATGAAAATCAAAACGAACATGACACAAGGAAGCCTACATGACGTAGAACAACCTATGAAGTACGAAGAGAGTGGAGATTCAGTGGGAGCATGGAAGATTAATGATGATCCATCACGAGCAAGGAGTATCGCGGGCGATGTTGAGAAGACACGGAGTCCGAAGAGGCCTTCTTCCCTTGTGTCACTTTCATGTTTTAACCTTTAGGAAATGACTCAAGTTGATTCCTGAAGTGGCTCTCGGGATCAACATTAGATAATGGCTTGGGTGTGTAAACTTTGTTTTATTTAAGTCTGATATGTTTGCAAAACAATTAGAGGCGTGAATTTAACCCGTTGGCTGTTGAGATAACATGACTAGTAAATTGTCTTTAAGAGTGTGTGTCATTTGGTTATAACTAGCTAAATCGGAATAAAATGGTCGGTTTGACAGTCGAATTAAAAACAAATTTTAGTTTCAAAGGTCCAAATTGGTTGTTTAGGCTGAATGAACTATGTTTTGCTGGAATTTATTTACTTTGTCATTTAAGGTTTAACTTTTTATGTTGATTTTACTAACTCTACAGGTGTTCTTTACAGTCAAATAATGACTATGGTTATCTTAAACATCCACATATACATGAGAGCATCGTTGTTAGATATTCTCCATTTAGATTGAATAAAATTGATAGTAAATAAATCATATCATATCATATTATATAATACAATGCATAAATCACTTGTTGAATGTTGAAATTTAAGCATATCAAAATTACTTAAATGATTTTAAAATTTTCCAAACATAGAAATATACCAAGTCAAAGAATAATCTTGTTAAAAATGGAATGTTATAAAAGTTAAACAATTTATATTTTTAGAAATAAGAATTTGCCTTGAAAGATAAAACGAAAAATCATAATATATTCGCTTCTTTTGCTTATTATGTCATTGTTTTTTTTATTCTTTTATTTTGGACAAACGAAAAATATTGTTTGTCAAAATATTAATGTTACCAAAAAAAAGTACCTCTAAAAAGCACTACTCGCCAAAACATTTAGTTGTTTCTTTGATGTCGCTGCATCGTGCAGGTATGTTGCTAGTTATTAGAATAAGCTAAGACATTCTATGAGTGTACAAAAGATAGATTGACCTAAGAATAAGAGTTGTAACTTTTTAGGCTAGGATGATAAGGTAGATACCAGCTCGACTTGGTGCGCCTAAACTACTTCGCTTAAGCATTATGCTACATCCAAGTCACTAAAGTTGACGAAGATGATGAAGTGCACTTATTACAAGACTTTATATATCAACTTCAAATGTGATTCGCCTGATAAGCAAGAACAATTTGGGGAAGAGACCTAGTTTCCCTGATAACGATAAGTTTCTTATTGTTACATTTAGGTATTAGGTTTTAGTTTCCTAAAGGGATTCTGGGATGTCTTTATAGAAAATATTCATAAAATCCTAGAATTCTTGGTAAGATTATCATAGTCGATAATTCACAATCTTATATTTTCGATAGTTTTCCTTTTTGTTTCTTTATTATCAAATAGAAAAAGTTGGAAAAACTAGGCAATCATTTGCATACCCAAAGGTGTTTACTATATTTTATAATGGTTGTATATTCACTTTTTCTCATCTTAAGTAATTCGCTAAGACGATCGTGATCGATTTTAGGTTTGGTTTTCAAAACAAAGTATTTGTTTAGTTTAATGGATGCGAAGTTTTACTACCTCTAGGAAGTGAACTTAATATTGTGTATGTAGTAACGGTAAATATCATAAATTGGTTGTTCTCAAAGGGAATAGCGAATGAAGGAACGAATGTAGTAACTAGTGTCGTAAGGAAAGTAACTAATTCTCTTGTATTTATTTGTTTTATAAACGCAGCTAAAGATTCAGATTGTATTGGTTTGAGTAACAAAAACGGAAATACAAATTAAGTTAAGAATCAACAAAGAGAAATTCTCACTTAGGATTAATATCACATAAATATCGGATTCCTTAACAATCAATCATGGTGAAACAAATGATTAACATGCATTAACACTAATACGGGCATCAATATAACACAATCATGGGTAGGTCGAATCAAAGGTAATTGCTTGCTCAAAGGTTTCTAACTATACAAGCAATAAGTACTATCATTAATTAATTAATCCTTACTTTTAAACTTTTTCCACCTAAAGCATTACTTCAACTCAAATTATTGTGGTTAGTAGTTCGTTTTGGTAATCAAAACTATCTTAAATCTAATTTGATATGGTAATAAATGTTCGATTCATTTTAACTACAAACTCAAATTCAATATGATATGATTAGCATAATATTATCACCAAAGCGCCATAGACAAGTTCATTTGTTAATTCATCCTGATCTAGGCTTCAGAAAACCTAATTGGTCACTAACTAGTTTGGCTTAACATACTAATGTTGATCACACAAGCAATTGATGCAAAACAAGTAAAGAAAGATATAATGAAAACAACAAAAAATGTCCCATGACATATGCTTCCAAAAGCGTGCATACATAATGAGAAAACTTATATCTATATTTATAGTTTACGATTAGCAACATCGTTCGGGGTGATGGCGATGACATCTGATCACATAACCGAGTAACCGACCTTCGCCTATTTTGTCAGGTTGCTAGGGTTTTGTATGTCTTTGACAGTTTTGACATACTTGATTATAACATTTTTAGATTTTTCATCACACTATTGACCTTTAACTTTGTCGAATTTGTGCACCATTTCATAAACGTCAACATCCGTTGGTGATAATCCTCCTCAATCTATACACAAATATTCAATAATGTAGGAGTTAGTATTATCTTATTGGTTTGAGAAGTGTTAGTGTAATATGATCATAAGCTACATATGAATTGTGTGTCTGGTGTAATTGGTAATAATGTGATATGACTGATATCTCAATCAATGGGTCCAACTTCCAAGTCAATAAAAATTTATCAGAGTCTGCAATTTAAAACTGAAAGGAATTGGTTGTTTGTGTTCAAAGTGTACGTACCATTCGTTGTCAATGCGTCTCAAAGTTTACTGGCCCTGCAATGTGTCTAACATGCATGCTTGTACCTGGGTCAACCTTGGGGGACCTTTTTTCAATTTTCAGCACCCACCCTTGATCGTTTATGCCATTTATCACTCATCCAACACTCTATATCTTCCCAATCTTCTTGTTAAACAAACTCAGGACAACAATCTTTTCAGTTTGCAGGGACTGAACTCCATGTACTTTCAATACATTTTCCCTAATATAACCCCATGTGCCTCAACAAAGTTCCTTCGATCTTGTTTCCCAAATATATCTGGTTGTCACAGGGTCTAAAGGCTCATTATATTGATATTGATCCTACATAAAAGATATATGTTTGTAATAGTGAAGTGATTTAATATTAGGAGTAAAATATACCGTTCGTTCCTAAACTTGTCAAAAAACATTACAATGGGACATACTTTGGCATTTTGGTCGTCTGGAATCCATTCTTCAAGCTTTTTATATCAATGAGGTCCCTTGACCCGTTATATTTTGGTCAACACCCATTTTACTTTTTGGCAATAAGGCATAATATGTTAGATTATGAACATATTTATAAATGTATATTCAGTTTCGAACTCAAACCTAGGGGATCGCACACGTTACATTTAAAGATTCAATTCATATAATTAATATTAATAATGTATTATATTGATTATGTCACGAAAAACCCACTCATACCACATCGGTGGTGGGTTGGTTTTTACTAGCTATGAGAAACCTATATAATGAACCCTTTAGGCTTCATTATTCTCATAACTTGAAAACCTAACAAGTCAATCTTCTCTTCTCCTCTTTTTCTTCTATAGCCAATCGATGTCCTCCCAAATTAAGGCTAGGGTTTCGATTTTGGTTGTTGAAAACAAGAGATTGATTTGTTTTGTGATCGAGAACTAGCATTCTAATTGAATTGCTATAACAACGTGTGTGCGAGAACGTAGAGAAATCCTACTTTGAATTTTTGGTGGTGAAGTATTCGAGTAAACCCCTTATGTCGATTTCTATACACCCTTAATTAGGGTTTATGGGTTTCGATCTTGCATTTGATTTAACTGGAAATTTTTTATAAACCCTAATTGCAATGGAAGCCAATAAGGTATATTTACTTTTTAGGTTAATTTTTTTGCACTATATGATTTTATTATCCAGCTGCGCTCTCTTGATGATTATATGCTATTATTTGATATGTAGATTACATGTTCAAACAGTGGCATCATGAGCCGTTATTTAGTGTAATTAATTACCTAAAAAAACGTTAAGATTTAATTGGACAATTGTTGCATGCAATCTAGGTTTCTTATTTTTTTTTCTTTTTATTTTTTTTGAAACCCTAATTAGGGTCGATCATAATAAAAAAAATAAGTTTTAAAAATAATAGAAACCTTAAAATTGATGTTTGCATGAAATCTTAACTAGTTTGTAACGTATAATTGGGATTTATGACGTTAAAAACGATCTTGTTACCTTATACTTATATATTAATTGTTAATATGTGTTTATATGAGTTCCATGATAAAAACATGCATGTTTTCTCATGAATATGTGATATTATGTGTATTAATTGTTAAGTGCTTATACATGCCTACTTTGATGATATATTAATTAATTAAGGATTATTAGTAATTAAATTTGTATGACACATTAATTATCTAATATTTAATTAATACTAAAATTGGGGAAGACCACATATGTATCGTTATTTAATCAACTTATGTGTATTATTGTATATATTTATCCGCTATCGATTTATTGAGATAAGTGGTCCACTTGTACCAAGCTCGAAAACAAGTGGGAGCCTTAGTTAAATATATACATGTTAGTTGATTTTAAAATTATGCGTGTTAATTGTATTAGTTGGTTATTTTTCATTTACTTTATAATTGTTTGACTCGTAGAGTAAAGGGTGTTTTTAGAAAAGAAAAATAAACTGGAATAATGATGGTGAAAATTGATTTATTATAAATTTTTATTCTTGCGGGATCTTATGTGATATTAAGGGGCTGGCCTTACATGTCGTAATGCGTTAAATGCATCCTCGTGTCGAGATTTGCAAGAGTTAATAATTTATAATGTGTTTTAACAATAAAGTATCAAACCTCTATTCACATTGATATTATAGTGTGTGTCATTAGTCAAGTCATCCAAGACTTTTGCAATGATCAATTCCCTATCTTCAGGTTTAGGAGGATTAGGTGTGTATGGTGATTGATCAGTAAATTTGAATGTGAGAGCACTAGTGGGACCCTGCAGTCTGATTGTCCTTGGACATTGCATAGCCGTGTATAACTCATACTCTTTGATAGTCATGCTATCAATGTCAACTTCATCAATTTCATCAAGAGATTGAAAATCAAATTTGGTATACAATTTGATGAGTTTAGAAACAAGGGTTTAGAAGAGGTAACTCAGGGGGTGTTTGGTTCACCAATTTCAAATCATGGGTTTTGGTAAAATTTTTAAATTTTAGGTGTTTAAAATTGTGAGGTTTTAAATACAAAATATGTTTGGTTGACAAAATTCTTAAAATGTACTTGACTAGTAAATGACATAAACACCCTCTAATATAAAAACACACCATCTAAAAAGCAATTGGCCCTACCACATTTAAAGGGTCACTTTTGCCAAATAAGTGTCAATATAAATGATGGCCCTACCAAAATTAAAATGCATCGATGTGCCTATGGTTTCTTAACCCTTCAAATTTTGGGCCCCACCACATTTTAAATCTTTACATTTTGGGCGCCAAACACAATTTTGTATGAAATCTAAATCTAAACTTAGTCAAATACATTCAAATTAGGTGAACCAAACAGCATCTTATAGTACTTATCATCATCAATCTCTTCGTCAGAATCCAGATATTCAAAAGCTTCATTCTTCTTATTGTAAAAAGGGTCAAAATATGACACTTCATACCTTTTTGAAGCACCCGTAGGTCGAGTTCACGGACTCGTACTTCAGATATTCATTCAACGTCATGTTTTAAATATCAGGCTCCATAATGACCTGAAAAGCGCACAAGCAAAGAAACAGAGAAGAAAACTAAAAATAAAAAGCAAAAATCCTAAAAAGCAAATAAAAACAGAAACAAAAATGCCTAAAATTATAAAAGCAAAATATTAACAAAAACTCAAACTTACAACTAATTTAGCTCCCAAGCAGCGACGCCAAAAACTTGATGCTTTTAAATCCCGTTTTAAATTTATAAACTAGAATCTACCTTGGATTAATACACACTAATGGGCAGTGTACCCGATCGCATGTAGTACACCTAAACTATGTCCAAGTGTCGTCCCTAAGAGCTAATGAGGGGTCTATAACTTGAGTTTAGAGTGTTACGATTTAAGCTTGATTGTTTACTTAACTAATTACAATAAAATAAATCACGAAAATTAAAATGAAGATTACTTATTAAGGTAGAAGAATGCGCTAGCCTAGTTACTTCCCTATTAATGCAATGATCATATGTATCACTCTCGTTTTATATAGTGGTTCTAATATCATTAGGCCTGATTTGTATTCAACACCTATATATAATTCATATGATCTCAACCCCGTTGCTCACGGAAGTCGGGTATCTAGTTCATAGTCATTAAACCCCCAACTATCTTAAAGATCTATCTAATATCAACAATCCCATTCTTGACATTTAAACCCACATTATGTGTGTACTAATAAGGGTTTACCATCACGGGTTGATTAAACATAAGATTCGATATAATTACTTTATGATTAACTAATACAATTGATGAATTGAGGTGAATTCTCCTTTTGAAAGTGGTGGAATGATGCTGGAAAAACACCTAGGATGGTCCCCTAGTCGTCTTTCAGGAGCTGTGTAGTGTGAGATCCCTAAAGGGAGAAGAAGGAATGAATAAATGTGAAGAATTCGACCCTTATTTATAGACAGCGATCGAACTATGGCGTAACTGAAAAGATATACTTACGTCGTAATCCTCGCGTTAAAATCTCCATGTCTTTTGAAACTTTTAATAACTTGACCCGTTATATTTTGGTCAACACCCATTTTACTTTTTGGCAATAAGGCATAATATGTTAGATTATGAACATATTTATAAATGTATATTCAGTTTCGAACTCAAACCTAAGGGATCACACACGTTACATTCAAAGATTCAATTCCTATAATTAATATTAATAATGTATTATATTGATTATGTCATGAAAAACCCACTCATACCACATCGGTGGTGGGTTGGTTTTTACTAGCTATGAGAAACCTATATAATGAACCCTTTAGGCTTCATTATTCTCATAACTTGAAAACCTAACAAGTCAATCTTCTCTTCTCCTCTTTTCCTTCAATAGCCAATCGATGTCCTCCCAAATTAAGGTTAGGGTTTCGATTTTGGTTGTTGAAAACAAGAGATTGATTTGTTTTGTGATCGAGAACTAGCATTCTAATTGAATTGCTATAACAACGTGTGTGCGAGAACATAGAGAAATCCTACTTTGAATTTTTGGTGGTGATGTATTCGAGTAAACTCCGTATGTCGATTTCTATACACCCTTAATTAGAGTTTATGGGTTTCGATCTTGCATTTGATTTAACTGGAAATTTTTTATAAACCCTAATTGCAATGGAAGCCAAGGTATATTTACTTTTTAGGTTAATTTTTTTGCACTATATGATTTTATTATCCAGCTGCGCTCTCTTGATGATTATATGCTATTATTTGATATGTAGATTACATGTTCAAATAGTGGCATCATGAGCCGTTATATAGTGTAATTAATTACCTAAAAAAACGTTAAGATTTAATTGGACAATTGTTGCATGCAATCTAGGTTTCTTTTTTTTTTTCTTTTTATTTTTTTTGAAACCCTAATTAGGGTCGATCATAATAAAAAAAAATAAGTTTTAAAAATAATAGAAACCTTAAAATTGATGTTTGCATGAAATCTTAACTAGTTTGTAACGTATAATTGGGGTTTATGACGTTAAAAATGATCTTGTTACCTTATACTTATATATTAATTGTTAATATGTGTTTATATGAGTTCTATGATAAAAACATGCATGTTTTCTCATGGATATGTGATATTATGTGTATTAATTGTTAAGTGCTTATACATGCCTACTTTGATGATATATTAATTAATTAAGGATTATTAGTAATTAAATTTGTATGACACATTAATTATCTAATATTTAATTAATACTAAAATTGGGGAAGACCACATATGTATCGTTATTTAATCAACTTATGTGTATTATTGTATATATTTATCCGCTATCGATTTATTGAGATAAGTGGTCCACTTGTACCAAGCTCGAAAACAAGTGGGAGCCTTAGTTAAATATATACATGTTAGTTGATTTTAAAATTATGCGTGTTAATTGTATTAGTTGGTTATTTTTCATTTACTTTATAATTGTTTGACTCGTAGAGTAAAGGGTGTTTTTAGAAAAGAAAAATAAACTGGAATAATGATGGTGAAAATTGATTTATTATAAATTTTTATTCTTGCGGGATCTTATGTGATATTAAGGGGCTGGCCTTACATGCCGTAATGCGTTAAATGCATCCTCGTGTCGAGATTTGCAAGAGTTAATAATTTATAATGTGTTTTAACAATAAAGTATGAAACCTCTATTCACTTTGATATTATAGTTTGTATCATTAGTCAAGTCATCCAAGACTTTTGCAATGAGCAATTCCCTATCTTCAGGTTCATGAGGATTAGGTGGGTTTGGTGATTGATCACTAACTTTGAATGTGAGAGCACTAGTGGGACCCTGCAGTCTGATTGTCCTTGGACATTGCATAGCCGTGTATAACTCTTACTCTTTGATAGTCATGCTATCAATGTCAACTTCATCAATTTCATCAAGAGATTGAAAATCAAATTTGGTATACAATTTGATGAGTTTAGAAACAAGGGTTTAGAAGAGGTAACTCAGGGGGTGTTTGGTTCACCAATTTCAAATCATGGGTTTTGGTAAAATTTTTAAATTTTAGGTGTTTAAAATTGTAAGGTTTTAAATACAAAATATGTTTGGTTGACAAAATTCTTAAAATGTACTTGACTAGTAAATGACATAAACACCCTCTAATATAAAAACACACTATCTAAAATGCAATTGGCCCTACCACATTTATAGGGTCACTTTTGTCTAATAAGTGTCAATATAAATGATGGCCCTACCAAAATTAAAATGCATCGATGTGCCTATGGTTTCTTAACCTTTCAAATTATAAAAGCAAAAATGCCTAAAATTATAAAAGCAAAATATTAACAAAAACTCAAACTTACAACTAATTTAGCTCCCAAGCAGCGGCACCAAAAACATGATGCTTTTAAATCCCGTTTTAAATTTATAAACTAGAATCTACCTTGGATTAATACACATTAACGGGCAGTGTACCCGATCGCATGTAGTACACCTAAAGTATGTCCAAGTGTCGTCCCTAAGAGCTAATGAGGGGTCTATAACTTGAGTTTATAGTGTTACGATTTAAGCTTGATTGTTTACTTAACTAATTACAATAAAATAAATGACGAAAATTAAAATGTAGATTACTTATTAAGGTAGAAGAATGCGCTAGCCTAGTTACTTCCCTATTAATGCAATGATCATATGTATCACTTTCGTTTTATATAGTGGTTCTAATATCATTAGGCCTGATTTGTATTCAACACATATATATAATTCATATGATCTCAACCCCGTTGCTCACGGAAGTCGGGTATCTAGTTCATAGACATTAAACCCCCAACTATCTTAAAGATCTATCTATTATCAACAATCCCATTCTTGACATTTAAACCCACATTATGTGTGTACTAATAAGGGTTTACCATCACGGGTGGATTAAACATAAGATTCGATATAATTACTTTATGATTAACTAATACAATTGATGAATTAAAGTGAATTCTCCTTTTGAAAGTGTTGGAATGATGCTGGAAAAACACCTAGGATGGTCCCCTAGTCGTCTTTCAGGAGCTGTGTAGTGTGAGATCCTTAAAGGGAGAAGAAGGAATGAATAAATGTGAAGAATTCGACCCTTATTTATAGACAGCGATCGAACTACGACGTAACTGAAAAGATATACTTACGTCGTAATCCTCGCGTTAAAATCTCCATGTCTTTTGAAACTTTCAATAACTTGTCCGTGTTTAGCCCCTGAAGTAGTGTCTGGTTTTTGCTCAAGGTTCTCATCCATTATATGTGTAAAATTCGATATGATTTGTACGGTTTTAGCCCTTCATCGTCTTTGATGTAATTACTTTTAGTCCTTGTGGTATATAACTTCCGTAAAGTGTAATAAGAATTACTTAGGACTTGTCCATCTTTGGCCCCCCATCGTTCTTGTCATTAAACACTCAGTCCTTGTGACATAAATAGAACTCCATATAAATTGCCGACATAAGGTCCTGGTGTTATTATCGCTTGGCGCCCAAGCTACCCATTATGGCGTAAGCCCATCGAACCTCTTACGCCGTAAGTCTTCTTATGCTAATATTCATCCCCATATAATGCAAAGTTACGGCGTAACTAAATGGACAAGTTACATCGTAATCATCTCGTTAATATCTTCTTCTTTAGTTGTGACAAAACCACAATGTCCTTGTTGCACCGTAATATCTGATGACTAGACTTGGACTATTTTGTCAACAACCAAGTTTACGACATAGCTCCATCGAAAGATCTACATCGTAATATCTCTCTGGTCCAGTAAGATTGTGAAGTTCTTCCATTTATCTTTCCAATTCCACATCTTTCTGTTTCAATGCTCAAACTGTACCTGATAACGAAATATGAAGCATTTTAAGTATATATTCACATAAAACATAACAAATATGAGCATTTACTAGGGGAAATTAATATTAAAATATCCAGATTATTTGATGTTATCAGTTTTTTTAGAAGCGAATTAGACATCTTTGAATGAAGCGGCTATATGTATGAGTTTCTTAATGATTATTAAATTAGAGATTCAATTTAATTATGGTAATTTGTGAGTAATGAGCATTAAATGTCATTTTCGATATAAAAATAAAATACGTGTTTAATAAACATGGATTCATAAGTGCAATATTACCCGGGTAAACTACATATACATATAATGAATGTGAAGAGCGTGTATTGCATTTTATATATAAAAAAAAGTTATTTTAGTTTAGCTTTTTATCTTTCACGCTTTAACTATATATGTAGAGTATGTCAAAAATAACATTTCATATAAGAAAAAAGGTTATATTTTATCTTTCATGCTTTAATGTGTATGTACTACGGAGAAAAAAGTTTAATGTTGATGCATAAGGGAAACTTCACATTTAATTTGCCAACTAAAATATTATACATTAATATTGTATCATCACATACTTCAAATGTATTGCACTTGTGAATTGCAAAGTTATATTTAGATAAATATACAATTTGACATTTTGGTTGAGAATAGGTAAATATACAATTGTTTTGCACTATATGATTTAATTATTCCGCTGCTCTCTCTTGATGATTATATGCTATTATTTGATATGTAGGTTACATATTCCAACAGTGGCATCAAGAGCCGTTATATAGTCTAATTAATTACCTAAAAAAACGTTAAGATTTAATTGGACAATTGTTGCATGCAATCTAGGTTTCTTGATTTTGTTTTGTTTTTTTCTTTAAACCCTAATTAGGGTCGATCATAATAAAAAAATAAGTTTTAAAAATAGTAAAAACCTTAAAATTGATGTTTCAATGAATCTTAACTAGTTTTTAACATACAACACAAATATACACGTACAACACAAATATATTTGAAGTAAAAATCGGTCAGTTACTTTATCTTGTTTTACATCTATCATTTCTATGAATACTCTTTCTTTAATATGCTTCCTAATATTCTTCCACGCATTAGTGCTTTTTCTGCCCAGGTTTATTTTAAACTCTGAAATACTTTATGGAGAGAAGACTACAAATATTTAAAGTTTACCTATATCCGAATTAAGTTATATCTTATTCTATTTGCAGATTTCCTAACAAATGAACTACTAATAAAAAAACACCTTGGTGATCTATAAGACGAAAACGTTGTTATATAATTGTATATTCAATGCAACAACAAATTAGATAACTGATTGAATAGAAAATTGTTCAAATATACAATTGCTTAGCTACCACTCCTTTTTCCCAGACGTCTTGCTCATTTACAAAGTCGTAAAACATATAGAAACTATCTAGAAAGATCAAGTATTACCATCGTACATGAACTTACAAATAGTCCAAAAAAAAATGGAAGAACACGTACTAGAATAAGTTAAAGCTAAAAACAATTTCATGGAGAGTCTGGTGGACAGAGTTTTTCTTATTTGTATTCAATCGGTTAACAAATTTTATGAGATTAGATAGAAACATAGATTGAATAAGTCATATGATTTTTTGTTTCTTTTTTTAAACTTATCTTCATTCCAAACGTGTGTCTAATAAGTAACTAATTTCCTCAATGTAAGGTAATAACTTATAGATAAGTTGCCTTATTTTATACAGCCCAAATTCATTCTTGTTACAATCGAACAATCCATAATTGTTGCCATAGCAGTGTTTGTTAATGTACTTACATGTTGAATGATTGTGAAATAAGTTTGTTAATGTACTTATATGTTGAATGATTGTGAGATCTGTGACATTAGCAGTGTTTGGGACAGGTTCATCATCATCAGGAAGATCATCAACGTCAATGACTTCAGTCCACTTCCAGTTTTTGAGATTCTCTTCACGTTTTCTTTTTTTGGAATCATTGTTGATTGTCATATCCTGATACAGTATACAATAGATTAGAAAAACCAACTACATCATTAAAAAAAGTTTAAAATGCATTATATATAAAACATACCAGTTGGTTGTTATGGATGATTTCAGCAGCAAGATCCTGATAAAAAAGAAGAAGATTAGAATGCATGATTTAAAGGAAATGATACTTGACTTGTTTGTATATGATGTATGAACACCTAATATGTAGACACAATTATATGATGGTTTGCTATTTTGATTTGTATGTAAAGAGTGAAAGTGACACTTGCTAATGAGTGAAAGTGACCACTCATATATATAATACACAAACCCTATATGATGCATTGGTAACAGGTGGCAAAATAAAGATACAAACGTTTGAACTAAAAACTAATTTTTTACTAATTAAATGATTAAAAATATAAAAACAAAAGAGAAAAATCTAAAATTTTTATTAAAACTACTTTATGCTATAAGAAATTAAAGAAAAATAAAATGGAAGAAAAAGCTATTCAGAATAAGCAGTAATAAGCAAAATAGGAAAAATAAGCTAATAAGGTTAAAAGGTTATAAAGAATTAATATTGCGAAGGTTGTATGAAAAAAAGACCCTAGGGCGATTTGGTAGTGCAGTGTGTGTTTGAGGCTTGGTATAGAAGGGGGGGGGGGGGGGGTCACAGGTTCGACCCATGTCCTCCTTTTTTTTTTTTTTTTTTTTATTTTCTTTTAAAAATTTAAAGATAAGCTGAAATGAGAAAATATTTATAAAAAACAACTTTTAAAAAAAATATATATAATTAGCTGAGAAATAAGCAAGAGTTTAAACAGTTTATCTAAAAACAACTTTGCAAATCAAAAGTAGTCAACACATAAGCTTTTATAAGCTTGTGTATTACTTGAATAAGCTTCTAATTACTCAGGGTAAACTAAATAAGCTCAACTAAACATAAATAAGCTGGGTATAATAAGCAGAAATCTAAAATAAGCAAATAAGCACAACTGACTGATTTAGAACTAAGCAGACCCTTAAGTGCCTACTTCAAGCTATCCTAAAAGCTACCTAAAGTATAAGCTAAGGCCTAAAAGTAAAAAACATAAAAAGCTAAACCACCAAAGACCTAGTTTACCAATTTGCAGACAGTTAGGATCTTATATGGAGCCTATATATGAGTTGTTATTGAGGCAAGCTGAAACAGAAATGAAAACTTTAAAAACAAGCAGACCTGATCCACTATATGCAGCCCTAAAAACAAGCTCTCAAATAAGCTCACAAGTTGAAAAGAAGTTGAAACAGATAAAGCTCACCAACCAATGAGATTATTAAAACACTTTTTAGGTAATTTGAAGAAGATGTAGGCCCTTAAATTTATCTGATAAGTTGGACTTTAGACAAATTTTTGGTTTTGCTTAAATGGTCAAAAACTCTTACAAACTCAGAATTTAAATCAAAAACTACTTCAAATTTAACTAGGACATGAAATTTGTGGAAAACTAAAAGGAGGGTTGAATAGTTTACCGATTTTAACTTGATTTTCTTTGAAAACTTTTACGTGTAATCGACAACTAAAACTTACCAAACAATAAATAATATGCAATAGTAAAAGTAAGAAACGATCAAACCGTAACACAAGTGTTTATCGTGGTTCGGCTACAAGGACTCTTTTTCCTTGCCCTACTCCACGCCCCGAGTATCCAACTCGATAGTTTCTTGCACTAGTCAACAAGCTCCTTTAACCGGCGGAGAAAACCTTACACGTCGCTTACACACTATTTTTGACACTAAGCTAGATGTCGAGTTCTTTCACAAGGGTACAACCACTCCCAATAGTTCTTTTACAAGGGTACAACAACTCCCGATACTCTAAGTATTTTGAGGACTAAAATACTAACCGATCACTACAAATGGATACAATACAATGATGTATAAACTTTACTAGTTTACACTATGCTATGCTTGACAAGTCTTGCAACGTTGTGTTGAAGCTTGTGAGTTCGTGATCTTCTTGCTACAAAGAAAGACTCACAAATATGAAATTGTACTGAGTTAGAAATGAAGTATATGCAGTAAGTGATAAGAAAAACTCAAAGAGTGAGTTGCTATTTATATGCCAACTTCCAGACCAACCCATGGATACGGCGGAACCAATACTTTGGTTCCGTCCGTTGTACCTAAGGGTTCCGCAAGAAGCCCTGACAGAATCCTGCACAAGATATTACAAAATCTAACACAATATTCTCAAAATCTCACAAAGTCAACTTTGAGATCTTAAGTGTAAATCTATACAAAATAAAACATGTTTCTTACACACATGTTTCCTTGAAGGGACATGTGTGATGCAAGGAATGATGTAAGTATACATATGATTTCTAATTTTGGATATTCTTAAAATAGAAAGTATACTTGTAAAAGAGTTTTATGTATAGACTCAAAAATGTTTGTTTGAGATGTTTAGCAAGTGAATGATTTACCAAAATGAGTTTGCTTGCTTATATCCTAATAAGACATACTATTTAGAAAACTTGCTTAATATACTTATAAGACATTTTTAACACATGTACTTAAACTAAAGTATACTTGATTAGAAATCACTTTGTGAAAACATGTAAATGTAGTTTGGGTGATGTTAGGTAAAAGACTTTTAATCTATATTTACGATTTGCTAAAAATAAACTTTACATTTTGTAGTTAACAAAACTAAGAAAGATCGTAATATATAAATAATGTTTTTAGGCGATATTTGTATTAACAATGATGACGTATAGTCCGCACTCGGGTCACGAACCTGACCAATGGACACTACTAATACCTAAGCCCATCACGCATGGGCTATCATGATCAATATTTGGGCCTACAAAGGCCCAAATTCGTAACTATTATTTATGGTCTTGATATGCGGTATCTTATTTATGGGATAAGGATCAAGGGACCGCATTAATAGGGATACGCCGAAGAGTAAGGAACACGAAACCAACAAGGATTCCGTGTGTATATAAAGGGCATCTCGGCCCTCATTAAGGTATCATCTAATAACCCTAACTCTTCTTTAAAACCCTAAACCGATTACTTACTCTCACGCCGAAGGATACTCGTGGGAGACAATCCCATGATAAGCCTAGCGGTGTTATTTGCTCTCTTAGTGCGCAGGTCTCAAGCATTAAGATCCAATTGATACGGGAACCGGAGTCCAAACAAGGAACACCCAACTTTTGTATCAACAAGTGGCGCCATCCATGGGAGCACACACTAAGAACTAGAATGACGGAACACGAAAACGTAAACCAGCGGACTCCACAGGTGAAGAAAACATATGGTGACCTACAGGGGAAGAAGCAGCAAAGTTATTCAACCTCTAAGCAGGCTTCTGGAACAACCAGTGCGCCCAAGCACCAAGGATCAGGCTCAGATCTGATCTTTCCGACAGTAGAACTGCCCACAGGGACTACCCAGGCAACTACGACAACCACTAGCGCGGAAGATCTACAGCGCACTCCTTTCACCACCCCCACCAAACGGTGCTAGAAACAGGCTCCACTGAGCCGCCACGCGCGCCTAACCGAGACAAGGGTCCTAATATGGAAACAGACATCCTCGCGCTAGAAGGAGTCACGCCTGAACTAGCACCAAGTGATTTTGTGTCTCAAAACTACGAAACCTTGGCTGCCCTTATGCGAAAGGAAGTGAAAAGGAGGTCAAGTCAGAGGCTGCAAGCCCGGCTCAACTTCGGCCCTGAGTATGAAGCATCCCTACTGCGTCACCGAAAGGAGAGGTGCGAGAAGGATAGCCGCCGACTCCCAGTGTTCACTAGGGTCGGAAAGAAAGTTTTGGATGATGAAGCAGTTGACTTGCAATACCTGGAGGAGCACGAAGACTATGGAAGGCGTACCAATGTCCACGCTAGGCTCGGTAGTCGCAGGGTTCATGATAGACTTGGGCTACAATGCTCACCAAGCGAAAGCCCTCCAAGGTTTAGTAGTCGAAGAGTTCATGATAGAATTGGGCGACAACGCTCGTCAAGCGGAAGCCCTTCAAGCTCGGATTCCTAGGAAAGTCAGCGCGAGCGCCGCAAAAGGGTAAGCTCATCCTCAAGTGACTCCTCGGACAACGAGGAAAAAGAAACAGGACACTAGAAGTCCAAGAGAAGATATCGCGATGAGGAGGACGAAGATATGTCCCGTCCCTAGCACCGCCAAAAGATTGACGCATTCACTCGGCGCATAAGCGATTTTTCAGAAGATAAGAGAAGGCGCATGCCCGCTAATGTTAAAACTTATGACGGGACGGGTGATCCTGATGATCACCTAAAAATTTTCGAATCAGCCGCTACCATCGAAAATTGGCCACAACCCGTGTGGTGCCACATGTTTAACTCCACATTGGTGGGGAATGCGCGAACCTGGTTTGGTAAGCTGCCACGTAGAAGCATCGATGGGTTTGAAGAGTTGTGAAAGGCGTTTCGCTTGAACTTTACTCAAAGGAAGAAGTGCGCCAAGAACCCTGTCGAACTTGCTAGGGTAAAACAACGCCAAGGGGAATCCATAAGCGCTTATGTGGAGCGCTATAAGGACGAATGTATACACGTCAAGGCATGCCCTGAAATACAAAAGATCTCAGGGTTTATGAATGGAATCAATAACCCAGAACTTATCAAAAGGTTAAATGATAAGGTTCCCCAAACCTTTGATGAACTTATGAAGCGCACAAGGTCCTTTATCCAAGGGGAAGCAGCCGCTGTGGATAGCAAGAAAGGCTACTTAAATTATAGGTCACAAGAACAGCCTAGGAGACAATCCAACGACTAGAGTAGCAACTGTAACAAAAGCTACCGCAGTCAGGGGCAGACGAGATAATGACAAGTACACCCCACTAACGAAGACTCCAAGGGAGATATTTGTGACGGAAGGCACGAACTTCCCGAAACCCCCACCAATGCGCACCCCAGAGGATCGGCGCGTAGGGAACGGGTACTGTGAATATCATGGACAGAAGGGCCATGCTACCAATGAGTGTGTCCAATTGCGCCAACTAATTGATAAATTAGTGAAAGATGGCAAATTGGATCATTTAGTTAAGAGCATCAAGGATGGAAAAGATAAACAGAAGGTCGGGAGCAAGAAAGAATTACCCAAAGACAAGGCTGACACTATCTACATGATACAATCATGGCAGCGAAAGACTAGGCAAAAGGTCAGCCAAATGTTTTCTTATGGGAGCGAAATCTCTTTCCCCACTCTAGCTGCGGACAACCCAGTAGCGGAACCGCTCACCATCGAGATAAATACGGGGGGTCACGATATCCACCGCATGTATGTTGATGGAGGGGCATCCGCAGACATAATGTATGAACACTGTTTCAAAAGGTTGCAACCTGAGATACTGTAGGACCGTAGAACAACCTTAATCACTAAAGAATCTTGCCTAAATCTAGAGAGAGAAAGTAAGTAGAGAGAGAGAGTGGGTGGGAACTCTAGTGTGTGAAATATGAGACAATATTATTACTAAGAGAACCAACCTCAAAATGAGGTATTACAAGAGTATTTATACTAGTAGTCTAGGGCTTTACATATCTTTGACTTTATTACATAACTAGCCCTTAGACTTTATAAAATCATGAAAACTAAACATAAACTTCATCATAATGATATTCTAAAGCAACCTATTACATAATATTAATGACCGACACTTTTTATAAATAAAATACGATCCTAACAATCTCCCCCTAAGTGTTGGTCATTGAAGGTTGCGCGACGTCATCATCTTTGCCTTTAAACTTTAACATTCATAGCTCTGGACGTCTTTAAGAATCATTAGATGAATCATAGTTCCCAGTTCATCATGCTTCATCCAGTGTAGATGTAGTGATCCAATGATGTCATCTGCCTTTTGTCACTTCTTTGTCTTTGGTGGTTATGCGCCTTTCCAACATGTTCATATGTCTTTAGTCTTTGTCATACATACAATTGTTGTTCCCGTTCTTTCACTTTGATCTTTGTCACTTTACTTTGTAGATTCTTCTTTTTGGCGTAGAATCTTTCTTTGACTGTTGCTATCCTTTGATCTTTGTGAGAACTTTCCTTTGACTTTGTGATGCATGTATGAGCATGTGGAAACTATTTCCATGGAGATGATGTATAGTTGCAGGTAAACAGTTAGCAATAAATCAACCGGTACTTACTGATAAGGAATTAGAGATCGTCAACAGCATAGTGTGAAGACTCCTTCTAACCCTTACCGTGGCCGTTCCCATTTCGGATACTCCCGAGGGAGCTTACGAGACCTACTAAGTAGCTCAACGAATGGGTGAGTCGCTGGGGATCACTCCACTACTGTAGACCATTTAAAACCACCGCGAACACTAAGCGTAATCCATAAAGAATTACCGAAGTGACCTGCTGTCAGGCCTGCTTGATGTTGACCCTGGCAGGAAATTCCGTTCAATCATTCAGAAAATACATAAGTAAATCCTCTCATAAACATTCAGGGCAGATTGCTAAGATCTGCGTAGGACTCTTAAGTTTACATCTGGCGTCCTTAATGATGAACAACCAGTGTAGAAATATCATGTGTTCCTATGAGATCTTTTGATGAATCTCGGGGCTCTAGACTCGATAAGTGCACATTTGGTTTCCTATGCGGAGATTAGGGAGAGGTCTCCTGCTTCAATATCAACCATCTCTAAGAGACAGGTCGATAGATTACACCGGTTCCCCGTGAGAATGAAACAAGCTCTTTTAAGAGAACTTGAGTGGCTAGAATGTTAAGTGCAGTGCGTCACTGGGTCTATGACGTCTTTATCTTCAATACCGGTGTCACCTTAGTAACAACCAGTAGCATACGAATTGAACCCGTTGTCTGCCCTAAGGTTGAACATTTGGAGGGCTATTTCTTTTCACCCTTTTTCATAGCTTTTCTTTTCAATTCTTCAACCCCTTCTTTCTCCTTTCTCATTTTCTCCTTTTTTCAATCATACCTAAGGACTTCTAATTCTAATCTATTGGATTTGTCCTTGGGTAGATCCCTCTGGCTCTGGCGGATCATAGGACGGTTTTTTCTAACCTTAGTCACCTTATAACTTCATGACTATCATATAATTGCCATGAAACCATTTATGAAAATCTCTCAAAGTGTTTATGAATATAAACACATTTTTGTTGACACTTTGAGAGTTTTTGTTTCTTTTGAAGGACTCCCCCTTCACATGTGCTCATGGATTTTTAAGAAATTTGCACATGCGTGAGGAGTTTGCACTTTTTGAATTGATCCACTTTCACTGAACATGACCGATTCGAGACACGCTTACATCACTAGTTAGACTAGCTTGAAGTTATTACCCGTCCTGGTCAAGTCCAAAGAAAGTCTCTCGATACGGTACATTCTACTCAGACAAGTCCTATTTGAGACACGCTTACATCACTAGTTAGACTAACTTGAAATTATTACCCGTCCAGGACAAGTCTTTTCGATTACTGACATTTAAAGCTTCGTCAATTCATTGGTACTTTCTGAGTGAGCTCTTCTGAGATTCAGTCGCAAACTTTAAACATCTTTGATCACATTTTAATCATGTCTTCTCCCCCTCAAAAATAGCATAGCGTGATATTTTTGATATCAACTGATTAAGAAAAAGTTTTTTGGAGAGAAAGACATATTTGTTTTTGCATGATTTCGGAACATTTTTGTGTTTGTACTCCCCCTTAATGATAGCACATTTAAAATCAATTAAGGGTTTTGAGGGAGTTATCTTGAGCACTCATTTGAAAGATTTTGAAAAATCTTTTGATGAATCTTGAAAAGTGCTCAAGATTTCTGTTTGAAAAAATGAGTTTTTGTTTGAAGTCTTTTTCGTTTGTTTAGACTCGAACTTTTTGAAAAAGATTTCATCCTTGAAAAACACGAGCCCTTGATTTGAAATAATCAGAAGTCATTATTTGGGTCCGGGTTTCGTACTGATGTATACGAAAGCCATTGTGAAGAAACATTTGAAAAACGACATGTTTTAGAAAAACATTTTAAAGAACTCCCGTTCAAGCATCTGTACATGTCCGTATCATTGTTGAATGACATTTCTAGAAACGTACAGAATATTGATTTATACGAGAGACATGTCGTGAGAAGAGTATTTTTGGATTTTTTGATTTTATATTGTTTTTGTATTTTTTGAAAATTTTTTATTTTTGTATTTTGTTTTTGTTGGTTTTTCAAATTTTGTATTTTATTTTTTCAAAAATATTTACAGCGAAGCGATTTTGAAAACATTTTTCTAGAATATTCGAGAAGATGTTCTAGCTCCTCAGGAGTTAGGCTTCACATGCCAATTCGTCGAACTAAATAGTCAAACCTTTCTTTTGGAAGGGCTTTAGTAAATAGATCGGCGAGTTGGTAATCAGTCTTAACGAAAAATAATTCAACAGTACCCTCTTCCACGTGTTCTTTGATGAAATGGTAGCGGACTTTGATATGCTTCGTCTTAGAGTGATGTACGGGATTGTACGAGATGGCTATGGCACTTTTTGAGTCACAATACATAGGTATTCTGTCAAAAGTAAAGCCATAATATGTGAGCTGTGTCCGCATCCAAAGAACTTAGGCACAACACGCAGATAGAGACACATACTCAGCTTCGGCGGTTGATAGCGCAGTACAATCCTGTTTCTTTGACGACCAGCTTACTAGCTTTTCACCCAAAAATTGTGCTCCACTTGATGTACTCTTTCCTGTAACTTGATCTCCTGCATGGTCGGCATCTGAAAAAGCTATTAGATTAAACCCCGAATCCTTCGGATACCAAAGTCCCATGTTAATGGTGCTTCGTAGGTACTGAAAGATCCGTTTAACCTCTTTGAGGTGAAGTTCGGTAGGCTTTGCCTGAAACCGTGCTAACAAACAAACAGCAAATTGAATATCGGGTCGACTAGCAGTTAGGTACATGAGAGAACCGATCATGCTCCGATATTTCTTCGGATCGATGGGTTACCCAAACAAATCAGCACCAATTTTTGGTGAAGTGACCATTGGTGTACCAACAGAATCACAATTTTCCATTCCATGTTTTTTCAAAATCTCTAGTGTATATTTAGCTTGATTGATAAAAATACCACGAGGGGATTGATGTATTTGTAAACCAAGAAAGAATTTTAGTTCCCCCATCATGGACATTTCAAATTTGCTTTTCATGAGATTTTCAAAATGTTTTGAATGGTTAGGATTGGTTGATCCAAAAATTATGTCGTCCATGTAAATTTGAACGATCAAAATGTCATCTTTGAATTTTTTTGATAAACAAGGTGTCATCAACCGTTCCTTTGGTGAAATTGTTTTTGAGCAAGAAAGATGATAGTTCGTCATACCACGCTCTTGGAGCTTGTTTTAAACCATAAATGGCTTTCTTAAGCTTGTAGACGTAGTCTGGATGATCTTTGTCGATGAATCCCTCTGGCTGACTCACATACACTTCTTCTTTCAGAGTTCCATTCAAGAAAGCTGTCTTAATGTCCATCTGATAGACTATGATGTTTTTGTGAGCTGCATAGGCTAAGAAAATCCAGACTGCTTCAAGTCTAGCTACAGGCGCGAATGATTCTTCGAAATCTATCCCTTCTTCTTGTGGATATCCTTTAGCCACGAGACGAGCTTTGTTACGAATTACAGTCATTTCCTCATCTAGTTTGTTCTTCCACAACTACTTGAGATCAAGAACTCGTTTATCAAGTGGTCATTCAACAAGTTCCCAACTATCATGTAACTGGTATTGAAGAATTTCCTCCTGCATCGCTTCAATCCATGGGTATTCTGCCATTGCTTCCCGAATGTTCTTAGGTTCTTTGAGGCTGATTGAGCAAATGTAAATGCACAATTCGAGATCGGTGGCAAGTTGTCTCCTCGTCTGAACTGGCTTTAAAGGTTCACCAATAACGTGTTCAATTGGATGGTCTTTTGTCCATTTGAGTGTAGAAGGGTACCTTGGGTTAAACATATGTGTGTTAGATAGTTCTTTTAACCTTGAAGAAGATTCAACAGAGTCTGTTGCAAATGGGTTTTCAAATACTTCTTCTTCTTCTAACGCAACATCGTTTGAATTATTTGTTGGTTCTTCTTGAAAATTTGTGTTTTGGTTTTGCTCATCAACTCTTGATAGATCAGTTTCAAGTACTGGAGTTGCTTGAGTAGATGTAGATGATGTTGATGTAGTTGGTGCTTCAGCTTCGATTGTTGTAGATGCATCTTGTGGTGGTGGTGGTGGTTGATGGTTTTGAGCGGGTGCAGCGGAATGTTGTTGAGATGCATTTGTCGAAGTTCCACCATAATATTCATCAAACATTAACTCGAAGAAATTTTCCAGTTCTTGTTCTGAAGGTTTTTCAGTGTTTGTTGACTGAGCTCCTTGAGGCACAAGTCCTGAACTGATGTGTCCAGAAGTCTGCGGGTTTGGTTCAGGTCCTAATCTGGTTTGATTAGAAGCCATCGGATTAAGCGCGGGTTCTAGAGCGAGTCTCTCAGAAGCCATTTGTGAAATCTCGTCAAACTTCACATCCATCGTCTCCATTATCCTTTTTGTTCTTCTATTATACACCCTGAATGCCTTCGAGTTTTCTGAATATCCAATGAAGATTCCAATATCACCCTTAGCTTTCAACTTTCCTAGATCTTCTCTGTCATTCGTTGGATAGCACAAAGCGCCAAACACGTGAAGGTAAGAGATGTCAGGTTTCCGGTTGTTCACTATCTCATATGGGGTTTTATTGAATCTTGGATGGATTAGGGATCGGTTTTGAGTAAAACAAGCAGTGGCTACATGATTGAGGCAAAAGCAGTCAACTAAAGTCAACCACGGATGTGGTCAATATATTCAAACTCCTTAGGCTCAATACTCCGCGGAATATAGGGTTTTCCCGAGTCGTTATGTCCCGACGAGGTGTGGATTGTATTCAAACGGGTTTGTGATCGGGTGAATTTGGACAAGAAAGGGTTTGTGATTGATTTGAACTAAGGAATCTACAAGGAAATAGCTTAAATAAGCTATTATAACAAGACTGGGAATTTAGAAAAACCAGAAACGTTTAAAACCTAGAAACGTGTACGTTCAATTTAAATTTACGCGAACGTACGAAATAAAAAGTGAAAACTGAAATCTGAAAACCCCCAGGGGGTGAAAATGACTTTTTTACAAACCTAAGGATTAAAGAAAATTTTTAGAAAAAGAAAATAAATTTTTACACTAATTAATTATTTAATATTAATTAAATACTATTTAATACTAATTATTAATATTTAAATACTTAAATACAATATAATATTATTTTAATACTAGAAAAATGAAAATTAAATTTCTAAAATTATAAAATAATAAAAAAAAATTTTAAAATTAAAATATGTCTTTTTGTCTTTTTGTGATTTTTATATTAATTAATTACTAATTAAATATTAATGACCTAATTAAATTAATTTAAATTATTAAAAATACTAAAAAGACTTAGAAAATTAAGAAAATTTTTATAAATCTAATTAACCATCACAGGAATCCTAAAAAATTATAAAAAGTTTGTTTTATAAGTTTTTACACTATTTTACTAATTATTATATTAAATATTAATTAATTACTAATTAAACTAAATAAATTATAAAAACTAAAAAATTAACAGTAGAAATTACAAGAAAATTCCTAAAATTATTTTATAACTTATAAAAGCTAGGAAAAATATAAAAACTAGGTCTTACTTAATAAAAACTAATTTTGCTAATTAAAACTTAAATATTAACTAATTATTAATTAAACTATCATTAAATCTAAAAATTACTAAATTACAACAGAAAAATCTATAAAAATTCCTAAAATTATTTTAAGTTACCTGGAATCTAGGAAAAATATAAAAAAGTGGTGCTATTAAATAAAAACTATTACTTCTATTTTAAATGTTAATATTAATTATAAATTAAATTATCTAATAAAAATAAAAAAAAATATCAAACAAGGAGAGAAAAATCTAGAAAAATTCTTAAAAATACTTTATAATACCAGGAACAAAAGAAAAATATGAAAATGCAAGTGAACTTAATAAAAAGTTAAAAAGTGAAATCAATTTGATAGCTTCTATTAAATAGAAGCTATCACTATCTTTTAAGCTTGTTTTTCTTGATTAACAGCTACTTTGAACTGAAAATGGGTGACTTGTGGCACAATGGGATCAGTTAGGTACAACCAATAAGCACTTGGAAGTGCTTAAGCTTCCACAGTTGACTTTGGTCAACTGTGAGGGCTAAAATGGGAAAAACAAGTGCAAAGCTGAGAAATCTGATGGAATATGGTCCAAACAAGTTAAGTGAAAGGAAATAAGCTATCACAAACCAACTAGAATCACTGAATAAGCAATTAAGCACAATTAAGCACTTAAAATTTGTGTTTGCACATAGGAAATGGGACAAACATGCAGCTGAACTAGAGGGCCCACAAAAGAGCTTAAGCTCAAAGTGAAGGTGGATTCAAGTAGTCAGCTAGATGGGGATTCCAAAGTACCCAAGAGGTCTCAGTGGGACCCACTGTGGTGGCCAGAAACCACCACCAAAGTGGTGATGTTGGCTGGGTGGTCTGCTGCATAGGGGAAGTCCCTCCCCTGCAGGTAGGTTTGATGGGTTGTGGGGCCCAGAGGAAAATTCACAAAAATGAAAGGATGCCAGGAACTTGAAGACTAGCTGGGGGGTTACATCATATCAAAAGCTCAGAGCTTGAAACCTACCACATAAATCAAAACAATTCCCACAAAAAATGGGATTTCTGCCTAATAGACTTTTTGACTTTTTAAGATAAACTTGAATTTTGACTTATTTGGATTTTGAAAACTTCTAATTGACAGAGATTATTGTAATAAGTTATAATGAACCTAATTTAAGCTAAAACTTCCAATTACAAGATAAAATAAAGGTTTTTGGATCTCAATTCCCCACACAGTTAACTGTGAGGGGGAATTACTTTTGATTTTGACTTTTTGATTATAGATTCCTAAGTTTTATGCCTAGACTAACCTAAATACATATAATGCAGTCTACTTATGCTTCATTAACATTAAAACAACAACAGGAACAAGGGGTATTACCCTGATCCAAACACCCCTTTATACAGCCTGTTTGAACTTTTAAGATTAGTACAAGTATTTCTAGGCTCAAACTTAGGGAGGCAGTGATCTAATAATCTATCCTAAAGTATAATAAGCTTTTTAAAACTGGTAATAAGCAACCAAACCTAGGAAACTAATAAAGTCACTACTTGGTTAATATATATACAGTTAAGGTATGAAACTGTGCACCCAAGGTAGCTTGACTACCAAATTAGCATACCTAACTAATGCTACCATAAATAAGCATAAACAAACTGAAAAAGGATTGAAGAAACTAATGATAAGCAGTTCATAAAATAAGCCATTGTTGGGTCTGAAACTGCTGCTGAGTGAAAATGCTGCTAGTGGTAATGATTCTGCTGCTAATGTCAAAGTGCTGCTGAGGTTAAATGCTGCTGACAGAATCTACTGCTGATGGGATAAGGATGTATACGGTTTAGATAAATATAGAATAGATTGTGTATATATTATATTTATCTAGAATATTCTTATCGTGTAGAGAAAGGTATTGTAAACCTAGTAGGATTCCTTAGTCTATAAAAGGAGGATCCTAGGGTTAGTTTATGTACATATTATTATTCACTTCAAGGTTGTAAAACCCTAGCATTGTTGAATGCTCGTATTAATAATATTGAAGTGTTGAAAGTGAATCATTATTCTTCTTAAGTTAAGCTTTTACATTCCGCATATTAGCTTAAGTGTTTAATCAAGTTAACTTCTATACAAGATCGTTTAAGCTCAACTGGGATCAACAAGTGGTATCAGAGCTTGTGATCTAGAAGTTATTATCAAGAAGATTTTGTTTCTTAAAAGTTTGCTGTTCCAAATCTATTGCTAAGATGGGTGATGAAACTCATATGGTGACTGCTTCTAGGGTACCCATGCTAAATCCCTCTGAGTATGAGCTATGGAAGAGAAGAATCAGAAAGTACATTCGCATGATTGATTTCAACATGTGAAATGTTATTGTTAATGGTGACTCTACACCTGAGAAGAGTGCTGATGGGAAAGAGATACCAATTAAGTCTGCTGAAGCTAACGCAGTAAGGAAGATGGAAATCAAAGCACACAGTATTCTCTTAATGGGAATACCTAATGAATTCCAAATGAACTTTGATGATTGTGAATCTGGAAAAGAATTGATGGATGCTGTTGAATTCAGGTTTGGAGGGAATGATGCTACTAAGAAATCCAGGAAAAACATGCTGAAGCATCAGTTTGAAAATTTTACTTCTAAAAGTGGAGAGAAGATAATTGACACATACAACAGGCTAAACCAACTTGTTAGTCATCTAAAGCTTGTTGGCTATGTGGTTCCACAAGAAGATGTAAACCTAAAGTTTCTTAGAAGTCTTGCACCTGAATGGAGTATGCACACAGTTGTGTGGAGGAATAAGCCTGATTTTGAAACTATGAAGTTGGAAAGTCTCTACAATAATTTAAGAGTGTATGAATCAGAACTATCTACCTCTTCTACTTCAACTTCTAGTACTCAGAATCTTGCCTTTGTATCCTCTAAAGGAAAAGGATCTCAAGAATCTCACTCTGCTGCTCATTCTACTGCTTATGGAGTATCTGCTGCTGATGGATCTGCTGCTAGTTCAAATGATAAGATTTCTACCAGTGATATTGCTTTGTGTGCATTCTTGGCTGAGCTTACAACTACTATAAGGTCACATGTCCTTAATCAAGACTTGGATTATATTAATCCTGATGATCTTGAAGAAATTGATCTTAAATGGCAAATGGCTATGTTGACCTTGAGGGCAAGAAAGTTTTTGAAGAAGACTGGCAAAGAAGTCAAGTATAAGGCTAAGGACAGTCCAGGCTTTGACAAATCAAAGATAGAGTGCTACAATTGCAACAGGAAGGGACACTTTGCCAGAGAGTGTAGAGCTCCAAAGAAGAATGCTGATGCTACAAAGAAGGTTACTGAAGAATCAAAGACTGCACTAATATCTTGTGATGGACTGGGAGATTATGATTGGAGTGATATGGCTGAAGAAGAACCAAATTTCTCTTTGGTAGCTGTTGCTCAACCCAAGGTGCAGAACTTTGCACTTATGGCCTATGGTTCATCATCAGGATTTGACTCTGAGGTATCAAATGATTCAGACTTATCTGTGTGTTCTTTTAAATCTTGTGCTGATACTATAGAAGAACTTAAGTCTAGGAATGAGAGTTTAAATAGAGAAATTGAACACCTAAAACTTGATAACTTAGGTTACAAAGTAGGTATTCAAAATGTTGAAAGGAGGTTAGAATATCTCAAAGAGTGTGAGAAGGAATATGTAGATCAACTTAATCTCAGAGATATAGAAATTTTTAAGAAAAACAGTGAAGTAGAAGTTCTTAAAAATAAGTTAGAAGAAGCTGAAAAAGAAAAGGAGGAAGCTCTTGCTGAAAAAGATAAACATGTAGTAAGAGTACAAAAACAACAATATGCTTCTGATTTGGTTCATAAATCTATAGAGAATAATTTGATGAGAAAAGGTAGTGGAATTGGGTATAATGAAGTGGCTCCTCCAGCCAAAAGTGCTTTTGCTCCACTAGGAAAAGAACTATCCTTCATTAGTGAGCTAAATATTGATAAACCTATAGGTGAATGTAGCACAAGTGTAAATGAAACATCTAAGGTTGAGGCTAGAAACTTTCCTGAAGCTCCTATTATAGAAGATTGGTATTCTGATAGTGATAGTGATGAGGAACAGGTTAAACAAGAACAAAGTGTGAAAAAGGAAGAAATTCCTACAAAGTTTAAACCTAAAATTGAACAGGTTAAGTTTGTCAAACCTGTGTTAGGAAATAACTTCTCTAGGAAAATGGTAGAATACAATGAGGTACCTAGAGAACAGATGGAAAGATTCAATAATAAGCCTAGGGGTAACCAGAGAAACTTCAACAACCTAGTTTCACATAGATTAGGTAATCAGTTTCAATTACAAAAGAAGGCTTGTTATAAGTGTGGTAGCTTTGACCACTTGATTGTTAGATGTCCTGAACACCAAAAGCCTGTTTGGAATCAATACACTAGGGTGAATCACAAATATGTAACTAAACAAACTCACCCACATCCTAATAGAAATATGGTTCCAAGAGCTGTTTTATTGAGATCTGGTGCAACTAGATCTATTTATGCTGCTAAATCAAATGGTGTTTTCAAAACCACAACTGGTTCTTCTACTGGCTCTACTGCTAGTAAGCATTCTGCTGCTAGTATACACTCTGCTGCTAGTAAGCAACCTGCTGCTAGTACAAAACTTTCTACTTCTGGGCCAAAAGTTTTAACAAATACAGTTGTTGGTAATCACTTTTATGATGTTAAGGCCTCAGCTTGCTTGACTTGGAAACCAAAAACTAATGATTCAAATTCTGTTTCCAAGAATAGCAGTGCATCAAGTGATTTAAAGAAATTTGATTATGTTGATGCACAGGGCAGATCCAAGTCAGTAATGGCTTGGGTCGTCAAGAGGAACTAATGTCTCTACTTTTCATGTGCAGGTCAATCTACTGGATGAGCTTAAGGATATGGTTATTGTTGACAGTGGATGTTCTGGACACATGACAGGAGATGAGTCTCAACTTGAAGACTTTGAGGCTTTTGATGGTGGTTATGTTGCTTTTGGGAATGATCCAAAAGGTGGAAAGATTGTTGGAAGAGGAACTCTAAAAACTGGAAATTTGGACTTTGAGAAGGTGTTTCTTGTGAAAGGAATTAAGTTTAACCTTTTTAGTGTCTCACAAATGTGTGACAAAAAGAACTTTGTTCTTTTTACAGACACTGAGTGTATGATCCTTTCTCCTGACTATCAGTTTCCAGATGACAAATCTGTGCTTTTGAAGGTCCCTAGAAATGAAAATATATACAGTGACCATATTAAGAACATTGTTCCTAAGAGGGCTTTGACTTGTCTAATTGCAAAGGCCACTGTTGATGAGTCCAAATTATGGCATAGGAGATTGGGACATCTGAACTACAAGACCATGAACAAATTGGTAAAAGGAAATCTGGTCAGAGGAATGCCTACAAAGACTTTTGAGAATTGTGAAACTTGTGTTGCCTGTCAAAAGGGTAAACAACACAGAGTTTCATTCAAGTCTAAAACTGTGAACACAAATACTGAGCCATTACATCTACTGCACATGGACTTATTTGGGCCTGTATTTGTCAAAAGCTTGAACAAGAAGTCATATTGTCTTGTTGTCACTGATGACTTTAGCAGGTTTACTTGGGTATTCTTTCTAGCCACTAAAGATGAAACTCCAAAAATACTCAAGGCATTTATTACAAGAGTTGAAAACCTGTACAATCACAAGGTGAAGATAATCAGATGTGACAATGGTACTGAGTTCAAGAACAGTGTGATGAATCAATTCTGTGTGGGGAAAGGAATTCTTAGACAGTACAGTGTAGCAAGAACTCCACAACAGAATGATGTTGCAGAAAGAAGAAACAGGACACTTATTGAGGCTGCAAGAACAATGTTATCTGATTCAAAACAACCTATTCCTTTTTGGGCTGAAGCTGTGAACACTGCATGCTTTGTGCAGAACAGAAGTAAGGTAATCAAGCCTCATAATAAGACTCCATATGAGTTATTTCATGGAAAGAAGCCACTGATTGATTTTCTCAAACCATTTGGATGTCCTGTTACAATTTTGAACACTAAGGATCAGCTAGGCAAATTTGATGAAAAAGCTGATGAAGGGAATTTGGTTGGTTACTCTGTGATTAGTAAAGCTTTCAGGGTATATAATAAGAGAACCAAACATGTAGAGGAGAATTTGCATATCAAGTTTTCTGAGAACACATCTAATCCTGAGGGAAAAGGACCAGAATGGCTGTTTAATGTTGATATGCTTACCAAAACAATGAACTATGTACCAGTTATTGCCAGTGTTGACAAACCACAAGAAGATTTTGTTTTGGTTGAGAAATTAAAGGTTGGTCCTACTTTACTACCCTTTCAGTCAGATTCAAGTCTTAAAGAAGATGTGATTACTCAAGAGAAACCTAAAGAAACTGAAGAAGGTATTGAAATACCTATTGAAGCAGAAAAAGAAACTAATGGGACTCCCAAAGTAGTTGTTGATGTCTCTCCTACAAAGCCAGAAGACTCTGCTGCTGACTCAGAAGACTCTACTGCTAGGCCAAAAGATACAACTACTGCTCCACCAAATTCTGCTGCCAAGCCGACTAACTCTACTGCTACTTCAATGTTTCCTAATTTGGACACTCAGGGTAGATCTATTGGTGATTCTATCTATCCTGATGATCCAAATATGCCTGATCTTGAGAATATTTATTATGACACAGATGATGATGCACTTGATGGTCAGTTATTTGGAGCTGCTGCTGACATTACTAATTTGGAACTTAATATTCCTGTTAGTCCCACACCTACCACAAGAGTACACAAGGATCATCCCAAAGACCAAATTTTGAGTGATCCACAATCATCTATTCAAACTAGGCAGATGACTAAAGCACTGAAAGATCTTCAACATCAAAGTTTCTTTGCCAGATCTCTGCATCAAAGAAATAGTCATAAAGATCTTCAAAATTGCCTGTTTGCATGTTTTCTTTCTCAAATTGAACCCAAAAACACTTACAAAGCCTTACAAGAAGCAAGTTGGGTGGAAGCCATGCAAGATGAACTTCTACAATTTAAGCTGCAAGAAGTTTGGACCTTGGTTGATCTGCCAAATGGAAAAAGAGTGATTGGTACTAAATGGGTTTTCAGATGCAAAAGAGATGAAAGAGGAATTGTCTTAAGGAATAAGGCAAGGTTAGTAGCACAGGGATACACACAACAAGAAGGTCTTGATTATGATGAAGTATTTGCTCCAGTGGCAAGAATAGAAGCAATTAGACTATTTTTGGCTTATGCTTCATACAAAGATTTTGTAGTGTATCAAATGGATGTGAAGAGTGCCTTTCTGTATGGGACCATTACAGAAGAGGTTTATGTGTCTCAACCACCAGGCTTTGAAGACCCTGATCATCCTGACAAAGTTTACAAGGTAAATAGAGCAATGTATGGTCTACATCAAGCTCCTAGAGCTTGGTATGATACTTTGTCAACATACTTGCTAGAATCTGGGTTTAGCAGAGGAAAGATTGATAAAACTCTGTTTCTCAAAAAACAAAAGGATGATATTTTGCTGGTTCAAATCTATGTTGATGACATCATCTTTAGGTCTACAAACAAAGCTATGTGTATTAGTTTTGAGAAGCTTATGAAGGACAAGTTTGCTATGAGTTCAATGGGAGAACTCACCTTTTTCTTAGGTCTGCAAGTTACACAGAAAGAAAATGGTATATTTATCAGTCAGGATAAGTATGTCAATGATATTTTGAAGAAGTTTGGATTTGAAGATGCTAAACCTGCCAAGACTACCATGGAAACCAATAAACCATTGCTGAAAGATGAATATGGAAAGGAAGTGGATATACACTTGTACAGGTCTATGATTGGCTCATTGATGTATCTTACAGCATCAAGGCCTGATATCATGTTTGCTGTGTGTGCCTGTGCAAGATTTCAAGTGTGTCCCAAGGAATCACATCTCAATGCAGTGAAGAGAATTTTTAGATATTTGAGGCATCAACGAAAATTGGGCCTTTGGTATCCTAAGGATTCACCATTTGATTTGGTCTCCTATTCAGATAGTGACTATGCTGGAGCTTCTTTGGATAGAAAGTCTACAACTGGGGGTTGTCAATTTCTAGGAAGCAGATTGGTGTCATGGCAATGCAAGAAGCAAACAGTGGTGGCTAATTCTACAACTGAAGCTGAGTATGTGGCTGCTTCAAGTTGTTGTGGACAAGTTCTATGGATGCAAAATCAATTATTGGATTATGGGTACAATTTCATGAATACCAAAATTCATATTGATAACAACGACACACTTTGCATAATTAAAAATCCTGTTTTTCATTCTAAAACAAAACATATTGAGATAAGACATCATTTTATCAGGGATTGCTATGAAAAGAAGTTGATCCAAATTGTTAAAGTTCATACTGATAACAATGTTGCTGATCTTCTCACTAAACATTTTGATGTGGGGAGGTTTCAATTTTTAATTGCAAACATTGGTTTGATAAATCTTTGAAAAACTTATCTCTTTGTTTTTGTACAAGTGTGTAAAGGAATTGTACTGCTTGTTACTCTGCTGCTTATCTTAAAACATATATTTGTGATGGAATGTACTATGCTGCTATTTCTAACTCTACTACTAGTACATATGTTTGTTTGCTTTGTGGTGTTTGGTCTAATATTGTGCAGGAATAAGTCTATATGATGATTTGCAATTACAATATTATGACAACATAAGAAGAACATCTTTCATTCATCATTCATCAAGTTCAGAAGTTCATACATCAAAAGAGAAATTACAAAGACTACTTCTGAAACCATAAAAGAGTGCAACAATCTAAGATGAAATTACAAGACTACAAGCACTACTTCCTAGGGCATGGAAGTCCAAGAAACAATTTTCCTTTCTTTAGGAAGAGGAGAGTTTGTCTTCCTTGTCTTCTTTGTCTTGGTGGACTTCTTTGGTTGTGGCCTTGATGACTGAGGCCTCTAAGGAGTGGAAGGAGTTCATTTGGAGGCTCATCCTCATCTGATGAAGTATAGATGAAAGGGGACACAAGCTCCCTTGGGGATGGTTGCCTAACAGGGATCCACGCTGGGTCTTCTGATGATTCTGAAGACGATGGAGATTTTGGGGACATCACAGCCTTACCCCTGGATGTGCTTGGGGTTTGATTTAAATGCAGAAGATCTTTGAACACAGGGAGATCATGTTTTCTCTTTTTGGCTTGCTCTTTGGTTCTACAACCACCATGAGGAGGACGGAAGGGCGGCACATATGTTTCAAAGGGGGTTTCATCTTCAGATGATGAATCGGAAGAGATATTGATGATTTCGGGTGTTGATTTCATGATTATTTGATTTGATTTGGGTTAATTGAAGTTTTGATTTGGTTGATTGGCGTTTTGATTGCGATTAGGGTTTAATTGTGGTAAATTAGGGAAAAGATTTAGTCCGTTTTTATAGGGATTACGGCATATCATCACATTAATTGCTAAGGATTCTTGACTTTTTGACCAAGCTTATTTAGTCAACTCTGCTGCTGGATCATTTTACTCTGCTGCTAGTTATATAACTCTGTTGCTAGTGTTATTGTGCTGCTACGGTTGAAAGTATGAGGGTGGGATGTGTAACTTCTTCAATCAGTTTGAAACCTAATTGATCTTCCTAATTGGTTTTCTCATGTTTCAAATTGAAGTTATCACAAACCCTAACACTCCATCTCTCTCAAAGTCAAAAATTCCCAATTTCCCTAAACCCTAACTCATGGATTGCGTTCGTACCTGGGCAAAGCAACACAACAGTGTGGTCGTTTTGGATGCTGAATCAGTTAATGAAGAATTCACAGACATGGTAAAATTTTTGAATGCTACTTCTCTTAGGTATGCACTCATTGTGAATCCTACTATATTTGCTTCCCACATCAAACAGTTTTGGCTTACCGCTAAAATCAAAACTATGAATGGGGAAAAACATGTTAGTGCCTTAGTAGATGGACAAAAGGTTCGTGTATCTGAATCATTAATAAGAGAAACTCTTCTCTTAGATGATGAAACAGAGACCACTTGCCTGGCCAACTCTGCTATTTTTGCTGGGTTAAAAGATTTGGGATATGAGGGGAATCATACAAATTTAAAATTTCAAAAATCTCTCCTCTGTCCTCAATACAAGTTTTTGATACATCTTCTTCTTCATTGTTTGAGTCCTAAAACTTCTGGATGGCATGAGTTTAGTACTACTATTGCTTCTGCAATGGTATGCCTAAGCAAAGGTAACCCATTCAATTTTTCAAGAATGATTTTGGAAGGGATGTTTCAAAGTATCAAAGAGTCTGGTTCATATTTGCTTTATCCAAGGTTTATCCAACTCTTTGTTCAAAAACAACTTACAAAGTTTAGAGGCCATGTTGCTACTTATGATGCTCCAAAATTGGTTTCTTAAACTTTTACTTTCTTGGTTAAACATGGAAAAGGTTTTTCAGGTACACATACAAATCTTACACCTCAAATGGTGCAACTTGTGCAAAACAATCAGGGTGAAGGATCAGGAAATCCCACTGACTCCCATCACACACCCAATTTTAGTGCATCTGCTACACAACCTAAAATACTCTATACCCGTAGGAACACCAAAAAGAACACTGATCTTCCTCAGGATAGTGTTAGTATGGCTGTATCAGATGAGGCTGTCCTAGGTGATAGAGAGGACATGTTGGTAAGGGCTGTCACTACTGCTTCTAGCTTAGCAGCAGAGCAGGATAGTGATAACATCATTAAGACCCAAACCAAGGCAACATCTAGAGATGATGATTCTTCTGAATCAAATTCTCAGGATGGTAACCCTAGCCAAATGGCAAATACAGGGGGCTCAGATGATCAAACTAGGTTTGATACTGAGTTTATGTCCCAAGATTCACCTCTCGGACCAGGTTACACAGGTCGAAGTGATGAGACTATTATGAAACTCATTCAGGAATTGACGGTTACTTGTACCAACTTGGGGTTGAAATGTACCACATTGGAGGACAAAGTTCTTAATCTTTCATCTGTTGTTGCTGATCAGGACAAGACTATCATCAAATTGCAAAAACAGATTAAGAACTTTCAGAAATCAAGATCTTCAACCTCTTTGAAAAGATTGAAGAAAGTGGGCACTTCTCAGATTGTTAGTTCTCCTGATGTCTCTACTCACTTGGAAGATGATGCTTCCAAACAGGGGAGGAATGAAGAGGCAATGGTTTCAGGGGAGGCAAATTTGGAAAAGGTTGATAGTGTTCTGGGTTTGAATGATGGAATGGTTTCAGGGGAGGTTCCAGTGATTAGTGATATGGATGTTGAAAGTCCTCAGGATGCTGAAGAGTTTGTGGTTGCTGATAAATCAGGGAATGAGGTTGTTATGGAAGAGGTAATTGCTACTCAAGAGAAGGTGGTAGAACAACTTACAACTTTGGAACCTGAGCAATTAGTGAAGGCAACAGGGTTGATGGGTGAAACATTGATGAAGTTGGGAGATTTGGTGAAAAACAAAAGTCTTGACTCTGCTGCTCAAGATTCTGCTGCTCAAGAATCTACTGCTAAGGAAATTACTAACTCAGCTGCTAGTGGATCTGCTGATGCACAAGACTCTGCTGCTGGGTCTGGTGACAATGCTGCTGCTGAAGCCATGGTATTGTTGAGCAAGAAGACTACTCCACTACCGACTCCTTCACTACCACAACAAACTACAACTACAATCAAATCATCAGCACCTAGAAAACCTGAAAAAGGAATTGTTATTAAAGAACCTGCTGCTCAACAAAAGAAGGTTATTTCTTCATCTTCTACTGATAAAGGCAAGGGCAAGCAAGTTGAAAAACCAAGGATTATGTATAAGGGGATTGATTTCACTGATGTACCTTTTGAGTCTTGGCCTAAGGCATTACAAGTTGAACATGATACAGCTGCTGCACTTAGAGAACAAGAGTTGATTAATATGGAAGAACAATAGTTAGCTGAGAAAGAGGCTGAAGGCTTAAAGAGGTATGATGAATGGGTAAATGAGAAGATCAGAATGGCTGCTGATATTGAACTCAATAAACTGATCAAGATTGAAGAAAATGGAGTTTCAGCTTTTGATGTGCAATCTTGGTACAGAGAGTTTACTACAAAGAAGAGAAAAGAGAATGCTACTGCTAGAAGAAAGATAAAGATATTTAAAGGTCCAACTGTTAAATAGCAAAGAAAAGAATATGAAAGGTATCTAAAGAATATGGCTGGATGGACATTGGTACAGTTGAAACCTTATTCTGATAAAGAAGTTTTTGACTTGTATCAACAAGCTAAGAGAAGAACAGATACTTTTTATGCTATGGGATGTGCTGAGGATTTGGAACAAATTGCTCAGATGAACAAGAAGTTGGTACCTGAAAAAGTAGTTGAAGCAGAGCATATTCAAGAAGCTGATGTTGTTAAACAGCTTGATATTGATGCAGCAAAGACCATTTCTTCTGTGCAAGGTGATAAAAGAAAAGGTGTTGTTCAAAAGTCAATTGCAAAGAAGAAGAGAAAGATTGGGGAAGGAAGCAGTTCTATGCCTGAAGGTGATGAATTTAAACATGATTTTGATCACATTCCTCCAGAGCATCTAAAAGAACAATTGAAGGTTTACACTATGGTTGGCAAGATGGAAGATCCTAAAGTGGTTGATGCTAAACCAATTGGTGTCAAATATCCTATTATCAAAGTAACTACAGGATATGATACTAACATTGGAGCATTTCATGATGTCCAGAGATCTGATGGTAAGATTCATAGGTTTCTTAGATTTCAACAGATGCTACATTACTTTGATTGAGAGGATGTTGAAGACTTGTGGAAGTTATACAAGGCAAAGTTTGGAGCTGAGAAGTTTGATGGTAAAAAGTATGAGATAGATCAAATTGATCATATCATAACTTCTTTTGATAATGTTATGTGGAGAGCTCTTAAACTTATGTTTGAACCTTCAATAGATGATTCTGAATGGACAGAGATAGTAGATTACAAAGTAAGAAAATGGAGACTCTTTCAAGATTCTGGAGTTCATGTGTTAGAAATTAGACCAATTACTTTGTATATGCTAGCTGAAGTGGATTACCCAGTGGTAAGATACTGGAATATTGTCAATCAGATGGTTAATGGTGATAAATCACTTAAGTTGCAGAAAGACTATGATTCTGATGATCAAGCATTTAATTTGCTGTCAAAGTATAAGAAGATATTTGATCAACTAAATTCTCAAGAGTTGAAGTGTTTAGAAGCATCCTCCAAGTGATTAATTGTGCTTAGAAGAAACTTACTTATTTAGAAATAAATAATAAGTTTAGGGGAGGATTGTTGGGTCTGAAACTGCTGCTGAGTGAAACTGCTGCTATAAGTGAAACTGCTGCTAGTGGTAATGATTCTGCTGCTAATGTCAAAGTGCTGCTGAGGTTAAATGCTGCTGACAGAATCTACTGCTGATGGGATAAGGATGTATACAGTTTAGATAAATATAGAATAGATTGTGTATATATTATATTTATCTAGAATATTCTTATCGTGTAGAGAAAGGTATTGTAAACCTAGTAGGATTCCTTAGTCTATAAAAGGAGGATCCTAGGGTTAGTTTATGTACGTATTATTATTCACTTCAAGGTTGTAAAACCCTAGCATTGTTGAATGCTCGTATTAATAATATTGAAGTGTTGAAAGTGAATCATTATTCTTCTTAAGTTAAGCTTTTACATTCCGCATATTAGCTTAAGTGTTTAATCAAGTTAACTTCTATACAAGATCGTTTAAGCTCAACTGGGATCAACAACCATAAAGAAAGTGAAAATGGAAAAATGAAAAGGATCAGGGAGCTTATCAGGATTGGAAGCACTAATGAGGCATTGTCAAAGCTGACAAAGCTTAAATAAGCTCAATGAGCTTATTCCAATGGCTTATTTCTTTGGTTGACTTTTGTTGACCTTTTCTTTCTTTTTGAGTTTTTTTAAACTGAGCACCTATACTAAAGAACCAAATGGCTAATAAGTCTCACACTAAGCTGTGAGGAAGCTTATATGAGCTTTTTCAGTATATATTGCCTACTTTTAAATAGACTGTGAGCATGAATAAAACTTGAACATTTCATTAAATAGGAATTCTAGAAAACACTGAGAGTTTGAGTACAAGAAGCTTGAAACAACTGAAAACTTAAACAAACTGGGATTGTGAAATTAAATTACATAAATTTTACTAATACTAATTTCTACTCTATTATTAATCTAAACTGACTAAAAAACTACTCTTCATCACTGCTCCTTCTTTTCTCCTTTATCGTGACCCATTAGGGTTTGTTTGACCCACTGAGTACTTCCCACCACACTCCTGAGCCGTTGGATGGCTCAGGGCTAATCTTGGCTTTCAAATCCATTGGGCGGGAAAAAGGGTGATTTGGCAGTTATGGAGTTTGGTGTGGGAATTTAAGAGAATTTGGATATTAGTGTGATGTGGAAGGGACATGTAATGGGAAGGGTGAGCTGGGGGTATGGAGTGTTGAGTGTTGGCAGGGTAGCAGGTTGAGGTGGGAAGAAAATGGAGGGTGTTAGACTTTAAGTTTGACCCTGGGGTGCATAAAATAAAAACAGGGAGTGGTATTTTATTTATGGGTGGTGTTTTGGGCTGAGATTGGATTGGGCTTGGGGTTTATGGACCAGGTTTGGTTGTGTTTGGATTAGTTTATTTGGTTTTTGGGCTTTATGTAACACAAGGGTCCGTTTGGTTTACATAAATATCACAAGGACCAAATTGTATTTTTCTGATTTTGAGGGATCATTCCTGCCACAATTCCAAAGTAGTACAAGGGGCCATATTTGTCATATTCCATTTCCACAAGGACCTTGATTTCATTTTCCATTTTTTTAAAAACCACAAGGACCATTTTTGCAAATTTCCAAACTACAGGGACCAAACATGCAAATTCCCCAAACTTCACACCAAGGACCTAAAATTAACACTTGTGACTTTCCAGGGACCAAAAGTGATTTATCTTTCCAAAAATATCCCACCAGGGACCAAATCTGCCAATTTTTAAACTCCAGGGACTAAACTTGTAAATTTCCAAAACTTTTGAGATTTTTCACCAAAGGACTAAATATGACCACTTATGATTTTAAAAGGACCTTTGGTGATAATTTTCCATATTTTGAATAACCAGGGACTAGTTTTGACATTTTATGAAAGTTGGGGGACTGAAACTGCCAATTTTGCAAACTTTGTACGTTTTTCATCTGTTTTTACTCTTTTTGCATCTAAAACATATAAAACACAATTTTGAAATATTTTCAGTATTTTGATTCATTTCTGAGTGTTTTTGTATGTTTTGCAGTTCAGATTTGACCAAAAATGATGAGTGTTTGAGCACTCATCACTACAACATCAGCCCATAAGAATAGTGGTGCACAAGAATATATCAGCATTATGCGAGCAGCTTCCTCAAGAGTTCGGTTTCTTCTTTCAACTACCCCATTCTGCTGTGGAGTTCTAACAAATGATGTTTGGTGTGTGATTCCAACATCTTCAAAATAGGTTCTTAACTCCTGATTTGTGAATTCTGTGCCATTATCTGTTCTTACAATCCTTACTGGTAGAACTTGAATACGCTTCAGAAAGGTGATGATGATGCCTGGTGCTTCGTCTTTTGATCTCAAAAACTTTACCCATGTATATCTTGAATAATCATCAACGATAACAAGAATATACTTTTTTCCATTAATGCTTTCAACTCTCATTGGGCCACATAAGTCCATGTGCAACAAATGTAACCTTGCTTCCGAACTAGGTACGGTTTTGGGTTTATATGATGCTCTTTTACTTTTTCCTTGTTCGCATGATGGACATAGGTGTTCCTTGATGTATTTGAACTTAGGAAGTCCGGTGACGATGTTGTCTTTGGCTAACTTGTTGATGGTGTCGAAGTTGAGATGGGATAATCTTCTATGCCACAACCAGGACTTTGTTTTGGTTGCCCTTGTCATAAGACAAATTGGAGATGTAGAAGCCATTTGGTTGATGTCGATAGCATACAAGTTTGTGCCACGATTACCAGTTAAGAGATCATCACCAACCAAATTTCTAATAAAAACCGTGTTTCTCCTGAATGCAACTTCTAAATCTACATCACAAAACTGCCCAACTGAAAACAAATTGTGTCCCAACCCTTCGACGTAGTAAACTCGAGTGATCAAAAAATTCCCAAACTGAAGATCTCCAAAACCCAGAATAGCTGCTACGTGATCATTTCCAAAGCGTACAGTTCCTATGAATTTCTAGACGAAATTGATCAGTAGCTTTAAATTCCCGGTCATGTGCTTGGAGCAACCCGAGTCGACGATCCAAAGACATATTTCAATAACCTGCCAATAACAGAAGAGTTTGTATTTGGAAACCGTTTTGAATTTGGTTCCATGGGGTTAGGGGTACAATCAAAATCACACTCATAGACAGTTGCTACTTGTTTAGCTTGAACTATTTATAATTTGCCATCCTTGAGTATAAATTCTCTACCCGTTGGAATCCAAACACAATACTTAAGATAGTTCTTAGGCATTCGGCTACTAGTGGTAGACCTAAAGCGTGCAACTAATCTATCCATAGATCTAGATCTAGCACTAGTTCCTTTTGGAACGTTCATCTGTTCAGGCGTGACATTCACATTCTTAGAAACACATTCATCATGAACATAATTAATTAAACATTGAGTTAATTACCCAGGTCGACCAAAAAAAACATGAAACTTTTGGTGTTTCGACAACCGCTTTCCCTTTATCAACAATCTTTTCATTTTCACTTTTCTTGGGCAAGGGTGTTGGAGTGACTGGTTTTGTCAAATCCTTTTTCTCATCGACTTTTGGAGCAAACCGTGAAATTGACATTTTTGGTTTTTGAACCGTGTTTGAAACATTTGATTTCTGCGAAGTTGATGGTTTTGCAAACTTAGTTTCCTCACCCTTCCCTTTTTGATTTTCAAGCTGAGCCCTCAAAAGATCATTTTGCTCTTTCATGTTCTTGAAGGCACGCTCATACGACAATTTGTCATACTTGCATTCTTCTTTTTTTCGATCAAGTTGTTTAAAATGTGACACATTTTCTTTTTCAAGCTTTATAAGAGCATTTTCATATTTGGAAACAATTTCAGAGGTCTCAGCTCTTAGTCGTTCATCGTATTGAACAGAATATGTTTGTAAAATGATTGACATAATATCAGTAGACAGAACTGCTTCAAAGAGAGAATCATTTAAGTTTTCCAAAACATTGATTTGCTCAAAAGATTCATTAGCCTTCTTTATCAGGGATTTGTGATCCTTGACAAAGTCAGCTGTTTCTTTAAAAAATGCTTGTTCAAAATGAATTACTCGAGCATGGATGTTATTAATTTGAGGAGCAAATTCACTTTCAAGAATTTTTTTAAGCTGTAAATGAACCGTGGAATTCTAATTGATCTCATTTAGTCTCGTTTTAGATTCTAAAGTCATTTTAAGTTGCCCAAGTCTGGTTTTAAGATCGTTAAGATATCCCCTTGCAGCACTTGTGTTAAAAGTGTTGTTTGAGGACATCTGTTCCATGTTTGAAAGCGATTTGGAAGCAACTACCTTTATTGAAACTATTTTTGAGAATGGTCATTTTATGGAAAACACTGATGGTTCTTTTTGTGGAACAAAAGTAATTCCAGAAAGTTTGTTCAATTTGTTATAATCAAGCGGTTTCAAATCCTTTTGTTTCATTTTAGTAATGCTCTCTTCGACAAGTTCCATCATTTGCACAGAATCCCGAACGACGGGAGGATCATGTTTGGTGTAAATAACATTACCATTATACAAAACATTCTGTTCTTCCTGAGCTTTCTTGAGATTACATGGATTGTTGTTACCAAGAGCCATTTTGTGTTTCGTATTGTACATCGGATTAGTTTGATTTGAAATCATTTTCATTGTTTGACTTGACTGACCCGACTTAACCACTAATTCTTCTAGATGTGCAATCTTGTGTTCTGACTCTAGGATTTCATCCAAAAGTTTATCTTCTTTCTTTGCAAAGTCCTTTTTCAACTCATCCCGTTTTTTTTCAAGATTGGTATAAGCTGATTTTTGTTTTGAAAGTTGGTTTGTTAACTCAGAAATTTCTTGTTTTAAAGAGTTAATGGTTTTTGTTGAACTTATTTCAAGAGTATCAAATTTGTTTTTCCATTCCCTATCTTTAACAAGTAACTTCTTATAACCAATTTCAAGTTCTGACTCGCGTTCTTTGTGAATTTGAAAACTTATTGAATTTTCCTTGTATCTCTCAAGCCCAGTGGTCAATTTCTCATTCGCGGCCGTAACTTAGCGATTGACCTTTTTAACTTTCTCAATCTCAATACCATAATTGTTTAATAATGATTCAAATAAAACGTGTGTTTCCTCATAATTCTCAGCATGCGGTGAAACAAAGCCTCCATTATGATTCACGTCTGGAGTTGCTGAAGGAGTATTGCTACTACTTGGCGTGTCCAGGTATGTATCATAAGTGGGTGCTAGCTTCTCAGAATGCTGTTCCTCATGAGGAGACATATCAAATATATCATTATTATGACATGTGTTGAAATTTGATACCTCAGATGGTGCACTGGTGTCATAAACAGGAAGTGTGTTAGAATCCGTGTCATACTTAGCTTCCTGAAGATTCGCCATGAATATGCAGTTAGCATCGGTATCCTCTCTGTCTTCCATTTCATCCATAAGAGCCATAAAATCATGTTCCTTTGCATTCAACTGAAACCCTGCCTTTTCCTTTTGTGCTAAGAGTACTGCTTTCTGCAAATACTCTAGGTCTCTCTTGTTTAGCTTAGTAGGACAGTTCCTTGCCATATGACCTACACCTTGGCAGTTGAAACACTTTACCGGATTACCCTGATTCACATTTCCATAATTCCCAACAACTGGAGCTGCCACATTCCTATTCTGATTACCCATTGCCTGATTGCCAACATTCTGACCCCTCTGATTCCCAACAAGCTGATCCATTTGATTCCTTGCATACTGACCGTACTGATTCCCTGCATACTGACCCAACTGATTTTGCATATTCTGATTACCCATGTGATATCCAGTAGCATATCCCTGCTGATTCCCTATAACTCCAACCATTTGGCCTCCATTGCCCATATTGAAACTCGACTGAGCAATCTGCTTGTTGTGAGTGTTCGATGAAATCCTTTGGTTGTTGTTAGTTGGTGTAGAATAGCTTCCTTGGAATGCCTTTGTCAGAAAAACAAACGCTTGTGTCAAGGCTGCAGAAGCTTCATCATTGTCAGTGAATTCTGGTTCTTGGAATTGTGGGTATTGCTGTTGTGGAATAACATGTTGTTGCTGTTGTGGGTAGAATTGTTGTTGGTAGATAGGTGTTGGTTGTTGAATGTATGATGGTTGCATGTAGTTGTGAGTGGAAGATGATGATGGTTGTTTTGTGTTCACTGGTAAAGGTGTTGGTGTATTAGCCATTAATGCTAGAGGATCATGCTTTTTAGCAAGTAATTCTACCCGTACTTCATTAGCTTCATCTTGATTTTGCTTCAAGAAGTCGTACAACTGATCATAAGTCACTTCATGCAAATTATTTGTCTGATAAACAATAGTGACGTATCTTCCCCATTCTGGTTGCAACTTATTCAGAAAATTGGTGTTGTTAGCAATATTTGTCTGACTGAGGTTGTGTCTTGATAAATCATTCATGATCTTACAGAACCTGTGGTAGTACGACTCTAGGGATTTACCAAGAATTGAAGTAAACTTGCGAAGTTCCTTAAGCAATTGTGTTTCCATTTCCTGTTTCCCGATGTCTGTCCCATACATTAACCTCGTGACTCTTTCCCAGACTGCATGAGCACTTACTTCACTATCAACAGTAGCATAAATGGTTTCAGGTAAACCAAGAACGACGTAATGAAATGCCTGATCATCAGCTGCAGTCTGTTGTCTGTCTTGCTCAATGTACTCAGTCTCATTCTGATCTCTGTAGAATGGTTGGATTGGGGGGGGGGGTTCCATTTGGATCTCCAGGGTCTAGTACTTGTATTGGTTTGAAAGGTCCATCCACAATGGATTTGATAAGAAGTTTTCCATTTGTTTTGCTCTTAAGATAGCGCATCATATGACTAGCCCATTGTGAGTATCCACCCTTTGACAGCATGGGAGGTCGATTTTTGGCACCGGCAGCATGAATATCTTGTTGTGTTGCCATGGATTGACTTCTAAGTGAAAAGTTGTTCTTAGGATCTTTTGAAAGATAACAAAGGTTGTTGTGGAAGATTAGATGTTTAGGTGAAAATTTGGTCTAGAAACTTAAAACCACGGTAACTTCCGTTCGGAGAGGATTTGGGCCTCAGAAGTGGGATTAAATGATCTTTTCTCCTCTGTTTCACGGTCGTTTTGACAGGTATTTCGCTGAAAACGGAGTTACGGTTCAAAAGTTATAGTCGTTTGAAGTTTGGTCCTTATTCGGGGGTTTTAACTTGAAGAATTTCAAACTCGCAGAAAATTAAGAATGTCTAACTCGCAGGAATTTCAAACTCGCAGGAATTAGGAACTTCTAACTCGCAGGAATTAGGAACTTCTAACTCGCAAGAATTTCTAACTCGCAGGAATTTCAAACTCGTTGGAATTTCTAACAAGTGTAACTCGATAGAACTTGTAACTCGCAAGAAATTGTTACTCGATAGAACTTGTAAATGCTAACTCGTTAAAAAATGTGCAACGGAGTATAGTTCCCCCTAACTCGATAAAAGTAAGAAACCTTACTCGATAAACGATAAGGGTTGTTAGCTAAGTCGCTAGCTGGCTAACTCGCCAAATAGAAGGACCTAACTCGCTAACTAATGATTGGCTAACTCGCCAAATCCTAACTCGCTAGACTAGTTTCTAACTCGATAAAATCACCCTAACTCGCAAGTTCTAACTCGATAAAAATCACCCTAATTCGCAAGTTCTCTGATGAACAGTAACTGATCCATAAAAAACGCTTCGAAACCAAGTTTTTTTCGACTAAATCGAACCTAAAACAACCTATATTATCCCGAGGCTATTGATACCACTTGTAGGACCGTAGAATAACCTTAATCACAAAAGAATCTTACCTAAATCTAGAGAGAGAAAGTAAGTAGAGAAAGAGAGAGTGGGTGGGAACTCTAGTGTGTGAAATATGAGACAATATTATTACTAAAAGAACAACCTCAAAATGAGGTATTACATGAGTATTTATACTAGTAGTCTAGGGCTTCACATATCTTTGACTTTATTACATAACTAGCCCTTAGACTTTATAAAATCATGAAAACTAAACATAAACTTCATCAAAATGATATTCTAAAGCAACCTATTACATAATATTAATGACCGACACTTTTTATAAATAAAATACGATCCTAACAGATACGAAGTCAGTTAAGCCCACCTACGACGTCGTTGACTGGCTTTACAGGAGAAAAGATATGGCCCATGGGGCAAATATGATTACTCGTGGTTGTTGGTGATAAGCGACACTCCACGGCGGCCTGGATGAATTTTATGGTGATCAGATCTCCTTCGCCATGCAATGGCATTATTGGAAGACCAGGAATATCAGCCATGCGCGCGGTACCGTCCACAGCGCATGGGATGCTTAAATTCCTAGTAGAAGAAGGCATTGTCACTCTCTACAATACCACTGTACCACCTAGAGAGTGTAAAACGGTCACATGTGAGACGACACGCACTCCAGAACAGCACGCAGCTAAAGTATCAAACCTGAAGGTCGCAATTCATCCTGATTACCCGGAGCAAGAAGTATCGATTGGGGGATCGCTGTCTGAAAAAGGCAGAGCGGCCGTGTGCGCACTCTTGCAAAGGAATCTAGATATCTTCGCATGGGAACTAAAGCACATGACTGGCGTGCCACGATCGATTTCAGAACACAAGTTGAAAATCCGACAAGAATACTCCCCAGTACGGCAGAAAAAGCGCGGCCAGGCTCCAGAGCGCACAAAAGCCATTCTAGAGGAAGTACACAAGCTTGTGGACGCAGGAATCATGCGAGAAGTCTATTACCATGACTGGATCTCCAATCCAATGATGGTGGAAAAGACTGATAGTAGGTGGAGGATTTGCGTAGATTTCAGTATTTCACTGATCTCAACAAAGCATGTCCACAAGACTGCTACCCGCTACCAGAAATAGACTGGAAAATAGAATCTTTATGCGGATACCCCTTTAAATGCTTCCTAGATGCATACAAAGGGTACCATCAAATCCAAATAGCTAAAGAAGACGAGGAAAAAACAGCCTTCCACACAAGCCAGGGTGTCTATTGTTACACAAAAATGCCTTTTGGCTTTAAAAATTCAGGCGCCACCTACCAGCGATTGGTAGATAATGCATTTGAAAAGCAAGTGGGCCACAACCTGGAGGTCTATGTTGACGACCTTGTCATAAAAAGCCATACCGAAGACGAGTTGGTACGCGACATTGAAGAAACATTTAAAACACTGGGAAAGATCAACATGAAGTTAAATCCTAAGAAATGCGCTTTTGGTGCTACAAAAGGCATGTTCTTTGGATACTTGATAGAGCCTGATGGCATTAAGCCATGCCCAGAAAAAACATAGGCTGTCATCCAACTCCCTTCACCACGCACGTTGAAAGAGGTCCAGTCCCTGAATGGAAAATTAGCCGGGTTGAACAGATTTCTGTCCAAATTAGTAGATAAGTCACTCCCCCTCTTTAAAACACTCACGAAGTATACAAAAAAGGGAGACTTTCGTTGGACTGCGGAAGCGGAAGAAGCCTTTACACAGCTTAAGCAACATATAGCAGCGCTTCCCACACTAGTCTCACCCCGACCAGGGGAAGAATTATTTATGTACTTATCTGCGACTCATGGTGCAGTCAGCGCAGTGCTACTGATAGATGGGAACTCCGTACAAACGCCGGTATATTTTGTAAGCAAAGCACTCAAGAAGACAGAGATTAACTATAGCGCAATGGAAAAGTTGGTCCTGGCGTTAGTATTCGCAGCCAAAAGACTACGCAGGTACTTTCAAGCACACCCAATAGTAGTGATCACGGACCAACCTATCAAGCAAGTTATCTCTAAACCCGATGCATCGGGACGATTACAAAAATGGAGCGTGTTGCTAGGCGAACATAACATCTCTTATAGACCACGCACTGCGATTAAGGGACAAATACTAGCAGATTTCATCATTGAGAAACCAGACACTGATGCTCCACCTTCAAGAGGCGAGGTAGAACTACAAGAACCATGGGTCCTATTCATGGACGGATCTTCGTGCGTGGATGGGCCAGGCGCAGGCCTTATCCTCACCAGTCAAGAAGGAATGAAATTCACTTACGCACTGCGTTTTGAATTCACAGCCACGAACAACGAGGCAGAGTATGAAGCCCTAATTGCTGGATTGCGCATTGCAACTCGAATGGGTGTACGCAACCTAGAAGCAAATGTCGATTCCCGATTAGTAGCCAATCATGTATTGGGCGAATATGTGGCTAAAGAGGATAGCATGGTCCAATACCTCGACAAGACCAAGTCCCTAATCCAAGGTTTCGACAGGTTCACCATTTAACAAGTTCCTGGAGGAGAAAACAGGAAAGCGGATGCACTAAGGAAGATCGTATCTACAAGCTTTGCGCACCTGTCAAAACAAGTATTGGTAGAGACCCTGAAAAACAAATCCATCTCGGAGATGGAGATATCCACGGTGATAGAAGAGCAGGATCCTACGTGGATGACCCCTATCATCGAATTCATAAGCAAGGGTATATTACCCCATGAGTAGAAGGACGCTCGACGGATACGGCGCACAGCACAGAGGTTTGAACTTCGAGATGGTATACTATATCGACGCTCATTTCTACAACCAGGGCTTCGGTGCGTTGGACCTCTTCAGGCAGATTACGTACTCTGAGAGATCCACGTCGGTTCATGCAGTATGCACTCAGGACCACGGTCCGTTGTAGCACGAGCCTTGCGGTCAGGATACTATTAGCCCACTATGCATCGCGATGCGCGGGATATGATAAAGAAATGTAGCGACTGCCAAGTTCATAGACCCATCCCGCGCCAACCACAACAAGAGCTAACGCCTATTGCTTCGCCATGGCCATTCTATAAGTGGGCCCCTTCCCTGTTGCAGCAGGGGGACTGAAATTTCTTATTGTGGCTATAGATTACTTCACTAAGTGGATTGAAGCAAAAGCATTGGCAACAATCACAGGCAATCAAGTAAAACGATTTGTTTGGGAGAACATTGTATGCCGCTTTGGATCACCTGGGGAAATCATTTCAGTCAACGGAAAACAATTCTGCGATAACCCGTTCAAAGACTGGTGCGCGCAACTAAATATTAAACAACACTTCGCATCAGTTAAGCACCCACAAACCAATGGTTTGGTTGAGCGCGCGAATCGTAGTCTGGCGAAGGTATTAAAGCACGCCTCGACAAACACAAAGAAAGATGGGTGGATGAGTTATCGCACGTCTTGTGGGCGCCGCACAACAATCAAAGTTAGCACTGGAGACACCCCCTTTTCTCTTGTCTATGGGACAGAAGCTGTCATACCAGCTGAAATTGGGATGCCAACTATTCGTACGACGGAAGTTAATGTCACAACCAATTACGACGAGCGACGTATAGACTTGGATCTATTGGAAGAAAGGCGCGAACATCCAGCTATATGTGAGGCAAGAGCTAAGTCAAAAATGAAGGGATACTACGATGCTAAAGTTTGAAGCACCTCATTCAGACCAGGCGACTTTGTATATCGCGCTAATGATGCAAGCCACGCAGAAGATACAGGAAAACTTGGACCAAAGTGGGAAGGACCCTATGAAGTCATAGAAGCACTAGGAAAAGACACATACAAGCTGCGTGACATGGATGGCCGTGAGCTAGAACGCACATGGAATATTTGCAATCTCAAGAGATGCTATCTTTAGGAAAGGCTACGGCCCTGTGCACGAACACCTTCGCACTTTAGTAAGTGCTCAATAAATATCCATGTATTTACATTTTGTTTTATCTAGGCAAATGTTTTTTTTACCTTTTTCCAAAAACTTGCAAGAATTAATTAAATGTCGCGGTTTCTAGCTAACTCCGTGACACACTTCACTTTGTTATTTACATATCATTTATATCTCAATATTGTTGTTATATTATCTTTTGCCTACATGGCGTGCATGCATTTATTAAAACCCACGATGGTAAAGGATGAGTAAACCTACTAAATAACTCGTTGAGTAAGAGGGTTGCAAACCCATCAACATTGGATCACGCATCCTTGTTAAACACCTTACTCTCAAGACGTTGGAGTAAGTTCAATGTGCATCCCACGATGGATACGTAGCAATGCATATTGTGCGCGTTTAACAAATTAGGAGTCAAGACTCTTGACTCCTTCATATGGTATTTGCAGTACGCTGCATCTTAACCCATACACTTGTGAATTTTATATTCGCATATACATTAAGTTATGGACTTCATACACAAGTATGTTATAAGTGACTATAGATCCTGTAATCTCTTTTAAGTATGTTTACAAAATAGTCGATTCTTGGACGGTTTTTATGCAAAGACAAAAAACTAAGTACAAACATTATAATACAAATATGCGTACAAATCGCACTTTCAACATCACTTTTATTATGGGCTACGAGTTCATACAAAACATAGATTTAACGTACAACAAAATGTTAATCTACTACAAAACAAAGGCAAACAGCCTAAAAACTATGGGAACGTCTATGCTCTGAGGAGCTGCCGACTCGGTATGCTACATCCTTTGCTTCCTCAAGCTGCTTCAGCAAACTACTATCCTCAGGTGACACTGTCACCATGCTAACAGGAATCCCATCATATATGGGAATATGCACTGCGCCAACACCACAGAGGATTGCTTTCCCCTTCACACCCTCCTTCCTTGCAAGTCTCATGGCATGGGCCTCTAAGGATGCCTTCAAGGGGATTTCTTTCTCAAGATCAAAAGGGTTAAGGATGTCGCGTGGATGAGTGAAGACAGGAACCTGCAACTGCGACACATCTGGCTTCAAAAAGTAGTCAGGTTGAGCCTCTGCGCCCTCTGCTACGTGCCTCGCCAAGGTTAACCCCTCCATAATGACACCTATGGGGTAATCCTGGTTGCGCTCCAGGTTAGCAATGTGAGGAAGCTCTAACAGCTTCATCTTCTCCATAGCAGCGACAAGATCAGCAAAGGCATCCCCGTTGTAACCTGGGACTTCGGTAATAGGCATGGTCAAAACCTTGTTCTCACACAACTCCTCTACAGCCTCTGCCTTGCCACGCGCCAGCGCACATCGGACAACATCCCCAAATGACTCTTTAACCTGTTGAGACTCTAGGGTGCTCAAGGCAGCAAGGCGCAGGCCATGGCTGATAAGCCACCTGCACTCAGCAATGGATGACACCAGGTGCGGGTACAACTCTTCATCATATTCTATACTGAGCTTGCGTAGCTTACCCTCCTGCTTCTCCAATGCATCCTCCACAGCCTTGCGAAAATCGTCCAGCCTAGAGAAGTGCTCATTCTTGTTTTGCTCCATATATTTCAAAGCCCAAAGACAAGTAGCCTTGTACTTTGTAACAGCAGCATGCTCTTGACTAACCCTAGCAAGTAAGGACATCTTCTCCTCAGCCAGCTTCTGGGCGTACAGATTTGTTGACTCTACTTCAGCATGAGCACTAGCCAACTGCGCCTTCAGTAACGCAATTTCTTCATCCTTCTGCGTACTGCTGCTCCCTTCACCAGCATACCTTGTCTTGAGCTGAGCAACTAACATGGCCTGGTGCGCAGCAGCCAAACTAAGCTCCTCTATCATCTAGTCTGTGGGCACATCCTCAAAGGCCTTCGAAGGCTCATCAAGATGAAGAAGGCTCACCTTAGGTGGCGATCCCCCAGCATGCGCAGCATCACCCCCAGCAGCTTCAACACTGCACGCAAATGACAAATGTTCAAGGTTATTTTATATCAATGGAAGATATGGAATGCAAATAAAAAAAAAAGAAAAAGAAAAAGAGGCAAAGGTTTCATTACTTACTTGGGGGGAGGAGTTTCAGTTGTATCTTGGGCAGCAGTGGAGGGCGACGCATCCTCCTCTGATGACACATTAATAATATGGCGTCTTCGCTTAGATGTGCCCGCGCCACCATCGCCAGAAGCTTTCTTGCGCTTCACTCCCTGGCTCGCCTCTTCCGGCTCGCTGTCAGCCTTAAGGATCCCCATACTTTCTGAGGAATCCGTGCGCGATAGTTCTGGGGATGGCACCCTCTGAGTTGGAACACTGCGCACTGGGGTCGCCTCCAGAACCACTGGGGAGGCATTTGCCGGCTCTTCCTGCATAAACTCCATGGTGCGCCCTGCTGTAGCCTCCAAAATTGGTGTCTTACCATCTCTCAAAGGGCGCACTCCCACGGTTACCTGTGTGGGCTTCGCTAGCTTCACTACGCTGAACAGGTCCATCTCTGCGCAACAAACAACAAGCAAACAAAATGGAGTTACATAAATTACAATAAAAGAGAGCACTTACACTAATGAGCAAAGGAGAGGGAAGGACAAGCACCCACCCCGGTTATTCTCATCCAAAAACATTGGCACCTCATCAGGACTTTGGAAGTAGTTGCGACTAATCCCCATATGCACCAAAAACTCTTCTGGATAGGAGTTGATGGGGATACGGTTGGCATTTATTGTCTCAGCATCATCTGCGCTATACGTCCCGGGGTTTGGGCGCTCATCCTTTGGTAACGTCCCCTGGGTATAGAACTCAAAGGCCCAAGGGAACACTATATCATCAACCCAGAAAAACCTCTCTCTCCAATTCCTAAGTGCGTCTAGCTTTTGTGTAACATTGAAGGCGCCCTGCGCGCTTGGAAAAGGATACCCACCCGTTTGACCACGTTGTGTGATAAAACGCGCGGAAGAGATTGATGGTAGGGTTAATTGCCAGCAAACGACAATTTACTTCAAAATTGGTTATTTTAGCTGCGCCTATGCAGTGCAGCTGGGATATATGAAGGCGATAATAATTAAGGACATCGCACAAGAATAGTGAAATGGGCACGCGCTGATTCGCAAATTCGAAAAAGCGCATGTATACCCCTACTTTTCCCTCAGGGAAGTCAGCCATGGATGCAGTCGCCACCGGTACTACCGGGTGCAACGCGAGAGAGATATAATAATCTGAGGTGAACTCACGAAGTTCATCCTCGGTTATATCGGAGGTAAAATTGGATAATTTGAGAACAATTATTAAATTTTGATGGATGCAGACGCGTATGCGCTATTACCTTCGTAAATATTGAGTTCTTGATTGATGTATGGAAAGCTTAACAATGGTGGAAATGGTATATTTTTACTGTGGTAGTCACAGTGAAAGGGAGGATACCCTTTATATAGGGTTACCCACAGTCTTGGATGCTTGACATGTGGATCCCACTAGTTCTAATCGTGTGGCTGGGAGATCAAGAGGTACAACACTTTTCACCCACTTTCTCACGATTTACGAGGGATATTCGGGACTAATTTGGACTAGATACACCGTATCATTTTTTGGCGTGAAAGAGTTGAAGTTTACCCGCTACGCTTCCTGGTGTATTTTTGCTATAATTATTAGTCTAGCATCCGCGGTTGCACCTTGCGCATACTAGACTGGGGGGGGGGGACATGATGACGTATAGTCCACACTCGGGTCACGAACCCGACCAATGGACACTACTAATACCTAAGCCCATCACGCATGGGCTATCGTGATCAATATTTGGGCCTACGAAGGCCCAAATTCGTAACTATTATTTATGGTCTCGATATGCAATCTCTTATTTATGGGATAAGGATCAAGGGACCACATTAATAGGGATACGCCGAAGAGTAAGGAACACGAAACCAACAAGAATTCCGTGTGTATATAAAGGGCATCTCGGCCCTCATTAAGGTATCATCTAATAACCCTAACTCTTCATTAAAACCCTAAACCGATTACTTACTCTCACGCCGGAGGATAATCGTGGGAGACAATCCCACGATAAGCCTAACGATGTTGTTTGCTCTCTTAGCGCGCAGGTCTCAAGCATTAAGATCTAATTGATACGGGAACCAGAGTCCAAACAAGGAATGCCCAACTTTTGTATCAACAAACAAAATTGAACATAAAAGATTAAAATTAACAACTTGAAAAGGCCTATTGCTAATAAGTACTCAATAAGTTGTTTAAAACTGATAATGACTTTGAGACTTTTGAAAACTGAAACATAAGCTGTAGGACTGACAAAAAAAGGCTTAAATGAACTTTTAAACTAAAACTAAAACCAAGTCAAAGTTGATTAAATTTGAACAAATGAAAGTAGCTTATTCCAAACACACCCTTAAAATGACTATTTTGACTTTTAAGCTACTAGAGACCAAATAAAGCTGAAACTATGAAAGAAAAATGATCAAATAAGTAGATATAGACTTGAAAAGCAGTTTTCAATAGAAATTAAGCACTAGAAATAAGTTGGATAGGTTATGCTATATTTTTGTGTTTTATTAGTCTTTTTTTAGTGAAAAATAAGAGCAATTAATATTAAAGCAACAACTAAACAACCAATAGCATCATAAAGCAATAATAAGCAGAATTGAAACAAGAAATAAGTAAACAATAAGCTAGTTATACTAAAAGCAGTTTAATAAGCTAAAATTAAGGAAAATGGAACTAGGGTTCAAAACAGGGCTAAATAATTGATCTACAAGCTCTAGCTTATCAAAGACAAGCTAGTAAAGGCTATAAGCCCTTCCCTTATTGGCTTATCATCCAAAAACTGCTTATTTGACTTTTATTTTGACTTTTTATTGACCTTTTTTGATTATTTGAAATTAAGACAAAAACAAGCAATATAAAACTCACAAAAAGCTATCTAAGAGCTTGTATGAGCTTATAGGAAAGAAATAGAAGCTTAAAATAGTTTAGTAACCATAAGAGAACAACATGAAAACTTAAAGTGAAATTTAAAAGAAAAGTTGAAATTGCAATAATACTTAAAGTTTGAATTACAATACTTGAAAGACAGAAATTAGAAAGCTGAAATTAAGCTAAAACAAGCTACACTACTATTACACTAATACTATACTACAAGGCTCAAAATGCTTGTGAAGAGGTCTTTATATAGCTGAAGAGGAGGGAGGTTTCTAGGGTTTTGGAACCCTTTGGATGCTCTCAAATCAGCCTTTGATCTAGCCTTGGTGACCAATCTTTGATTCATAGCCCTTGGATCATCATATCACGTGGATCGACCAATAAAATGCTCCAGTTTGACCAGCTTGGCGATCCTTGGTCCTGACATTCCCTGACAAGTCAGACTTCTTCTAGAAGCATTTTAAGTGAGGTGGGTAAACCCGGGTAAAAGGTGGGAGAGTATGGAGAACAGTGACTGGGTGGAAAAGGGTGGGTAAGGTTTTATTTATTTTTATTGTTTTGACTTTTTGACCTGGTTTGGGAGTAAAGATAAGGGGTGATGGGCTGGGTATGGTTTTAGGCTTGGTGGGATTTGTTTTAGTTTATTAATAGGATCCAGTTTGGTTAAGTAGTAATAATTTAGTATTAGGACAAATTTTGCAAATAATTTCAAGGACTATTTTTGCCAACTTTGTATATTTAAGGACCAATTTTGCCAAATTTGCAAAGTACTTTCAAGGACTGATTTTGACAATATTGTCACACCCCCAAAATCGGGTCCAGCGGAAGCATACATGCAGCTGGGGTGTAACTCAATTGATATCACAACACAAGTACAAAAATAGTTTTCACTTCAATCATTTAGAATAAAATTGTTTAACCAAAAGTATTGAATTTACATCGTTAAAAATAGTGCGGAAGTAGGCCCTTAAAATAGTTTAAAACGGTCCCCAAATGAATAATCAGAGTCTTCTATGACCATGCCATGCTCTGCCAAAACCTCCAGTAGCGTGCCATTGCTTAAAACCTGAAAATACATGCTAAAGTGTCAACACAATGGTTGGTGAGTTCATAGAGTTTGTTTAACAAATAAAGCCTATAGAAAAAAATGATCACACAGCAAAGGCATCGTAAATCCACTCAGTTGCAAGTCCCGCCATAAGAGACTTGTAACCTGTGTGTTCACAACCCACTGCTAACATATATAGTATGAGTAAAACATGTATAAGTTCATCACAACAGTTAAGCAATTAGTCGTGAGTCTACACTTCATCTCCGAAGACCTCACGTTTGTATGTATGTCTCAATGGTCATCCAACAACTTAATTTGGAGCCACTGGAAGTTTCACAATCATGTATGTATGATTACTGGGTGCCATTTCCCAAAGTATAAAAGATTTCTGGGTGCCATTTCCCAAAGTATAAAAGTTTAAACGTTTCAAGTATCAAGTAAGTATTTGTGCATGTATCAATCATGTATGTATAAAATCAAGTATAATGCAATCAAGTATAAGTGTTATCAAGTATAAATGAAATCAAGTATAAATGTAATCAAGTATAAATGTTATCAAGTATAAATGTAATCAAGTATAAATGTTATCAAGTATAAATGTTTTGAGTATTTGTACAAGTAAGCAAGTAGTTGAGCATGTATCTCCCCCAAAGAGTTAAAACAAGTATAAAAAAAAGTAGGGGCTATGACTCACTTGATGTGATAGCTACGATGATAAAGTGGATACACAGAAATGAGGTTCGATCTCTAACCGCAACCTAATGTGAATGATGAACGATCTAATTTAGATCATGAAATGATGTTGAAAATGTCCATGCACATGTTACCTATACCACTCATAACTTGAAAATACTTGTTATAAAAAATAATACATTTTTCCAAAACTTGGGAAAATAAGGCAACTAGAAAAATAAAGCTAGTCGAAATGTATATATATCGTATATATAAGTGTTAGTGTTGAACTCCTCGATTTGAAATCCTTGAAATAACGTCTTGTAGTAATAAAAATATGCTTGTATTCACTAATACTTCATTAGTTATGATTTTGGGTACTTGGTTAATATTCCTAGAAATCTAGAGTTACTACGTAGTAATAATATTATTATTTTCAAAAGCTGTCAAAATAATATATGTTTTGCCGATATGGAAACGTGAATATCTTTATCGTTATAAGTCCGTTTTACTCGTTCTTTATATCCATGGTTACGTCTTAGTATGTAGTAATATATTTTTGATAAGTCGGGATGGCTAGATCAAGTTTTATACCTCAGATTGCCCATTGAAAATCGTGGGACAGCAAGTCAAATTTTCAGAAAATAGTTTTCGTCGTTAAACTTGTTTTTATCGTATCTCCTTCGTTATAAACTCGTTTTAATCCGTTCTTTCGCCAAAAGTTTCGTTTTTGAAAGTAGTTTCTAAATCTTTGGTTGAAAAGTTCCCCTGAGTTACTGAGTTTTCTGTATTTTCATTTTTGGGACAGTAGGTATAAATATATGTTCCAAAACCATTTCCAAGGTTCAAAACTAGTTTCTAACATCACCAAATCTCTTGCAAACACCACAAAGCTATACTAATCCTACCATACACCTTCTTAGGGTGCCATGGGTTCCTAATCATCACTAATCATGTTAATTTAACAAAGGAATACCTAAAACAAATTCTAGGGTTTGTATGTTCAAAAAGTTAACAAAAATAATGTGGTATAACTAGTATGTGCATGAATTAAAGCATGAAAACATATGATACTAGTAAATATAATATGAAATCATGAAAATAAATTTGATAACTTACTTTGAAATATGAGGTGATTAGATGAGGAAAAACCTTGTGATTCTTGAGTTTATATTGCAAAACTCCTAACTAGCATGACGAAATGAACAACTTTTATGCTTTGATCTTGTAAAAATAATGGATCTTTGTTGTGTTTGGTGCTTGGGTCGTGGCTAGGGAAGGAGAGAAAGGAAGAAACCTCATTTTATGATTCTTGAAAACAATATGAATGTGTTAAAGGTGTTTTTGTATGAAATATCTACTTTCAATGGCATTTTGGTAAATAAGAGGTGAAGTTCAAGTAACATGGGGAGGGGGGCTGCACATGTGTGGATGAGTATGTAGGAAGTTTGTTAATATCTAGTTCATAGTGTCGGTTTTGGTTCCGTTAATCGCAAACCGTAAAGTTTTATATCGCGAAACGTAAATCCGGGTATCGTAAAAATATGAAACTTGAAAGAATGACTAAACTTGTCAAAATACTCCATAATAAAATATAAAATGAATGGTATGTTCCATCGGGTTGCTTAAACGTTGTTAAAACTGGAAACGCGGGTTTAAAAACGCGTAATTCGCGTAAAACGCTGAACTGGAAAACGTAAAATTCCAAAACTTTTAGAATTGTCGTAAAATGAGAGAAAATCATATTTTTATTGTTTATAGTGTTTTGTGGACATATTGGGATACTGGAACGACGTTTAAACCCAAAAGTAAATCTCGGACACGGCTTCGTGATTTTTGCAGAAATGATCCGACGAGCGTCAAACTCTCGGATTATCGTTAAAATAGTTCAACTTACGAGAATATGAAATAAAAATTTCTGAGATGAATAGTAAAAGTGAATAGTAAAATGAATAGTAATCCAAAAAATGCGAATTGTTACAAATATGATCCCATTTGATAAAATTCTTCCCCGGCCTCGGCTTTTTGATACTCTTTCCATTCTCGTGCTCGGTTTTGTCGGGCATCGATTTTTTTCCTTTTCTTCATTTCCGTACCTGCACATGCCTAAACATAAAAACACACATATATTTGGTATTTTCATAAGTTTTTGGTCTTTTTGGGTCCATTTTTGGTATAACAAAGGTATGTGAATTAACACATACAAAAATCCCCTAGACTAAGGTATTGCCGTGTTCTCACGCAATGGCATCAACTCACGCTCCAAACCAAAAATTTCAAACCTCTTTCAAACACTTTGAAAAGTAGCAAAATATTCAAAAGAGATTAAGAAACCCTTAGTTCTAAAAATGCCCCGTTTTACCATTTTATTCATACGTATACTCTTTTTGTACTTTTCTTATTGTGACGGGATGCTGACTTTCATTATTTATCAATAAGTTTTAGGATCATTCAATAAGAAACATAACTCATAAAGAAGTGACCATACGGATAAAATTCATCGTCCTTGATTTTTCACGAGTCCCCAAACCAAGCTTAAAAACGAAATCGTAGTTATTTACAAGTTAGATGCTAACACTACCAATGGAAGCTAATTGTGCATTACTTCTTACTCCCATATTCCTATTTTCCTCTAAGTATTTTATTTGAAAAGAATGAGTTTTTCTCATTTTCTTGTTTCGATAACTTTTAGTCCGATAAAGACACCAAGTTTAGACGCTAAGTATTTTCTAAACCTTCCCTCGAAAACCGTTGCTCACAAAAATGAGGTCCACATCAAGGTCTCTGATTTAAAATGATTTAGGGGATATACTTTTTATTTATGACCAAAACATCCCATGTTTAAGACCCGAAACAGAAGCTTTTTATTTAGATATCCCCAGACTCATTTTGGCCGTTTTAGACATTATTAAGCACTTTAATTGTTCCTCTGCCTTTTTGATGTCTGCAACAACGGGAGCGAACCGTCAAGAAACAGAAAACTTTTATGGCTTTGATTATTATTAATTTGGCACTTCCACCTTTTGAACAACCATGACAACGGGTGTGAACCGTCGGGACATAGAAGTTTATTATGGCTTCGGTTTTTATAATTTCATATACATTAGTTGCCAAACCCGAGTACTACAGTCTTTATAACAATAGAAACAATAGCATGTACTATCAGGAATTAGTTATCTATTACATCGTAACACTAGCAGTACCTTGATGTGTACCCAACTTTTATAAGCAATAATTTTCTTAGGAATGAGAAAAACTAATTATTGCCAAAACATAATACTTTTAATTATTTAGAAAATTTTTATTTTTGGTGTTTTCAAGCTTATGGGAGTAAAAAGCCACAAATAAGTTCGATGAGCTGTAAAGAGATCCTACTACTCAACATTTAGCAATCTAACTTATAAATAACTCTATCATTTCTCGTTCTTCGCAAACTTAGAATCTTAAGTAATAAGATTCGCGAATGCTTAGTCAAATAATATAAAGCTCGGCATATTCAAAGTCAATTATGGAAACTTGCAAAATCTTAGAAGAATTCACGTTTTATAGCTTCTTAGATAAGAGACTAGCAAGAGCTTTTCAATTATAGAGGTTAAGGGGACAAGCTAGAGCTCAACACGCCTAGTCAAGTCAAAATTTTATTCTTACTCTAACCAACAGAAAGTAAACAAGGTGTCAAAACACTTACTATATTTTGGAATTTTTTTTTTCATTTTTCTCTTTTTTTGGATTTTTCACATTTTGAAGGAAAAACGGGTTGGCGAGAGTAAATGGCAAAAAATGTAAGGTCAAGTCAAATCGAAAGATTTCCCCCCCCCCCCCCCCCCCAGACTAAAACGAAACATTGTCCTCAATGTTTTAAAAGAAGGTCATCTTACGTAAATCTAAGGCCGTTTATTAATTATGCCAAAAGATAAACATTAGTCGATAAGATTTAGGATATCGGATGAGCAACAAAGGATGAAACTCGAGTGGAGAGAGACAAAACCACGAGCACGAGAGTCTTAAAACTTCGGGCAAATCCTGGACATAAACAACAAGCACAAAACACGAGAAATGGAAGAGGTATTCCTCCTCACGTTACACTTTTTAGAAAGAAAATAGAAAGAAAATGGAATGATAAGCATGGGTTGCCTCCCCACGAAGCTCTTTGTTTATTAACGAGTCAGGTAGCTTGACTCATCCCGAATTTAATTTTTCTTAGGGAAGCATGTGGAAGAGAAAATCTCCATCGGACTTTCATTCAAGATGTTTGTGTAAACATTGAAGTATATGAAAGTTCCACTCCGATGAGATGCCCACGGCTCAAAATAGAAGTTATAAGTCGAGATGCCGGGCTCAAAAATGGTATCCTCACTTTCGAATGAGTGAAGAAGAGGAGAAGTCACATCATATGTGAGAAAAGGAAGAAAGATCTTGATAACAATTATGATAAGATCTTCATCCTCAAAAGTAATCTTCACTTTTTCCTTCATTTGTAATTCATCATTAAAGCTCTTTTGGTCTAAAAATTTCACGGGAGGGAGAGTCAGGATCGTGTCCTCAATAAGCAAACTCTTATGATAGAGTACATCTCCCACCGAGTCATAGAAATATTCCTTAAGATCAAAGTAGAAGTGATTATACTCCGGTGGAGATATGATGTGAGTGAGTTCACCGGAGAACTCCTCATGATCTAGATCAAAGAGAAATGAATCATACTCAAAAAGAGAAAGACAAGCATGAGAAGTGGTACTGCCACTAATCGTCTCTTTAGTATGATCGATATCAAAGCAAAATGCTTCATAAACCGGAAGAGAATAATCGGGGATTAGAAGTGGGACTGCCAATACTCTTCTCTTCGATATCGAACAAAAAATTTTCGCACTCCGGTATATTATCCTTGAGCTCGAGCTCTGGAGGATCTTCTTTCGAAGGGGGAGAAGGTGATGGGTCATCGGTTATTATTTTCTCAAGTGAAATAGTTTCTCCCCCCGGATCACATTCGGCATCATCAATTTTTGATGAAATTGGGTCATTTGTAAAAAAAAGCCTCGATCCCTTCCAAGGTGATGTCACTTCCCTCAAAGGGCATGAGAGAAGGGGAAGAGTCGGAAACAATAGGTTCAGAAATCAGAGTGGGATTACCACTCGGAGAGTCATTTGAAAAACCATCAAAATCTATCACGTCGATCCGGTTCACTGACATAATAGTGAAATTGGAGGTGTATCGTGAAGTTTGCTCTAGATTAAATGTAACGGCTTCATTGTTAACTGATGAAGCGAAAAGTTTACGCTTTTGGGGGGTCATTTAAGGCCAAATTCGAGATTATTTGATCAAATATTGTCCTAAATCGTTCCTTTTGTCATTTTAGGTACTTTTGAGAGGAATTTTACAAAAGGAAGCATTTTGGACGTTTTTGGAGTGAAAAAGTGCAGAAAACGACAAAGTCTCAAAAGCATGATGGAAATTGCCTTTGACGGCGTCACAATGTATTAGTGACGGTGTCATGAATTGACAAAAGGGTGGATAAATCAAATACATGTGACGCGCCAGAATGTTTTGTGAAGGGGGTCTGACGGCGTCATGAAATCAAGAGTAATTGTAAAGAGTGACGGCGCAGAACCCATATAGAGTGACGGCGTCAGAAGTGGATCTAGGCAATATGAGTTTAATTTGGCGGCGAGTTGACGGCGTCAGACTTAATTGTTGACGCCGTCAGATTGTAAAATCTATATATAGTTTTCTAGTTTTCATTCATTGTGTGCAACTTTGAGGGAATAAAACCCTAGACGAATTTTCCAGCTTTTTGAAGGGTTTCAACCCTTTGTTTCTTCCATGTTCAATTGAAGATAAGTACTTCATTAAATCATTCAATATGTCTATGTGTTGTTTGATTATATCTTACGCTTTTCTTCTCTTTAACATGCTAGGCTAGGTTTCTTTCGTGTTTGCTTAGATGTACTGAAACCTAGATGTTAATTATTGGTTGATGGTTTGTTTATAATTGTTGCGGATAAATGAATTCGATGTTAGGCTTAAGAAAACTGGCAGACTTCCAATTGGTAACTTGCTTGAACGTCTTAAGAAACATGATCGGAGGTGTACTACGATTTATTGGTTGTATTTAATGCGTATGCAACTGCTAGTGATACTACGTTAGGAGCTAGTAGTCGGCTCGACCTAGAATGAAGTAGAAGCCTATAGATTTAGGGAATATCGTACACGGCCCTACGACTAGTATTTAGGAATATAACCCGTCATCCATGCAATTGTAATAGGCTAATCAACCGGAAAAAGATATCTAGGGAGTAATGAAATCTAAGTAAACACACTGTCTCTCATTATTGTTTACACCACAATTTAGTTTAAGTTTATTTTATTTTATTTTGATTGCATCTTTAGTTAATTGGGTTAGTAGATTAGCAACTAATTCCGCCCACTCTTTCAAAACCCGAGATTTTACTTGCTTTCATTTAAAATATAAAAATACAAAAAGAATTATCCCTCACCCTTAGACCTAGTTTAGTAGAATTTTAACCCTAGCTAACACTATTCCAAGAGTTGAACGATCAATCCCCCGGTACTTGTCACTATACTATACTACAACGAACAGGTACACTGCCTGGTGAGGATTGCAAGCTTCTCAAGATCCCTTGAGAGGTAAAACCTTTTGCGAGGGCGCAATTCCACGCATCATTAACTCAAAGATTTAATTCTTCATCTTAAACATCGATTAAAGCACGACCGGTCCTCAAAAAGGATCTCCCGAGAATGAGGGGAACCCGAGGATCGACATCAAAATCTACGACCACAAAATCAAACGGGAAATGGAACTTTCCTACTTTCACAAAGACATCTTTGTCGATACCGAGTGGATGAGTTATTGAACGGTCCCCAAGTTCGACAGTCATTCGAGTAGGAGTAAGTTTGGGAAGAGAAAGCTTTTTCCACATGGAAAGAGGCATAAGGTTAATGCTTGCACCAAGATTGGCCAAGGCTAGGCACTCAATCATTCCCGGAAAATCACACGGGATAAGAAATTTACCGGGGTCTTCAAGCTTTTCGGGAAGGTTTTTGAGGAGCACCGCTGAGCAGTACTCATTCAACGGTGTTTTAGCTAATTCAAACAATTTTTCCTTATTATTCATTAAGCCTTTAAAAGTTGAAGCAAATTTAGGCGTATGAAGTAAAGCATCTGCGAAGCATAAATTGAAATGAAGCTTTTGAAAAAGTTAAAGGAATTTCAACATTTGTTGATTATTCTTTTCACGGAGCTTAGGATTAGTCGGATAAGGTAACGAAGGTTTATACTTTAGAGCACTAACGGGCTCAGAAACTGGGCAACCGGAGGTTAGACGTCTTCGGTACTTCCATTATTAGTAGGAAGCACCATGTCATTTGTCACCTCGGTCTCACGTTTCACTACTTTAGGAGGAAAAGAAGAAGAAGTAGTAGGAGTCGTGGGTCCCTCATAAGAAATACCACTTCGTGTAGTGATGGCTTTCATTTTACCTCTCGGGTTAGCAATCGTATTTCTAGGAAGAGTTCCCTAACCCGAGGGTTTTTCAGTCAAAGTCTTTTTAAGATCAGTTATTTGAGTAACCAACATTCAATTAATTTCTTCTTGAGATTTCATAAAACTTTTCAACAACTCATCCGAGGGCGGTTCATTTTGAGCAAATCCTTGATTCTGATTATTATTTCCGTGATTAAAATATCCTTGGTTGTTTTGATTGAAACCCTGATTTTGATTGAAATTTCCCTGATTTTGATTAAAATTTCACTAATTTATTCCCCTGATTTTGAAAACCCTGATTTTTGTTGAAATATGTATTAGGGTTGGCCGAGCCCACTAAGTTAACTTGGATTACTCTACAAGCCAGTATATATTATAAATATCCTTGTAATCTTTGTAATAGTTGTATCAATCAATTCTATTACACATCAGTTTTCCATCTCTCTTTACATGGTATCAGAGAGAGGTTATTAGAAATCAGAAAATTAGGGTTCGTTTATGTTTGTACCAAGGGAGTTTATTCGACAAACGATTAAAGGCCTAAAATTATGGCACCTCCTTCACGGGATTCCAGCATTCTTTCATCTTCCAATTTCAGTTTTATCCCGGTGAGATCAATTTTATTTCATTTGGTTCATATCTGAATTTCATGATTGTTAGTTTTCTTTTCTAAATTTGGTATGTCAGTTTATCCTAGTGAGATTAAGCTGAGTTTGGATTTGTGTTTTAGAGATTTGAATCTGCATTTGGGATTTAGGTATATGATGGAATCAGTTTTGATATTTTTTATGTTGATGATTTGGGGTTTCAGTTAGTGTGTTATCTAAATTCAGATAGTGTTCTTAGACCACCTTTGACCATTTGCTTATTGATGGCTCGTATGATACGACTTCAACTTATGATGTTCATCTCTTACTTGGTTTTATTATTCCGTCATTACCTGAAGAAGAAACATAGAGGTTCATATGCACATTTTTCTGAATCTGGTAATTGTTTATTCTCGTCAAGAACAAAATGGGTTATTGATTCTAGTGCTTCAGATCACATGACAAGTAACTCACATGTATTCACTAATTTTAATACGCATGCATCCTCGTCTCATGTTACAATTGCTGATGGGTCTACTTCTCAAGTTCTTGGATAGGGAACTGTTAATTTGAGCTCCTCTATTTCATTATCTTCAGTGTTGAGCCTCCCTAAATTTTCATTTAATTTGTTATCAGTTAGTAGAATTACGAGCAACTTGCAATATAGTGTTAAATTCTACCCTAATTATTGTATCTTCAAAGATCTCAAGACAAAGAGGGTCATTGGTAGAGGGAGAAAATCTGATGGTCTGTACGTGTTTGAACTTGAGGTTTCAAAATCCTTAGTTGGACATAGCTCATCATCTCCATTTGAATCACATTGTCGTCTTGGCCACCCATCTCTTCAGAGTTTGAAGAAATTATATCCTGAATTTTCACATTTATCATCTCTTAAATGTGATTCTTGTGAGTTTGCTAAGCACCAACGTGTTCATTTAAGCCCTCGAGTAAATAAGCGGGTTGCATCCCCATTTGAGTTAGTCCATTCAGATGTATGGGGTCCATGTCCTGTTATATCTAAATCTGGTTTTAAGTATTTGTCACCTTTGTTGATGACTACTCCTATGTTACTTGGCTTGAAATAGTCTTCGCGTGCTTGGTTTTTAAAATTTAGTAATGCAGTAATTAAGTTTGGCTTACGAAAGAGTGTTTATGATCATTCTGTCTTTTACTCATCATCCGACGGAGGTTGCATTTTTCTTGTGGTTTATGTCGATGATATAGTTATTACGGGCATCGATAAAGATGGGATTTAGAACTTAAAATCATTTATTGGTACTTTCTTTCAAACAAAGGACCTTGGATCGCTCAAGTATTTTTTGGGAATTGAAGTGTCCGTAGTAGTAAGGGTATTTACCTTTCTCAGAGGAAATACTGTCTAGACTTGCTAGATGATGCAAGTCAAATTGAGGCAAAGCCATGTGATGAGCCTATGATACCTAAGTTGAAACACAAGTATGAAGATGGAAGATTGCTTCAGAATCTTGAGAAATATAGGCGAGTAGTTGGGAAGCTAAACTACCTCACCCTTACTCGTCCTGATATTGCATTTCCAGTTAGTGTTGTAAGTAAGTTTTTGTCATCTCCTAGAACGTCACATTGGGATGCTGTTACTCAAATTCTAGGATATCTAAAGGGCATACCAGGACATGGTATTTTATATGCTAATCATGGGCATCACATAGCAGACGGGTTCACGGATTCCGATTATGCTGGATGTCCAAATACTTCGCGCTCTACAACAGGGTATTGTGTTTTTGTGGGAGGCAACCTTGTCTATTGGAAGAGTAAGAAACAGAATGTTGTGTCCCGATCAAGTTCAGAGGCCGAATATAGAGCTATGGCTCAAATGACTTGTGAGCTTGGATGGCTGCGTAATTTACTTGGTGAGATTGGGTTTCTTCAATCTAAACCAATGAAGATGTGGTGTGATAACCTGATGAGACGAAAAGTGTACCGCTTTTAAGGGGTCATTTAATCCCGAATTCGTGATTATTAGATCAATTATTGCCCTAAATCGTTCCTTTTGTCATTTTAGGTACTTTTGAGGAGTAATCTGGAAAAGGAAGCATTTTGGACGTTTTTGGAGCATAAAAGTGAAGAAAACGGCAAAGTCTCAAATTCCTTGCTGGGAACAGTACCTGACGACGTCAAGGATTAACACATGACGACATTAAAAGTGATAAAAGAGGTGGAAGTGGATATTACAACGTGACGGACCAGAACATTTTCAATGTAATTGGCCTGACGGCGTCACCAAGGCCGTGAGGGTCAGAATGCATGTGACTGCCCAGAGTCTATTTACACATGAAGGCGTCAAGACTGGATCTAGGCAATACGAATTTCAACTTGGCGGCGAGTTGACGGCGTCAGAAGCCAACACATGACACCGTCAGGATGCTTTGTCTATATATATTTTTCCAATTTTTCATTGTAAAGTGTGGAACAAATTGTGGAATATCTAAACACAAACCCTAGGTCGAATTTTCTGCTTATTGAAGGGGTTTCAAACCCTTCTTTCTTCCATGTTTGAATAAAGATAAGTTCTCCAATAATCATTCAATATGTCTATGTATTGTTTGATTCTATCTTATGCTTGTCTTTCTTTTAACATGTTAGGCTAGGTTTTTATTGTGTTTGCTTAGATGTAGTGAAACCTAGATGTTGATTATTGGTTGATTGTTTGTTTATAATTGTTACGGATGATTGTATTCGATGTTAGGCTTAAGAAAACTGGCAGAATTCCATTGGTAACTTGCTTGAACATCTTAAGAAACATGATCGGAGGTGTACTACGATTTTTGGTTGTATTTAATGCATAAGTGAGTTCTAATAATCCCATGTTAGGAGCTTTTAGTCGGCTCGACATAGGAGTGAAGTAGGATCTTATAGAGATAGGGAATATTGTACACGGTCCTACGACTAGTATTAAGGAGTATAACCCGTCATCCATGCAATTGTAACAAGCTAATCAACCGGTAAAAGATATCTAGGGAGTAATGAAATCTAAGTAAACACAACTTTTCTCATTATTGTTTCCACCACATTAGTTTAATTTCATTTCTTTTATTTTATTTTGATTGCATCTTAGTAAATTGGGTTAGTTGACTAGCAACTAATTCCGCCCACTCCTTCAAAACCCGAGATTTTACTTGCTTTCATAAAATATAAAAAATACAAAAAGAATCATTGATGCGTGGGAATTGCACCAGGCTTTACCTCTCGAGGGATCTCGAGAAGCTTACAACCCCCACCAGGCAGTGTACCTGATCGTTGTAGTATAGTATAGTGACAAGTTGTAACACCTAAAATCCGAGAACATGTGAAAAGACCAAATTGCCCTTACAAATTTGAAATTTAATTAAAAGCTTATAAAGTCTCCAAATAAATCCCAAACTTCAAACAATGCACAAGTTATGTATCCAAATAATTTTAACTATTACATTTAACATTTATACAAGTGGTAAAATTACCAAAATACCCCTACAAGAGCCGAATGAGATAAAATGAATTTTAAGGAGATTTAATTTGATTTAAATTGTGCAAAATAAGGAAAATAATCACCAAAGATATTTTGTCAACCCATATCACGAAATTTCTGGTCCTTCCCCCCCTTATACCACACGGCATTCCACTTTAAAAAGTCAATCCATATCTTTTCTCCTAAACCCTAATTGCCGACCTAAAATAAACATACAAAGAAATTCTCACAGCCTCCATTCGACTCTCCCATCACTCTCAAGCATTTTTCTGTGATTCATCAACATCCTAAGAAGCCAAGAAAAATCCCATTCGAATTTTTGAAGCCTTACACGATCGTAGCATTTGTTTTCCTTTGTCGAGCCCTAGAAAAGAGGTAAAATGTTTCTGCTTCAATAGACCACTATATAATTCATCTATCATTTTTCTGATGTTCCTTACATGTAATAAGACCCACTAAAATTGGTTTCAAGGTTTCTAGGCCTTTGGTGAAGTCGTGACGATTTTTGGAGTGTTTTGGCCAATCGAGTATACATCTGATCGAACTGCTGTTTCCACACGTTCCAAAATTGATTTGGTATTTTTCTCAGACCCTTTATACCTTATAAACATCAAATAAATTGTTGGATTCGACCCATGCATGCTCGACATCCCTTTCGTGATTTAAAACCCTAAAAACGAGTGTAATTGTGTAATATACCTTCCGATCCATAACAATTCCTAATAAAATTTATTTACACTTGTTATAATGTAATATGATCTGGAAAATTATTGGAAGAATTATCATGGCTTGAATCATGTGTTTTCGAATTATTTTGGTTTATCGATTTTTAAATAAAACGTGTATAAATAAAAGGGAAAAATCCATACGATTTGATTTTATGAATTAGGGCTTGTTTTTGTAATGATTAATGATCTTTAATGTGCTGGAAATGATTAAAAATGGATTAGGTTTGATTAGGGTTTTTAATTCCATGATTTTATGTCATGCGATTTGTGTGAAAAGGTTTTGGGTGAGTTTTGTAAACTTTGAAACTTAAAGGTTAATTCTGGAACATTTTATTTTGAACTTACAAAACTTAATAACGAATCATTTGAAATGAACCTTTGGGAATGAACCTTGGATATTCTGAACCATTGATATGACTTCTGATATTATGACTTTGAGATGACCTTGAGACATGACCTTGAGATGCATCTTTGCTATATGACCTTTTGCATGACTTTGAGACCTGACTCTTAGTTTGATACCCGAGCCATTTCTGTTTCCCTACCTATGGAGGTACCATAGGCATGTCTGTGATGCACCACTGGCATGACTCATGTGTGGGTGAGTGATTTCTCACGCCGTCCCTTTTTATGATTACTATTATGGCCATTATGACTTTGAGTATATGACTTTGAGATTGACTTTGAGTAAGGGGCGTATGGGTTGCAATCCTAGATATGTATGCTTAGTGGATTTAACTATGACTTTGAGTTGACTTTGAGGTGATTGGTACTGTGTGCTATACATGCCCTTCACAACCCCTGGGAGCTGATCACTCCACCCTTATGATACATGAGGACACCCCTCATATTATCTGGTTGCCTGAGAGGTATCCCCTCTGATTGTGAGATTATGAATTGAAGGCTTATGACTTTGAGATATGACTTTGAGTTTTGGGCTCGTGGTAGATGACTATCCTTTCTTCTTTATATTCTATTACTCTTTTATCTATTCCTTATTCTATTTCCCCAATGCACTATATTTCAGTTCTGTTTCATTATCATTGCTTTGTATATGTATCTGTTCACTGGGCTTTTTAAGCTCAGCCGCATTTCCTTTTCCTGCGGCAGGTTTTAGTAGGAAGCTGGGTTGTGGGAAGAGAGCGTGACTGGACTTAGAAGACTATGCTTTGGACTAGAGACGATTAGATGAAGTTTCACTTTATTAGACATAGTATTTATGGTTTTGTAACCTTGTAGTTTCAGATTTTCATTTGTAACCCTGAATTTCTTTGTATGTATGAATCATATGCTTGTGTTTGTTCTGATAATGTCACTGTAATGTAATACTTCTACCCTTATCGGGTTGGGGTGTTACATAAGTACCGGGGGATTGATCGTTCAACTCAGGAATAGTGTCGCTAGAATTAGAAAGCCTAAAAACTAGGTCTAGAGGTGAGGGATGATTCTTTTTGTATTTTTATATTTTTATAAAAGCAAGTAAAATCTCGGGTTTTGGAAGAGTGGGCGGAATTAGTTGCTAGTCAGCTAACCCAATAACTAAGATGCAATCAAAATAAAATAACAAAATGTAAATAAAGCTAATTAAACTAGTGGTGTGAACAAGAAATGGGAAAATTGTGTTTACTTAGATTTCATTACTCCCTAGATATCTTTTACAGGTTGATAGTTTGTTACAGTTGCGTGGATGACGGGTTATATTCCTTAATACCATTCGTGGGGTGGCGTACGTACTTCCCCAACTCTATAAGCTCCTACTTCACTCCTATGTCGAGCCTGCAAGAAGCTCCTAACATGGGATCATTAGAATTCGCTCATGCATTAAATACAACCATAAAAACCTAGTACGCATTGGTTCATGTTTCTTACGACATTCAAGCATGTTACCCTATGGAAGTTTACCAGTTTTCTTAAGCCTAACATCGAAATCATTCATCCGTAACAAGTATAAACAAGCAATCAACCCATAATCAACATCTAGGTTTCACTACATCTAAATAAACACACAATAGATCTAGCCTAGCATGTTAAAATCAAGACAAGCGTAAGATATATTCAAACACCACATAGTCATATTGAATGAATTGAAAGGATACTTATCTTAATTGAACATGAAAGGTTTCAAAGGGTAAAAACCCTTGAAAATACTGATAAAATCGTGCTAGGGTTTCTCCAAGTTATCCCTCTAATTGTCCTTTAATGAATGAAAATTACAAAACTATATATAGATTTTCCAACGTGACGACATCAAGAAAAGAAATCTGACGCCGTCAACTCGTCGCCCATAATAATATCGGATTGCCTAGAACCAGATCTGACGCCGTCAAGAGCAAATTTCCTCTGGCCGTCACGTGTAATGGGACCATGACGGCCTATGGTGACGCCGTCATGTCCCTTAGTGTAAAACTCTCTGGACCGTCACGGACTCTATCCACTTCACCTCTTGTTTTATCTCTTGACGCCGTCATGTAGAATTTGGTGACACCGTTAGGTACTGTTCCCAGCAAGGAAAACTGAGACTTTGCTGTTTTCTTCACTTTTATGCTCCAAAAACGTCCAAAATGCTTCCTTTTCCAGAATTCACTCCAAAATACCTAAAATCACAAAAGGAACGATTTAGGGCAATATTTGATTAAATAAATTCAATTCCGGGCTTAAATGAACCCCTAAAAACGGATCATTTTTCGCCTCATCAATCATCCCTCACTTCTAGACCTAGTTTAGTAGGCTTTCTAATCCTAGCGACACTATTCCTGAGTTGAACGATCAATCCACCGGTACTTGTTACTATACTATACTACAACGATCAGGTACACTGCCTGGCGGGGATTGCAAGCTTCTCAAGATCCCTTGAGAGGTAAAACCTGTTGCGAGGGCGCAATCCCGCGTATCAAGTTTTTGGCGCCGCAGCCCAAGGAATAGTTATTGTCTAGGTTAGAATTTCTTTTTATTAGGTCTACTTGCTAGATTCCTTTCTAGTAAGATTTTTATTTTCATTTTTAGGTTTTCTTTGGTCTATCTTATTTCTTCATTTCTTTTTTCGTAACTTTTACCATCCGACATCATGGAAGGTGGTAATATCTTTGATCCCATCAACCCACCACAACAAAACCACCCACAAAACCCACCACTAGCAAATCAACCTCCTAGACCCCGAACATTAGGAGAGTATTCCCACCCTAGCCACCAAGGCTATCGAAACACCATTGAGCTCACTCAAGGAGCCAATGTGTCCCCCTTGCGATCCAACACCATCCGGTTGGTGCAAAGCGGATGTGCATTCCACGGACTTCGTTCACAAGATCCTAATCAACATCTTAAGGATTTCCTAAAAATCATCGATTCCATAGACCTTGATGTTGCAACTAGAGAGACAATCCGATTACGTCTATTCCAATTCTCTCTACCTGACCAAGCTAGTCAATGGCTTGAACATTTACCCGCGGGATCCATCACCTCTTGGGATGATCTCACTTCTCATTTCCTTGCTCAATTTTTCCCATCGGGGAGAACTACTAAGCTTAGAAATGACATCTTCATGTTCCAACAACGTCAAGGTGAAACTTTCTATGAAGCATGGATTCGTTTCAAGGACTTACTCCAAAAATTCCCTCATCATGGCATAAATCTTTGGCTATTAGTTCAAATTTTCTATGACCATGTCGACTTTCACCCCAAACGCACCATTGATCGAGCCGCCGGAGGCAGGTTGCGTGATAAAGACGCCGAGGAATCTTGGGAAATTATTGATGAGCTTTCCTTCGACAATCCTGAGTTATGGGAAGTTACGCATGTTATAAACTCAGCTATCAACGCAATCTCGACACCTGGGGAAACCACTCAAATCTCCGAAGAACTCCTTTGCAAACTTGAGAAAAAGGTTGATTATCTCATGGAAAAACAAAAGAGACCTTTAAGTCCCAGACGGGCAGCAGTCAATTCTGTCTCAAATATGATTCCAACACCAGTGGCTGAGTCACCTCTTAGAGAGAATCTCGAAACCTTTCAAAATTATGCTCAACCTTATTCGCCTCCTCAAAACCTCAGCCCGGAATTCAAAGCTCGAATGAGAGAGTACATGACAACCCATTCTGAGCGGCTTGCTAAATTCGAGGAAGTCGTTTATAAACAAAAGGAGGAGATGCAAGAGAAAATGAAGGAGATGATGAGCCTAGTGGAGGAATACTCAAACCAAAAAACCCCATAAATGATGTTATTAAGAAAGGAAAGCGTTACCCCCACTACCCAATTTGTTAACTCTATCACAATTGTCCACGAGTGTAATGAGGAAAAGGAAACCCCTAGTGTACAAACCATTGAGGAACCGCCAAAATCCCAATCACTAGGTTACTACCTAAAACATGATATAAATGAGAATACCATAACAAATTGGATAAAGGGTGACGGGCGTAATCCTCCAAACAGGTTTCAAAAAAGGAGAAAGAGGGAAAAGATGAGTATGATAACATTACATGGGGGACCGGTATTCGAGAAGCTACTTATACAAAAAGTGGCTACTAAGCAGATGGCTTGTGGGAACTTTGAGATACCAGCCAGCATTGGGAAGTTGCAATATCTGGATGCTTTCGCCGATCAAGGATCGGAAGTAAATCTTATGCCTCTAACTATTTACACCCAACTAACTACGGAAATGCCGGCCACCACCCGTGTTAAGCTATCCTTCGCTGGTCACTCTTATGTATACCCTTTGGGAATTGCAGAGGATGTACTGGTCAATGTTGCAGGGTTCATGTATCCCGTCGATTTCATGATCATCGATGATAAAGGAGGTGGGTGCATGCCAATAATCCTTGGAGCATCATTCCTCACCACAGCAAGAGCTGTCATTAGGTATGAAAAGAGGGAAATTGAACTTAAGTCAGGAAAAAGGAAGATTAGCCTTCCTATGACCCCACGATATGTGCAAGAAATCCTGATGAAAAGAAAGCTAAAAAACAACATTGACACATAGCCTAATCATGTTCAAGAAAAAATCGTCGCATGGGAAACAAGAATCAAAAGCTACAAAGAAACGAAGCCTGAGAGAGGCAAAAGTAGCAATAAAATTCATATCAAGTTTGAATGCAGTCAACCGACGGAGAATCATGCACTATTTGCAGAAGGCGACTTAGTACTCTTAAGGCATTCCAAGATAAAGGTACCTCCCGACGAGCCAAGTATGGTGGTATGGACCGTTCACAATTAAAAGCCTAAGCCAAGATGGGATAGCTACCTTGTGCAGTAAAGGAGGAGGGGAGGTGACTGCAAGTATCGAACGATTGAAACACTACCACCCTGATAGCGAGGATCATAATTATATGGGATACGTCATCTCAAGAGATGAGGTCACGTAATAGCCCTTGACCTTGAGTCTAGCTACAAGACTCGTTAATAAAGAAAAGCGCTTCTTGGGAGGCAACCCATGTTTTGTGTGTTTTTATTTGTTTCCGTATGCGTGTTTTATTTTTATTGTTGGTAAATCATATTTCAAACTAAATTGTGAAAATGCTTTATTTTGTTTTTAACTTCGTCTTAATTACATATAAAGGTATTTTGCAAAAGCTAAGTGTAAGGGAGACCCAAATTTGTTTATAAGAACGAAAATGATCATGATTTGCTACAATATTAAATGAGCATGTATATTAGTAATTGTTTGAGTCAAATGCTTGTATCGAGTCATAATGATGTTTTGCAGGATTTTCCAGGAAATAAGGCATAAGTTTTTCCAGAAAATTTCCGGAAACTTAACATAAGATTTTTCCAGGAACATTCTGATGGCGTCAGGAGTTACAACCTGACGGCATCAGGTACCAAAATTTCGAAAAAATTTGCCAGTTTTGTTTAAACCAGAGTCTTAAAGTTTTTGTTGATTCTTTAGTTTTATAAACTCCAGGAAATCTGTAAACATTCATTCTACAAGCATTATATCTTAAATTGTTTTCTAGGATTTGTTAGTATATATAGATTGCCGCCGATTTTATGTGAGGTTTGCCTTAATTGTTTTCTCAGGTTTAACAGGCTGTATATGACAAGAAGATGATTTATATTTCTGGAGGGAAGCTTTCAACGTTCATTTTCTTGGAGGAAGATCTAACCTTGTTGACACACTATCCACACCGAACGAATCAGGGGAGTATTTGTTTTCATTCTTTTACCTGTTTTACTTTTACATCCTTTAATTGAACATTGGGGACAATGTTCATCCTAAGTGTAAGGGGAGGGTAAATGATGATACCTTATAGGATACAATTGCACTTGAGTTTGTTTGTTCGAAAGTAGGTGTGTAATAACACTAAGAGAAATACTTGTTAGAGCAATTTTAGCGTCAAATTTAAATTTTTTTACAACATTTAGGAGTGAAGCTTTAGCCTTAAGGAGAGTCTCATAGATAGGAGTTGTATGACTAGCACAAAACCGTACCACTTGAAAAACTTTTCCACCCAAATATGTGAGGTTCGCCTTTAGATTTGATAGGAAAAGCATTCATTATTAGTGCTTATGAGTGTACCGGTAGCATTTAGATTCTAGAACTTGCGTTAGTGATGCATCCCGAGACCGCTAGTGAGACTACATTCGTGTAGTAGGATTTACTACATGATAAGAGGCATTAGGATCACCCTTGTGTTTAAACCTGTATCATAATTACTTGACCATTTAAGTCATATTACTTGACTAATAAAGTCAATTAATTTTCCCACATCTTAGCGTTGTACTCATTTTTAGTACACGAAACAGCTAGTACACCCCTCCGAGCTTATCTTTTCGTTTCTAACTTTAAGCATCTTACTTAAAGGAAGAATTTGTTAACAATCCACCCCAAATGTGCAACCAAATCGCCTTACCCTTCCTTGTATGCGCTCATCTTTAGTGCATTATTGTTACATGTTTAAACCCTTAGTTAATTATCTAATTGATTACATGGTTGCTAAGACGAGTCATATCTTGTACATATTGTTTTGGGACGATTGGGACGATTGGGTAACGTACTAGTGTTATGGAGTAATGGGGAAGAACATCAAATTATTACCCCCATATGTGCATTAATCTTAAAAAGTACTCCAAGTGTTTTGATTATCTTGATTCGAGTCATTAGAGTAGTTTATTGTAAAGTATGTAAAAGTTCAAGTGTAAGGGGAATGCAAATTCCCTATGATGTATTATTTTGGATGGTAGGGTAAGAGTGTACGCAAAAAAAAAAAAAAAAAAAAAAATCGAAAAATTAAAGAAAAGAAAAAAAAAATAGAAAAAGAAAAAGAGAAAAACATACGGACTACCATCCCGTTTCATTCTATATTTGTTTCAAGTTATTATTATTTTTGATTTATTAGCTTAAGTCGAGTCGAGTCTTGGCTTAGCAACGCCATATTATACATGTAATTAACCAAGATGATTAACTCGCCACCAGTAAATATTGCCTTTATCCAACAAAACCGTGTTTTCCATATCCCTACACCTAACGTTATAACCCTTCAAAAGACCTCTTTGATAGTTTATCCTAGGTGCTTACGCCAAATGGTGGAGGTTTGATCCTTTCCCAATCCTATGGTAATCTATTTGCTATGACAAGTAGTGAGAGACGTTTTCCATTTCTATATTGTGATATATACTTTATTACACCCGAGAGATGTGAGTATCTAAACACTATTTGTGACGTGCTAGTGTATGACCTCCGTGCTTGTTTTTGGTTTTTAGTGGAACGATTATTTGTTGTAATTACTTTTATGTTAGTGTTAAATGACCCCTAACTTGTATTTTGATTAGAATAAAAGCGCATTTGCTTGCGGACAAGCAAATCTCAAGTGTAAGGGTATTTGATGAGGCGAAAAGTGTACTGCTTTTAAGGGGTCATTTAAGCCCGAATTCGTGATTATTTGATCAATTATTGCCCTAAATTGTTCCTTTTGTCATTTTAGGTACTTTTGAGGAGTAATCTGGAAAAGGAAGCATTTTGAACGTTTTTGGAGCATAAAAGTAAAGAAAACGGCGAAGTCTTAAATTCCTTGCTGGGAACAGTACCTGACGACGTCAAGGATTAACACATGACGGCGTCAAAAGTCGTAAAAGAGGTGGAAGTGGATTTTACAACGTGACGGCCCAGAACATTTTCAATGTAATTGGCCTGACGGCGTCACCAAGGACGTCAGGGTCAAAATGCATGTGACGGCCCAGAGTCTATTTACACATGAAGGTGTCAAGACTGGATCTAGGCAATATGAATTTCAACTTGGCGGCAAGTTGATGGCGTTAGAAGCCAACACATGACGCCGTCAGGATGCTCTGTCTATATATATTTTTCCAATTTTTCATTTGTAAAGTGTGGAACAAATTGTGGAATATCTAAACACAAACCCTAGGTCGAATTTTCTGCTTATTGAAGGGGTTTCAAACCCTTCTTTCTTCCATGTTTGAATAAAGATAAGTTCTACAATAATCATTCAATATGTCTATGTACTGTTTGATTCTATCTTATGCTTGTCTTTCTTTTAACATGTTAGGCTAGGTTTTTATTGTGTTTGCTTAGATGTAGTGAAACCTAGATGTTGATTGTTTGTTTATAATTGTTACGGATGATTGTATTCGATGTTAGGCTTAAGAAAACTGGCAGACTTCCATTGGTAACTTGCTTGAACGTCTTAAGAAACATGATCGGAGGTGTACTTCTATTTTTGGTTGTATTTAATGCATAAGTGAATTCTAATGATCCCATGTTAGGAGCTTTTAGTCGGCTCGATATAGGAGTGAAGTAGGATCTTATAGAGATAGGGAATATTGTACACGGCCCTACGACTAGTATTAAGGAGTATAACCCGTCATCCATGCAATTGTAACACGCTAATCAACCGATAAAAGATATCTAGGGAGTAATGAAATCTAAGTAAACACAACTTTTCTCATTATTGTTTCCACCACATTAGTTTAATTTCATTTATTTTATTTTATTTTGATTACATCTTAGTTAATTGGGTTAGTTGACTAGCAACTAATTCCGCCCACTCCTTCAAAACCCGAGATTTTACTTGCTTTCATAAAATATAAAAAATACAAAAAGAACCATCCCTCACCTCTAGACCTAGTTTAGTAGGCTTTCTAATCCTAGCGACACTATTCCTGAGTTGAACGATCAATCCCCCGATACTTGTCACTATATTATACTACAACGATCAGGTACACTGCCTGGCGGGGATTGCAAGCTTCTCAAGATCCCTTGAGAGGTAAAACCTGTTGCGAGGGCGCAATCCCGCGTATCATAACCAGGAAGCTATTTACATTGCAACCAATCCAGTATTTCATGAGAGGACCAAGCATATTGAGGTTGACTGTCACTTCACTTGTGAGAAGTTAGAAGATGGGAGAATCACAACTCCTCACATTAGGAATGAAAATCAATTAGCAGATGTCCTTACGAAAGCAATGCCTGGAACTCGTATTAATTCTATTTGTAACAAGCTAGGCATGATCAACATATATGCTCAGCTTGAGGGGGAATGTTAAAATATGTATTAGGGTTGGGCCGAGCCCACTAGGTTAACTTGGCTTACTCTACAAGCCAGTGTATATTATAAATATCCTTGTAATCTTTTTAATAGTTATATCAATCAATTCTATTACACATCAGTTTTCCATCTCTCTTTACAATTTTGATTAAAATTGTATTGATTATTTTGGTTTTGCACATTTGGATTTTGATTTTGATTGAAACCGGGTGGTCTGAGATAATTATTAGAACGATAGCTAAAAAGATTACAGTCTCCTTGCGGTTGTTAACAATTACCTCCCGTATTGAAGGATCCCGTTGTAGCATAAACGTTCTCCTGAGTGTAGCTACTGGCGGCTGGACACTCGAAATAAGGATGTGACCACCACATGTCTTGCAACTTGGGTTAACAACTTTCACTTGATGATTGTTATTTTGATTTGATTGATACATTCTTAACATAGCAGTTGAGATGTCATCAAGCTTTTTTGTGAGGGAAAAGGAAGAAGTGGTAGATCTAGTCGACTCGCCCCTCTCGGCTGAGGAATCCCAATAATTATGGTGGGCGGTCATATTCTCGATAAAATCATAGCACTCTTCGGGTCGCCTTTTGATGAGTGCTCAAACACTCATCATTTTTGTCGTATTTGAACTGCCAAAACATCCAAAAACACTCAAATGTGCATCAAAATACTGAAAATATCCCAGGGATTGTGTTTTATATGTTTCAGATGCAAAATGTTTAAAAATAGATGAAATGAACAAATTTTGCACAATTGGCAGTTTCAGTCCCCCAACTTTCAAAAATTGTCAAAACTTGTCCTTGAACATTTGTTTTGAAAGAAAAGTCAACCCAAGGCATTTAAAAGTCAAAAGTTATCAAATATGGTCCTTGGGTGAAAACTTTGGAAAAGTTACAAGTTTGGTCCCTGAAGTTTCAAAATTGGCAAATATGGTCCCTGGGAAATTTTGTTTTTGGAAAATATCATGTATAGCCCCTGGATTATTGGAACAAGGCAAGAATGGTCCTTAGGATATCTTTTGGGAAATTTGCATTTTCAGTCCCCAAGTTTCGGGAAATTACAACAAAGGTCCTTGTGATACTTAGCAAACCAAACCGGATCCTTTAATATTTCATTACCCAAAATCCCAAAATCCAACCCAAGCCAAACCTGATCCACTAGTCCCCTTAGCCCAACCTCAAGCCCAAACATAAATAATAATCCACCTCCCCTTTTAAAATTAAACCCTGGTCAACAGCTTTGACCCTCCATCCCCAAACACACACCCATGACTTTCCCTCCTGTGTACTGCTACTAGCCCCATCATCACAAACCACTTAAGCATGCCTCCATCATTACAACTTTTCTTAACAGTCCCCTATCTCCTAAACTCACTCCCTACACAAGTAATCAGAGTTATTAGCTGTTAAAGCAGTTTTGGCGCCAAGACACTTCAAGGGTCTAGATTAAATTCTACATATCCAAGGGCTTAGATTGTTACTGGGAAAAGTCAAAGAGCACTCGAAAACCCTAATTAGGAGCTATAAAAGGACCAAGGATGCTGAGAAGATGGTGTGTAGATTAGAGCTTAATTTTATCTTATGTCAAATTTATGTTTAAGTCTTTTCAGTTTAAGTTAGTAAGCAAGTTGTAATTTCAGCTGTAATCTTGTAAGCTTCAAGTTTCCAAATAATAAAATTCAAGTTTTAGTTGATTCTCAGCTTATGAAATTCCATTTTATTTGAAAATTCTCAAAAAGTTTGATTGTGGTTTCTAGATGTTGTATTGGACTCATAGGCTCACATAGGCTCCCCATAAAGCTTATTTGAGCTTTTAGAGACTCTAAAAATCAGTTTAGGATAAAAAAAAAAATACAAAAAAAATCTAGGAAAATAGAAATAAAATAAAATAAAAAGTTACAGGTTTGATAAGGAAGAAGCTGGAGCACAGTTGATTAAGGATGGCTGTGGTTTAGGGCTTCGTGGGAAGCATTAGGATTGGTGCTTTGGTTCCTTGGTTTAGTTGGTAGCAGGAATGCACATTGTGAGTTCTTAATTCAATTTTTCTCTCTTAAGCTATTTTAGTAATTGTAGTGCTTAAATATCATACTAGTAGGCTTCTTGAGTTTAATTTAGTGGATTTATAGCTTAATAAGTGGTGATTGTTCATTAAAATCTTCTGTGTTCTAAATTCTTGTTTAAACTGCCAAAATAGTATTAAATAGTATATTGAGTATTAGCAATTTGTATCTTTGTTACTGTGTTCATTTAAGATTCTTAAGTCACAATAAGTCATAAAAGGTGGTTTCTAAAAGCTTAAGGATTGATTTGCTTAATTAATCACCAAAACAGGTAGTAAAAGGGGATTTGGTTTAAGATTGTTAGATGTGTTCTTGTTGGTTTTTGTTGTTACTATTGGTTGAGACATGCTTCATTAGGTATTACTGGATCACTTAGGTCATAAAAATAGTAGTTCATTAGTAAAAGTCAAAAGTTAGCTTAAATCTTGAATCTGTGCACACTGTTGAGATTTGTAGTTAATATAATCATCATTGTAGCCTAAAAACTTGTTGAGGTTGCTTCATTTGGTCTTATTCTAGACTAAAACACCATAATCAGTGATCTAGGAAGGGTAGAATATGAGCAAAGTCAAAGTTTACAAAAAACATAAAAAGTCAAAATGGTTTAGTTCATTAAAATCCCATTTTTTGAGGGAATTTTCCTGATTTTTGTAAGCTGAATTAGGACTTGAAATTTGTTGTGCTTAAAGTACTCCAACTAAACTACAAGGATTTATGATTGTCTTATTTTTTGGATATTTTTTAGGACTGTGCATTTGCTTATTTGAGGGTGCAGGGCAATCAAACTCCCCTGCACCAAGGCCATCAGCCTAGTTTCTGTGACTTGTTGTGATCACACCAGTGGACCCCACCCTTGATCCTTGGGCTTTTTGAAGAGCTTATCAGCTCTTCTTTTCAGACCTTGGCTTATTTTGGAGCTTGGATTGTTGATACACAGCTTATTCAAGCCCTACTTGTGACCTGTCCTCAGGGTTCATACTGACCACTCAGTATTTGAGACAACCTTCCACAGCCCACCCTTTGCTAAAAAATAAGCCATAAGCTTGGCTTATTGGCTTATTTTCAAGCTTACCATCCAAACTTTACAAGTCAACTCTAAAATTGGACCTCCCCTTATCTCTGTGGACCCCACAGTGCCCCAAAGGGTCCTAGGTTCAAACTTGTTTGGTCTGAGTTGTTGGTGCATTGCTTATTAGTGCTTATAGCTTATTTACTTGTGTTTCTTTCTGTCATTTTAGCTTATTTATGTGCATCATGGTTGTTTGTAACTTATTCAGCCTTCATTAGCTAGTTGGTAGCTTTTTGGCTCAAAATCTAATTGATCATAGCTTATTAGGAGTTCACTGCCATCATTCGGGCTTTTCAAATAGCTTATTAATAAGCTCTGATCAATCTTCCTTTGTAAAAAGTTCTTAATTATTGTAGTAAAAGTAGTTTGTAAAATAAAATCAAAGAAAAACCAAAAATAAAAAAGTGATAGCTTCTATTTAAGCCCTTTTGGCTTATTTTTCTACTTATTTATAAGCACTTCCTAATTTTAAATTTTTCTTAAGCTTCTTATAACCTGTAGGATTTTTAGTAATTTTTTTTAGATTTTCCTTTTGTCATTTAGTATTTTTTATAATTTAATTTAGTTTAATTTAATTAAATAATTAGTTTTTAATTATTAATGATTAATTAAAAAATAGGAAAAATATATTTTCTGTTCTAAAATTAGTTTTATAATATTTTAGATTTTTCTAAATTTAATTTTCATTTTTCTAATTAAATTTCATAATTAGTTGTAATTTAGTTTAATTTAAATTATTAAAAAGTAATTAGTAATTAGTAATTAATTAATAGTAATTAATTAAATAGTGTAAAAATTATTTTTCTTTTTCAAAAAAATTTCTTTTGTCATTAGGATCGTAGAAAAGTAATTTTCATAACCGTAGGACTTTATTTGCTCCCGTTTCACTTTTTATTTTGCGCGTTCGCGTTTATTTCAAATTCAAACGCGCGTTTTTAGGTTTAAATCACGTTTTAGGTTATCTGATCATCGGTAATTGTTCTTATAGTGTTTTTAAGTTATTCTCATTCCTCATCTTTTAGTGTAATCATAATAATCAAATTCCCTACCTTTCTATTAAATCACCCGATCACTTAAAACGTTCTCAAATCCAATTGCAACCTCGCTGGGACTTAAACGACCCGGGGATTCACTATACTCCTTGGAGATTTGGTCTGAGATGTTTGACTTAGTTGATCATTCACTTGGTTGATTTAGTTGACCGTTCAGGCTCAATCAAAATTTGGCGTCGCTGCCGGGGAGGCTGCTGCGTATATGAAAACGTTTTTTTAGAGATTAGTGGTTTTTCACTCGTCATTGTATAAACTCTACCACCTTTTGTAAATCTTAATCAAAATACAAAAACGTCATTAACACTTTTCCTAAAGTGTTAACAACACCAAAAAAATCAAAAACCAACAAAATAAATCGTTACGTTTTCTATATCGGATTTCTTTTTAGGTGATTCTTAAAGAAATACAATTTTGGTTAACGAAACGATACCAAAAATATTTTCCAAAAGTTTTTCACCCATACACAAAAACCCGAAAACATTCGTCTTTTTCTTGTGAATAATAATTTTGGGTAAAAGGGTTAATTCACCCTGATAAAATATATTATCCAAAAAACGTTGAAGTACAAAGGATGAGAGTGACCTCCCTCGCCTCAGTCCCTTAGGACACTTACAGAACTTGTGAATAATAATTACATAAAAATAAACCGTCGCAAACCAAGACAAAACACCTACCAACTGGGGGTGTGAACATTAGTAAGTTCCCAAACAAAAGATTAAAACTTGCCATTGTATCCTTGTGAGTGGTGTACATTTCTTAAAGAAGCCATTCACTTGTGATTATTGGTTTAAGTTCACTGTGGTTTTACCTCGACTTTGTTTTGATTGATTTTTGTTCCTAGTGCATGCGCACTCGTTCTTCTAGGTCTACTAGCCCATTACGTGAGCTTGTAAGGATTCCTAGAAGACATCGTAGACGTTCAGCACCAACAGTCGGATTTGAGATCCGTACTGTTTCCACATCTGCTGTCACCATGGCGGAAGACCGCCCCATGTGTGAGCTTCTCCAAGCACCCATCGAAGGTTACAGAGACGCTATTGTTGTTCCAACCATCATGGCTGATAATTTTGAGCTCAAAACCGGGTTACTTAATCTCTTAACCGCAAGTCAGTTCTACGGTTTTGAAAGGGACGATCCTCATGCTCACATTCGATGGTTTAACAAAATCACGTCAACCATCAAGTACAAGAATATCCCTTCAGAAGCAATCAAGCTTCTTCTCTTCCCATTCTCCCTCGAGGGTCAAGCCCGGATTTGGCTTAAGAAACAACCCCCTCGTTCCATTGAGACATGGGAAGATTTGGTAAAAAAGTTTGTGAATGAATTCTTCCCACCTTCAAAGACCACGAGTCTTAAAAACGAAATCACCAAGTTCACTAAAAAATATGATGAATCATTTGGTGAAGCGTGGGATCATTTCAAAGAATTACTTCACAAGTGTCCACATCATGGTTTCTCCGAGTTAATGCAACTCGATACTTTCTACAATGGTGTGAGCCAAGTTGATCAGGATTCTCTCAATGCCTCCGTGGGAGGTAACTTCTTGAGTAGAACCACCAAAGAAGCCTTAGCAGTCATCGAGAACAAGTCCAAGGTCCGCTCTACACGAAGCAAGCCGGTTGTTTCCCAAATTAGTGCGGGTCCTTCTACTTCATCTTCTAAGAGTCAATCTAGCACCGATGCTAAGATTGACAAGCTCACTAAGGCTATTCAAGCTTTGGTTCTCGCCCAACAAAAGAAAGTCTCGTTTCCACACACACCTCCACCTGCTGAGGTTAAGAAAGTGGAAGTCTGTGTAACTTGTGGTGAGCCGTATGCCTACTATAATTGCACAGCTACTGATGGTTCTCCGTTTGAAGCTCATGCTATAGCTGGGTCCTCAAATCAAGGAGGCAATCAATACCGCCCTCCTATGGACCCGAACTATCGTCCTAATCATTACCCTGGACCACCTGGTTTTAATCAAAACCAAAATGTCGAAAACCGTAACCAAAACCAAAACAGAGTGAACCAAGGTTTTCAAAACCAAGGGAACTTCAATCAAGGTCACGGTTTTCAAAATCGAAACCAAGGTTTCCAAAATCAAGGTTTCCAACATCAAGGAAACTTTAATTGAAACCAAGGTCAGGGTAACTTCAATCAAGGGTATTTCCATGGAAATAACAACCAAAATCAAGGAAATTTCCAACACCAAAATCAAGGAAATTTCAATCAAGGTCCCAATCAGAACAACCGTACTCAAAATTTTCCTAACCAGAATCAAGCCATTGTTCCAACTGGGCCTTCATCTGATGAGTTGTTAAAACAATTCATGAAATCCCAAGAAGAGATGAACAAGTTGTTGGTCAGCTAGATTTCTGAAATCAAGAAGTCTTTAAATGATCGACCCTCGGGCTCAGGAACACTTTCGAGCAACACGATCGCTAACCCAAGGGGCGATGCTAAGGCGATCACAACAAGAAGTGGTGCTTCATATAATGAACCCGCGATTCCTACTACCTCTTCTTCCTTTCCTCCAAAGGTAGTGGAACGTGAACCTAAGGTGACAACGGACAAGGGGCAATCTCTTAGTTCACAAAGTACCGCACACGTCCAACCTCAGGTTATTCCAGAAACCAGATGCAAACCTGGAGTTGTCTTTGAACAACCAGAAACTCCAGTGGACAACCCTAAATCCAAAACTTCTATTCCTTACCCATCACGTCTCAATGAACAAAAGGTCCACGAAAAAGCTAGTCACCAAATGGATAAATTTTTCCAAATCTTTCAAGATTTGCATTTTGACATAAGCTTCGCGGATGCTATCATCTTGATGCCCAAATTCGCATCAACAATAAAAAATCTGTTAAGTAATAAGGAAAAACTCTTCAAAATGGCAAAAACTCCATTGAATGAGAACTGCTCAGCAGTTCTTTTGAAAAAGCTTCCCGAGAAGCTTGGAGACCCCGAAAAATTTCTCATTCCTTGTGTTTTTCCGGGTATGGTTGAATGCTTCGCCTTGGCCGATCTTGGTGCTAGCATTAACCTGATGCCATATTCTGTGTGGAAGAAACTATCTCTTCCCGAACTTACTCCCACGTGCATGACTCTTGAGCTTGCCGATCGTTCAATATCTCGTCCACTTGGCATTGCTGAGGACGTGTTCGTTAAAGTGGGAAAGTTCCATTTTCCGGCCGATTTTGTGATTGTTGACGTTGATGCCGATTCAAGGGTCCCTCTAACTCTTGGAAGGGGATTCTTTAGAACTGGGCGTGTTCTCATTGATGTATTTGAGCAAGAGATCACATTGCGTGTTGGAACTGAAGCCATCACCTTCAACCTCGATCAAACTTCGAGGTACTCCTCAAATTATGACTCTGAATCGGTAAACCGAATAGATGTCATTGATGTTGCTGCTGAGGAGTACGCTCAAGAGGTTTTAGGCTTCACTGATAACTCTCCGAGTGGAAATTCCGCTCCATCTTCTCATCCCATCATTGCTAATTCTTCTCCTTCCCTCACTCCGTTTGAGGGAAGTGACTTCATCATAGAAGAAATTGAGGCCTTTCTCAAAAGTGATTCGACTCCCGATGGACTCGATAACCAAGAGATTGACCCCAAGAGGGATATTCTCCTACTTGAGAAATTATTAAACGAAGATCCCTCTCCTCTTCCTGTTCTACCCTAAACACTTCATGATGAGGAAATCAAATACGTTGAGAAAACTGATGATTTTCCCGAGGTCGAGCTCAAGGACTTACCGCCTCATCTTGAATATGCATTTTTGGAGGGTGATGGGTAAATTGTCCGTCATAATTGCTAAAGATTTGAGTGATGAGGAAAAGACTGCTCTAATAAAGGTTCTAAAGTCGCATAAACAAGCAATTGCTTGGAAAAAATCCGACATCAAGGGTATCAACCCATAATTTTGTACGCACAAAATTTTAATGTGGGATGACTTTAAACCAACAGTCAAACAACAAAGAAGGGTTAATCCAAAAATTCATGAGGTCATCAAACAAGAAGTTTTAAAACTTCTTGATGCCGGTTTGATTTACCTTATCTCGGATAGTCCTTGGGTTAGTCCCATCCATTGCGTTCTAAAAAAGGGTGGCATTCCTGTTGTCACTAACGAAGAAAACGAGTTGATTCCAACTCGATTGGTTACGGGTTGGCATGTATGCATTGATTATCGTAAGTTAAATAACACCACCCGTAAAAACCATTTTCCTCTACCCTTCATGGATCAAATGCTTGAGAGATTAGTGATGAGTGTGTGAATACTCATCATTTTTAAAAACACTCAATAATGCATCAAAATACTGAAAAGATCCCAAAGATTGTGTTTTATATGTTTCAGATGCAAAATGAGTAAAAACAGATGAAAAACGAACAAAGTTCGCATAATTGGCAGTTTCAGTCCCCCAACTTTCAAAAATTGGCTAAAATAGTCCCTGAGCACTTATTTTAAAAGAAAAGTCACCAAAGGTCCTTTTGAAATCATAAGTTGTCATATTTAGTCCTTTGGTGAAAATTTTCAAAAGTTTTGAGAATTTACAAGTTTAGTCCCTGGAGTTTCACTTTTGGCAGATTTGGTCCCTGGTGGGAAATTTTTGGAAGAAAAATCATTATTGGTCCCTGGAAATTCACAATTGTCAAATTTAGTCCTTAAAATGAAAGTTTGAAGAAATTTGCAATTTAGTCCCTGGAGTTTCACCTTTTGGCAAAAATAGTCCCTGGTGATCCAAAAGTAGAAAATTGAAATTAGGGTCCTTGGACTATTCACACTTGGCAGAAAAAACCCTTGAAATAAGTTTGGAAGGTTGACAATATGGGTCCTTTAATTTTCAGCTTTATGCCATTTTGGTCCTTGGGCTTTTATAACTACAAACCACACAAACCCTTTAAATATAAAAACCCAATACCACCCTCACAGCCCACCTTATTTCTCCAGGCCCAAACCAGCCACTCCCCTAGCCCAATCACCTTACCAGAAACTCCCACACAAATAATACTCCCCATTTTTTATTACTCCTTCCTTCCACCTCATCTCCCGTTCCACTTGCTCTGCTACTCCTCCGCCAACACTCCACCCTCCATCACTCTAGCTCACTCTCCCCATCCCTTGTCTCCCCTAGCCTCCACAACAAACAAAAATCCTTAATTGTCACAAACCTGCTCAGATCCCCACTTGATTTACTTTTTGGCGCCAAAACATCAAATGTACGGTTTAGATGATTTTTCAAAGATCCAATGGTCTAAATTGGTGGGAATCAGTCATAAGCAAGTGGTGAGTCTAAAAAAATTTTCTATATATCAAAGAAGAAGGAAAAGAGAGAAGGAGTTAGCTAATGTAGTTTTAGTATAGGGTAGCATGTAGACTCAACTTAAATTATCTGTTTCAATTGTAAACTTGGTTCTAAATTGTATTCTTAAGCCTTTTCAGTTGTATTTCCAAATTTTCTAGTTAATTTAAGTATTGTTTCAGTTTCATGAAATTCGTATTTTTAATCAAATTTTAAATTTCTTGTTGTTTAATTCAACCGCGTCTTATATTGGCTTAGAAGCTTTCATAAGCATTTTTTTTAGTTGTTTGAAGTATAAGAAATCAAAAACTCAGAAAAAGAAAAACAAAATAGAAAAATACAAGAAAATTTCAAATAAATAAAAATTGGTGGTCTCCAATCTTGAAGCAGAAAAGAGATGGATATAATGGTTTAGATGCTTTGTGGGAAGCCTTAGGATGTGAATTGGACCCTGGTTTGATAATCTTGGCTTGGAAGCAATTGTAAGGAAATTCTTTCTCATGTTTTTCATGTTACTGTAGTACTTATTAGATGTGTGTTGTTCCTACAATTTTTGTTTTTGTTTGTTAGATGTATTCAAGACATATGGATGCTAGTATACAGTTGTTCAAAGATTAGAATCATAGATGCATATGCACCATTCTAACTGTCACAATTGCCTATCATGATCATCATAGTGTTTAGGGGTTAAGACCAGAGTTTCTGTGTTCCTTTCAACATCTCAGATTATATTATAAGAAGATTTTATGGTTTGAAGGATTGTTTCAGATGATTGCTTTGTAAATCATGAAAACTGTTTTTACAAGGGGTGTTTGGTTTAAGAGTAAAACCTGTGAAACGGTTAGGTTAATAGTGTAATAATAGTCTTAGTAACTTTCAATAGGGTAGCTTAGATAGTTGAAATCAGAAAAACTAGTGGTCACTTGGGAAAAGTCAAAATTGGGTTCAAATCTTCATCACAGCTTAACTGTTAAGCTTGTGAAATCTCATAATCATCAGATCAAGTTAGAATTAGTTAAGGTTGGTAAATTTAGTCTTATTTCAACTCATAACATCATTCACAATCATCTAGGATCAATCAAAGTTCATAAAAGTCAACATATTAAAAAACTTGAAAAAAGTCAAAAAAGTGCCAAACTACAGAAATAGTTTTTGATTTTTCATTTCTTCGTTATAAGTCCGTTTGACCTGAAATTTGGTTGGTAGCTTATTTTATTGCTTATCTACTTGCTGGTATTTTTATTTTAATTTTTAGATTTTTTTTACAGGGCTAAATCACCCTTTTTCGGGCTGCAAAAAGTCGTTTTTAACTGCAGAAATAGTTTTTGATTTTTCATTTCTTCGTTATAAGTTCATTTGACCTGAAATTTGGTTTATAGCTTATTTTATTTCTTATCTACTTGATGGTATTTGTATTTTAATTTTTAGATTTTTTTACAGGGCTAAATCACCCTTTTTCAGGCTGCAAAAAGTCGTTTTTAACTGCAGAAATAGTTTTTGATTTTTCATTTCTTCGTTATAAGTCCGTTAGACCTGAAATTTGGTATGTAGCTTATTTAGTAGCTTATCTAGCTACTATTATTTTTGTTTTATTTTTTAGATTTTTTTAAGTAGCTTATTAGGCCTTTGCAGTCAGATTTTTAGCATTTTTTTTCTGCTTTCGCAGCAAACTTAGGTATGGGATTTTCTTTTTTTTACAGATTTTTAGTCCTTATAAACTGCTTATTTACTGTCCCTTTAGCTTATTCTAGGTCTCCCTTAGTAGCCTTTAGCTTAAATTCCCCCTTGGTAGCTTGTTGATTGCTTGTTATTAGCTTTTGAATGTTTACAAGTTCTTTTATAAGTATTGTACCCAACTGTTGAAAATTTTCCTTTCAAATTTCTTATTTAATGCTTTTCATGAAATGTTTTAGTTGTAAAAATTGCTTACTTTTATGTGTTTGATAAGTTTGTGTAACAAAAATTTGAAAAAAAAAAAAAATAATAAAATAATTGCAAAAAAAAGAGATCTAAGGGATTCGAACCCTGGTCTCTCCATAATCCAAGCCTCACACACAACATGTATAACCAACTGCCCTAGGGTCTTATTTCAGTTATGCTTTGCAAAGTTTTTTATTTAACACCTTTTAGCTCTCTTTTGCTTATTTTTGCGTATTTGCTTATTTGCTTATTATGCTGCTTATTATTAAGACCTAGGAACTTTTTATAATTTTCTTATCTTTCTGTATTCATTAGGTAGTTTGTAAAAAAATTTTAGAATTTTCAAAATTAGTTTAGTATTTTTAGTAATTAAATTTAGTTTATATAGTAATTAATTAATAGTAAATAATTAAAAAGTCAAAAAAAAAATATATTTTTCTTTTTCTTAAAATTTTCTTTTATCATTAGGATCTTAGAAAAGTAATTTTCATACCCGTAGGATTAGCGTTGCTCAAATTTCACTTTTTATTTTGCGCGTTGACGTTATTCTTAATTTAAACGCGCATTTTCAAGTTTAAATACGTTTTAGGGTAATTGGTTTTCACGTTATTGTTAATATTGCTTGTTTAAGTTATTTTCATTCGTACTTGCTTTGTGTAATCACCCAATCTCTCATATCCCTTTTCCATTCAAAATCACTCGATCACAATTCGTTAAAATACAATTCACGCCTCGCTGCGACATAACGACACGGGGAAACACTGTATTCCACGGAGAATTGAGCCTAAGGAGTTTGACTATATTGACCACATCCGTGGTTGACTTTAGTTGACTGCTTTTGCATCAATCAAAATTTGGCGCCGCTGCTGGGGAGGTTGTGTGTGTATTCAAACGTATTTGAAGATTAGTGATCTTTGGATATTCACGTCATTGTATATTTACCCATCTTTGTTCATATTTTCTTATCATTATCATATAAAAACAAAACAGTTCCTGAAAACATTTTTAAAATTAGTTTTCAACGAACACAAAAATCCAAAAAGATTTTCTTTCTTAATGTTTTCCAAAACCTCCAAAAATATTCACCTTTACCCTCTCACATCTTTGATTCTTCATCCCTACCCCTCTATGAACCTTTGATTCTTTCCTATGTCGTATCCACACCATTTTGGTTGCCAATGGTGTGGTGGTCCTCATAATAGTGGGAATTATCCCGGCTGTAGCATGGTAGAGTCAGGAGATGAGTCTGTCTATAACCAAGCTCCTTATCCTTACCATGACACATCTGATTCATTCTACCAGCCACTACATCATGAGATACAGATATATCAGTGTGAGTTTTGTGGAGGTCCTCACCAAGGATTTGAGTGTCAATCCGGAAACACGTTTGTCTATGAACAGTTTTCCAGTGATGCTCAGGATTTTGGTTATGACCAATATCCATACAATTCACCAAACCAAACTCAACAGTTTTACTGTTTTGATTACTGTGGAGGTCCACACTTTAGCTCAACTTGTCAAACAGGGAATCCACTTCCCTGTAACAATTTTGACACATCATATTATGACCAACCTCCACAATACCAAATTAATCAAGCAATTCTTCCAAAAGTTCAAACTGCACTAGAGATACTTGATGAGCTTAAAGGTTTAGTTAAAGACCTTGCCCAAAGAGACGCTCATTAAAAATCCATTGAAGAATTGCTAGCTGAAGAGCATGCTGCTAAAATAAATTCCCAAGATGCCTATGAAAAATCTATTAGGGAATCAATTACAAAAGAAAAAGCAGCCAAATCTAGCTCTCAGTTTCGTTTCATTCCTGATGACAGTGATGATGAAGATACACTTGATATTCTTCAATTCTATAAAGCTTCATCAAGTTCATCAGTGGATATCCCAGCAGTTGAGGTTCCATCTCAAACAACTGTTATCACACCCGGAGTTCCCACTCACTCTCTGAGCATGGGGGACGAGCATCTTAGCACTGTTCCTGAAAAGGAATCGGACGAATTCATAAAGTCTAGTGTTGAGAACCTTATCCCAATCCCAAGAGAGTCACAGGGAATTTTTGATCATATGTGTGATTTTCCTTCCCCTCTTGAGTGTTCAAAAGATCATTTTGAGACTTTCTCCATTTTTAGCGACGATTGTACATCCTATGGAGACATCGAGTATGTTGAGGCATCACTTCCACATTCTGATGTTGATCCTCTTCTTGAGGAGTTCGCCGATGAACTCACTCACATCAATTCACTTCCAACAGGAAGTGACGATGATCTCTTTGACTTTGAAGCCGATCTAGGAGATATTGAAAGTCTCTTATATCATGATCCATCACTCAGTTCTGATCCCAGCAGTCCAATAGAGAATGATAATCACTTTGTTCCCGAAGCATTCAAAACTACTCTCACCAATCCTCTGTTTGAATTCGAATCTGAATTCACTTTGATTTCTGATAATCCAATCTTTGGTACTCAGAACGAGGGTAGTGATGAGTCTACATCGTTCACAGATTTACATCTTGTGATCGATTCTCTTCATGAGGAGTTCTCCGGTGAACTCACTCTTATCATGACTCCTCCGGAGTATGATAGCCCGGGGGAGATGCACTCAATCATGAGGATTTGCAAATTACCACCTTCCCACCTGGGATGTTTTCAAACCCAATGAGCTTAACCCTTGAAATCCAAATTCAGGCAACTGAGCCTGATCTCGAGGAAGAAGATCTTATCATGATTATCATCATGATTTTCTTTCTTTTCTTCACCTACCTGGTGACTTCCTCTCGTCTTCACTCATTCGGGAGTGAAGACACTATCTTTGACCCCGGCATTTCCATGTATCATTATCTTGATCTAGGGTCTCTCAGTATATCTCATCGGTGTGGAACTTTCACGTGCTTCAAATGTTTGTCCAAACATCTTGAATGAAAGTCCGATGGAGATTGTTTCTTCCACATCTTGCTTCCCCAAGAACAAATGAATTCGGGGTCGAGTCAAGCTAGCGACTCGGTAAACAAAAACAGTAGCATGTATACGGGGTTTTCACCCTAAGTGTGGGGGAGTTACCCCTACTGAGGTTACCATATATATTTAAAAAAAAATGTATGTATAGAAATAAAGAGAAAAATAGTATTTCCACATTTAGCTTGTAATGTTGCCTTTTTACGTTCAAGGAGTCGGCATAATAGCCGGGACTTTGAATATTGAGGACAATATTCAATTCTAAGTGTGGGGCGGAAATTCTAGCGAATTTGATCACATTTTACCCTTTAGTACCCCCGTTTTTGGTCAAAAATTTTAAAAAATTTTCACTTTATTTCAAAATTTTTATGGTTATCAGTCCACCATGTCTAAACCACAAAAGGACTGGCTAATCCAGGAGCAAACGACTCTTGGTAAAGTTATATCAAATCCGTTTATGGCTGACAATTTGCCCAAAATTGTATGGTATTCAACTCACCATATCCTAAAAAGTAAAGAGTTGGCTAGCCCATAAGGTTATGGCTTGTGGTAAAGGCAGTGGAAAACCATAATTGTTAATCAGCTCACCAAGATGCTAATGGTTGCATCAAGAGGTGGCTAGTCCAGAAGCAAACGACTTCTGGTAAAGACAAATCAAATCCGTTTACAGCTGATGGTTTGCTTAAAATCATATGGTTATCAGTGTACCATGGTTCTTACTTGAACTGAAACATTTGGCTACTCCAGAAGTAATGGCTTTTGGTAAAGAGACATAAAATCCACTAAATTTTCAAAACAGTTATTTTTGGATTCTATATTGCTAGGGACTAGCAATAGTTTAGTGTGGGGGATTGATGAGTGTGTGAATACTCATCATTTTTAGTCAATCTGAGCTGCAAAACATTTAAAAACACTCAATAATGCATCAAAATACTGAAAATATCCGAAAGATTGTGTTTTATATGTTTCAGATGCAAAATGAGTAAAAACAGATGAAAAACGAACAAAGTTTGCATTATTGGCAGTTTTAGTCCCCCAACTTTCAAAAATTGGCAAAAATAGTCCCTGAGCACTTATTTTAAAAGAAAAGTCACCAAAGGTCCTTTTGAAATCATAAGTTGTCATATTTAGTCCTTTGGTGAAAATTTTCAAAAGTTTTGAGAATTTACAAGTTTAGTCCCTGGAGTTTCACTTTTCGCAGATTTGGTCCCTGGTGGGAAATTTTTGAAAGAAAAATCATTATTGGTCCTTGGAAAGTCACAATTGTCAAATTTAGTCCTTAAAATGAAAGTTTGAAGAAATTTGCAATTTAGTCCTTGAAGTTTCACCTTTTGGCAAAAATAGTCCCTGGTGATCCAAAAGTGGAAAATTGAAATTAGGGTCCTTGGACTATTCACACTTGGCAGAAAAAACCCTTGAAATAAGTTTGGAAGGTTGACAATATGGGTCCTTTAATTTTCTGCTTTATGCCATTTTGGTCCTTGGGCTTTTATAACTACAAACAACACAAACCCTTTAAATATAAAAACCCAACACCACCCTCACAGCCCACCTTATTTCTCTAGGCCCAAACCAGCCACACCCCTAGCCCAATCACCTTACCAGTCACTCCCACACAAATAATTCTCCCCGTTTTTTATTACTCCCTCCTTCCACCTCATCTCCCCTTCCACTTGCTCTGCTACTCCTTTGCCAACACTCCATGTTAGGAATATAAATATTCCTATAAAAGACTCGGTCACCTAAATGATGTAATAGCATTAAGATAGCTCGTAGTTAATTAATTAGTTAGTTAGATATTAGTTTAGGTTAAGTAACATCGTGGAAGAAGGACGGGTCTTTACCCACTGTATGCCTGATCCACAGCCCGAGTGTGGGCATTTTATCATTTATTTGTTAGGATGTATAAATACCCCTCTCCACATGTAGAGAGGGTTGGACCTTCATTCACAAGCTAATAGATTACAAGTTTCTCTCAAGGCTCCCATCTCTTTCTCTCTCTAATCTCTCTCTCTAAAACTACACTAGTCGATTCATACATGCAAAACCATACGAGCTTATGATTATGTATATTCAACAATTGGTATCAAGAGCCAAGGTTTCATCTTAGGGCCTTGTAGAATCGGATGTGGATGCATGTAACAGACCGAAGGATGTGGGTAAAGCATCGGGTGTTGGGAGAGTAGTCACCGATGACAGAGGATCAGAGACTGATAAGCTTGACTCTACCAACTGTTCAATCACTATTGCTACAAAGGATGTGGATGCATGTAACAGACCGAAGAAAGAACATGCTTCATGTGCTAAGGTACTCAAACTGAATGACATGGTCGATGAACATGAGATTCCCAACAAAGTACAACTGACAAACGTTGTTGGCTCAAATACTGCTAATATGGGAAATAGCGATATTTTCCCATGTGAACAATATGTGAAACACAACGAAGAGTCAGTTGTACCAAGTAGTGCATCTTCTGTTGTCGATAATGATTGTGATTTACATGAGCACACTGTTTATATCCCTGATGACACCCTAACCACTATGATTAATATTCTTAAGGATCAAGTTAGGTGTTATGAACAACGTGCAAAATTTGAGCTAACTGAACGTGAACAGAAAATGGATTGGCAAATGCATGCATATATAACTGAACGTAACTTAAAGGAAGAAACATTGAAACAAGAGTTAAAATCTGTACAAAATCAACTTGATCAAACTGTCAAACGTGAACAGGAGATACAAAAGAGTATGATTACTCAAAAACTTAATTTTCAAGATAAGGAAACAAAACTCTTAAATGATTTTTCCAGACTTAAGACGTTAAAGAACAAGCTTGAAAACAAGTTGTACACACAAGGCCAAACCATTTAAACTGCTCAAATGATGCAAAAGCATAGAAAGTTGTGTGATGAAAACAGTGAAAAGGATGTAGGTGAACCTAAATCTAATTGGCTTAGGAGCGTTAGAGATGCCCAACCTGCATTATATGATGCAAATGTTATGCTTAAGCCTGGTCATGCCCCTCCTGATGTGTGATCCGATGATGAGACCAATGAGATAGAAGATATAACTAGATAGAAATTGGCTGAAAAATTAAAGGATCCCTGGTGCATTGCAAACAAAATTCTGTACAAATATGACTACTTTGAAGATAATCGATTAGCTCTTTTTGTCCCTCAAAAAAGGTTTACCCTAGAGCAAATATCTTGGAGTTTTGACCTTGAAAGAATGAAAGCAGAAAGAATAGTGGGTGAAACTCGTACCATGTTTAAGATAGCTAAACCAACGTTATACCCACTAAATACACCCAGGCATCTTGTCCCTTTAAGTATCCCCACGCAAAATAATACTCTAATTGCTCTATATGTTCTTGGTCAATTATTCACTGATTTTGAAAAAACATGTAAAAAGAGAATTACGCCAACGGGTATTACTGAAGGGGAAAGGGGTTTTGAACAAACAAAGAGTTGTTATTTAACTGAGGTCATGCCATTCTTTAAACTTCTCAAGGAACATTTTGAGGGTCTTCAAAAAACCTTGAATAAAGATGTTGAAAATATGAAAAAGGTGTTTAAAGAAGTGGAAAACGAGGGAAACCAAACTGCAACAGATCTTCAATATAGTGAAATTGCGAGGAAAAATGCTCTTATCATGAATGATACCTTGATTGCTAAATGTGTTGCTCAAGATGTATTCTATACTGCCACTGATTCTTCATTAACTGCTTGTCAATTTCATGAAATGTCTGTTGCTTTAAATATTCTCCAGAATCGTGTTGTTGAGCTTGAGGGGGAGAATTTAAAATTGCGTGAGAAAATTCAAAACGATAACCATGATAACATGGTGTAGGATCGATACATGTTGATTATTGTGATGATTCGGGTAGTCTTGGGTTATGGAAGATTAAGTTAGCCATTGTAAATGTTAGAGAGAGAAAGTGAGAGAGAGAGGGGAAGTTTCTTGAGAGAGAAACACCTTATGGGGTGTGCGTATTATGAGAAACAACCAACCCTTCCCTTGTGTGGGAAGGGGTATATATACACTTACATTATACGACCTCCTGCGGGCTGTGGATCAGGTGTACAGTGGGTAAAGACCCGTCCGTCCTCCACGGTGTAACTAATATCTAACCTATTACTATAATATCTAATCTAATAAATACAAAACTAAGAGCTACGCTAAGTATGTAAATACATGGGGTGACCGAACCTTTTTCTTAATCCTAACAATCTCCCCCTAAGGGAGGTCACCCCAGAAAAAATAAATTGAATCTTAGCATTCTATACATTGATCTTTAGCTCTAGCTTGTATCCGTTGATTCTTCAAAGTCATTACTCTTTGTGCTTCCAGCAGTGGAGTTTTGATGAATTGTTTTGTATCTTGGATGTTCCTTGACGATTCTCTAAGTTTATCATCCAAATGTGTGTCTCCAAGTCATCTTTGTACAGTATCGTCTCCATATGATCTAGTGATTGTTCAATTGGCGTGCTCACACTTTTCTATGAATCATGTTTTCAGCATCAGAGTAGCAGAAGCTATAGATGAAGGCCTTTGAGATCTCATGATTTCTTTGATATAGATGATTAAGTGTGAGCACGAGGTGATGGATCGGCATCTTTTCAGCAATCATCAGAAATTCCTGTAAGCAAACAGTTAGCAATAAATCACCCGGTACTTACAGGTTTGGAATTAGAGATCGTCAACAGCATAGTGTGAAGACTCCTTCTAATCCTTACCAAGACCATTCCCAATCGGCAACCCATGAGAGGAGTTACACGATCTACCTGAGTAAATCAACGACTGGGTGAGTTGTTGGAGTTCACTCCACGATTGTAGACCATTGGTAACCACCGCGACCACTAAGCGTAATCCACAAGGAATTACCTAAGTGACCTGCTTTAGGGCTGCTTGATGTTGACCCTGGCAGGAATTTCCATTCAATCATTTGAGAATCACATAAGTAAATTCTCTCATGAATGTTCTGGTAGATTGCTAAGATCTATGTAGGACTCATGGTATTACACCTGGTGTCCTTAATGTTGAACAACTAGTTGTAGAAGTAGCACGTGTTCCTATTGAGATCTTTTGATGCATCTCGAGGCTCTAGACTGTATAAGTGCAATATTTGGTTTTCCTATGCGGAGACTATGGAGAGGTCTCCTGTTTCAATATCAACCATCTCTAAGAGATACGTTGATAGTTTACACCGGTTCCCCGTGAGAATGAAACAAGTCCTTTTAAGAGAACTTGAGTGGATAGAAGGTTTAGTGCAGTGCGTCACTGGGTCCATGACGTCTTGTGTTCAATACCGGTGTTACCTTGGTAACCACCAGTAGCATATGTATTGAACCCGGTTTCTGCCCTAAGGTTGAATAATTGGAGGGCTATTTCTTTTCACCCTTTCTCATTTCATTTCTTTTTAATTCTTCAACCCCTTCTTTCTCCATTCTCACATTTCTCCTTTTTTTCATAATCATACCTACGGACTTTCTAATACTATCTATTGGGTATTGTCCATGGGTAGATCCCTCTGGCTCTGGCGGAACATAGGACGGTTTCCCTAACCTTAGCCACCTTATAACTTCATGACTTTCCTATGTTGGCATACACCAAATCATTGAAAATTCTTCTCAACATGTTTATGATTAAGAAACACATTTTGTTAACACGTTGAGAGTTTTACCATTTTCAAATGCTCCCCTTAACATGTGCTCATATGTTTTGATTGATAAATTTGCACATGTCGGGAAGAGTTGCACTTTTGAATTGATCCACCTTTAGTGAATATGAACGGGCATTCGAGACACGCTTACATCACTAGTTAGACTAGCTTGAAGTTATTACCCAGCCTGATCAAATCCACAAAAGGCTTCTCGAAACGGTACACTCTACTTAGACAAGTCCTCTTCGAGACACGCTTACATCACTGGTTAGACCAGCTTGAAGTTATTACCCGTCCAGGACTAGTCTTTTCGATTGATGACAGTTTTTGTTTTGTCAATTCATTGGTTAAGTCTGAGTCGCGCTCATATGAGATGCTAGGATCCTTTTATCACAAACCATTTGCTCCTCCTCAATATGTGCATTAATGTACAAAACGAGTTTGGCACATATGGGAGAGTGTTTTAACTCCAAAACAATCACATTTTAATCAGGTTTCATATTTAAATCACATTTTCTCCCCCGATCAAAAATTTCAAACCATTTGACATTTGTGATCCCAAGTGATTTAAATAAGTTCCAAGATTTTTGGGAGAAAAATGTGGTCAGATTTAAGAATGACTGATTTTGAGACGATACATTTGCTCCCCCTCAATCCTTGCAGGAGCATGTTATGTGTCAGAAATGATGAGTTTATAAATGATTTAGAGTTTAACGAGAAACTCATGAAAAATTCATATTCTCACACATAACAATTCCATTCACTGCTTTTAATGCACAACGATCATGTTTTGATGATATAGAATTTTTGAAATCATTCTCCCCCTCAATCGATGACCCATTTTCAATTTATCACTTTTTCTTCAAAAGATTAATCATTTGGCATCGATTGAGAGGCAAGTTTATATAAAATTGCAAGTTTGATTGATTTTCAAAAATCATGGTACCACCAAGTTTAGAACAAATACTTTTTCGAAGAATCATTGAAGGAAAAGTATTCGTGATGTGAAGAAGACTTCTCTTCTTTTACAAGAAATGATGCACTGAAACGTACATCAAGTCGAGGACACACGGATATAAAGTAATCTGTGCCCGGGTGAACATCACCCAGTGAGAGGAATAGCCGTCTTTTTGGCGACATGCTTTCCCCATTTTGAAGAGCGGGTTGCTATCCGAAGTAATAGCAAGCCATAAGTTTAAATCCGGGTTGCAGTCTGAAATAACTGCAAGCCATAATTAAAGAAGATTTTTAGAAGCGACATGTTTTAGAAAATAAATTTTTTGGAAAGAAAAAAAATAGAAAAACTCTCGTTCAAGCATATGTATGTTTCCGTGTCATTATTGAATGCCATTTCAAGAAACGTACATAATATTGATTATACGAGAGACATGTCACGAGAAGAATATTTTTTGGAATTTTTATGTTTTTATCGATTTTTATAGATTTTGATGGTTTTATAATTTTCTATTTTCTTTTTGGTTTTTAAAATATGTACAAAGGATATTATGCAGTTTAAGAGAATGTTGAAAAGAGTACCGAAATAAGGATATTGTTCAGCACGTTGTAGAAGTAGAAGTTAGTAGTCAACATCTCTTAAACTTCCACCATCAAAGCTTTCGATGCTCCTGAATAATCTTCTGAAATTGAGCCTTCTCATTGTGTAGCTTTGATAGATCAGCCACGTATCATCTCACGCTTGAATAGTTCTTCTCATCTTTCTTCCTGCTGAAGTCTGAAGTAATGCGTACCAAAAAGTATCCAGAGACCACTTCCCCCCAAGTAGTAGAAATGATGCAATCAGTCTCATTATATGAAGCTCAGAAACCCGAAGTACACATACAATCAATTGTGTACATCTTTTGTCATCAGAATCTGTTTCTTACATCTCTTCCCCCACGTAGTTGGAATAATACACCAAAAGAACGAGTTAAAACACTGATTTCCTCTGCGGTCATGACATTTGTCTTCCCGGAATGACTTCAATAAAGACGAAGTATAAAGCACATCACGTGTACTTGTTGTGCGTTCCGATGTATGTCTCCTTCCCCCTTGCTGGTTTTGATACCTCAGAATCAGCAACACATCTTACGCCCATATACTTGAAATCTTGTGAGAAGAACACAATAAGCTTACATATATCCTGTGAGAATCAACATGTTGAAGAGCAATGTGAGCACATCTAATTAGGGATTTTAACACATACTTTTCACTCTCCCCTGATTAGTGCTCTCCCCCAATCTGGCAACCTTTCCGATGAGTGCCTTGAATATGAAGAAGCCTTTTGATAATTAATTGCATACCGCCTTTAATCTTCTAACACGTAGCGGAGAATGTAGAACAGACTGTAGACTCGACCTTCTTCAATGTTGTCCATTTGGGGAATAGAATATCAACATCTTCATCTTGCCAAATGCATTCCAGTCATATTACATATAACAAATCAACCCATAATGTACACATGTACCCAAAGACAAGAAGAAACGATAACACCAAAGTTACAGGTTAAAGCACTGATCATCTCTACGTATATCAACTCCAGAATAAATGATTAAGACTAATGAGTGCTCAAACACTCATCATTTTTATCGTATTTAAACTGCCAAAACATACAAAAACAATCGAAAAGTCATCAAAATACTTAAATTATCCCAGGGATTGTGTTTTATGTGTTTTAAATGCAAAATGAGCAAAAACAAATGAAAAATGATCAAAGTTTGCAATATTGGCAGTTTGAGTCCCCCAAGTTTCAAAATTTGTCAAAAATAGTCCCTATGCATTTATTTTAAAAGAAAAGTCAACCCAAGTCCTTAAAAAATCAAAAGTTATCAAAAATGGACTTTGGGTGAAAAGTTTGGAAAATTTACATCTTAGGTCCCTGGAGTTTGGAAATTTGCAGAAATAGTCCCTGGGAATTTTGAAAATTAAAAAAATTGCAAAAATGGGTTTTGGAATATTAAACTTGGCAACATTGGTCCTTGGTGATACTTTTGGGGAATTACATTTTCAGTCCCTTGGTTTGGTGGAAATTTCAAAATTGGTCCTTGTGTTTATTACTTTACCAACCGGACCCTTTATTATACTAAAACCAAACCAAACACAACCCCAATCCACCCAAGCCCAATCCACCCCTCCCTTGGCCCATCCAACACCCCAGCCCACCACTCAAAATAATATTACCCCCGTTTTTCCCACCTCAGTCAACGCAGGTCAAACTTTGACCTTCTTCACCCTCCCAGCCTGTAAAACCAAAACAAGACTCAACCTCCCCCCTCCTCCACATCAGCAAGCCCACTCCCTGCCTTCCCTAACTCCCACAAACATCTAAATACTTTTAATTGCTTCATAATTTTTACAAGTAATCCCACATGGTACGTTGACCATTTTGGCGCCAAAACTCATTTCAATGGCTTAGATCATTATAAGTTATCCAATGGTCTACAATCAAAGTGGGAAAGGTTCAGAAAGAGAAAGAAACCCTAGAGGTTCCCTATATAAAGAAAATGAAGCAGTGAAGGAAGCAGTTAGTATAATTTAGTATAAAGATTAGTCGTTTAAGTAATTTTACCAATCTTAGTGTATTTTCAAGCTTGTTATCAATTGTTTAAGTTATATCTATGTAATTTGAATCTTTTTAACTAATGAATTTCAGTGTTTCAGTTTGAATTCCATTTTGTTCAATTTTCATTAAAATCTCAAGTATGATTCAAATGATAGTTTCAGTTGTTGTCATGGACTAGATTAGGTCATATAAGCTCCTAGGAAGCTTTTATAAGCTTCTAGTTAACTTAAAATTTAGTATAGCCAAAAATTCACAAATACAAAAATTCGTCAACAAAAGTCAACTGTGGGACTTGGATTTGATTTTTGGTGATTCAGATGTGATTTGGAAGCAAAGCAGCTTTGGATTGTGGGTTTAGATCCTCAGGGAGGAGTTAGGATTTGTGGTTCCTGGTCATTGAGTCTCACAGTCCTTAATTTGTAAGCCATTACTCATTTTTAAGGTCATTGTCTATAAACTTTGTATTTACTGCTTGATTCTGTTTGATTTATGCTTATTTACAGTTTTCTAGGGATAATTTGACTTAAAATCTTATGGTTGTTTACTAAAATAAATAGTTGCTAGCATTTCCATTTTCAAGTAAAATTTAGCATTTTGTTGTAATCTGTGTTGTTGTTGTAATTTTTGACATAATTGTGTTTAAATAAGGCTAAGTAATCATAGTTCATGCTTCTGTGTTAGTAGGATGGTTTAGATTCTTTGTTTGCTTGGAAAATTTTCACATCAGTCAAATATAGGGGTGTTTGGTTATAGCTGCATTGGTGTGCAGTTGTTGTTATATTTGCATGATATTTTTCTCAGTTTCATTCTTGGGGTCAAATAAGTGTGGTTATACCTTAACTTTGGAAGTTCGAAAGAAAAAAGTCAAATTCATACTCCATTTCCCCTCACAGTTAACTGAGAGGGCATTGTGAGTCACAAATCATTCAAATTGGGTTAAGACTTGTATATTTAGCTTAATATAGTTGTATTATTGCTTATTATATACCTCTTAACCAGTAATGATCATCCAAGTTTCATAAAAGTCAAGATTCTAGTTTCTCATAAAATGTCAAAAAGTTGTATAGTCAGAAATCTCCAAAATGGCCAGAATTTTCATGATTTTTGTAATGGGTTCTAGGATTTGAAATTTCTTGGGTAATTAGTCTATCAGTAGAACTCTTGATTCCTTGTGTTGTTGCAATTTTGTGAATTTATTTTGTGGGTCAAATCACCCTTCAAACTGAGTTGCAGGGGAAGCCCATCCCTTGTGCATCAGCAGACCCCTTAACCCCACCACATTTGGTGGTTGTTTGTGGCCACCCCAGTGGGTCCCACACTTCATATTTGGGTTTTCCCAACCCCCCTCCTACCAGGCTTCAAAAGTTGACCATTTGTTTGACCTAGGGACCAGTGGACCCCACTTGGAATTGCCCTCAATTCCTGTCCCATTTCTGTCTCAGAATCCTAGTAAGTGAAGTGCTTATTGTTGTCTTGTGGCTTAATCAGCCATCTTATTGGTGTGAATCTTGCTTGAAATAGTTCATATAACTCAGAGGAACCAAATTTTACCATTGTGGACCCCACACACTCACATTTGAGCTTAATTCTCCTCTTGGTCAAAGAAAATCAACTGTTGGACAAATAAGCACTCAAAGTGCTTATTTCTGTGCTACTTAAAAAGTGTTTTCATAAAAAGTGTTAGTTTTTAGTGTAAAATTAGTTTGGAAAAAGAAAAAACACAAAAAAAAACCAATTTTAATTTTAGTGATAGCTTCTATTTAATAGAAATTATCATTTTAATTTTCTTTTTAGCTTATTTATAAGCAATATAGCATTTTTATATTTTTATTAAGTCTCTTTTATATTAAAGTAATTTTAGAAATTTTTTCAGATTTTTCTTTTGTCTTTTAGTGGTTTTTAGAATTAATTTTAGTTTAATTAATTATTAATTAATATTAAGTAATTAAATAGGATAATTAGATTATATTAAGTAATACCTAGTTTTTATAATTTTTCTAGCTTTTATATAAGTTAAAACATTTTTATAAATTTTTCTAGAATTCTACTGTTCATTTTATATTTTTTATAATATAATTAGTTTAATTGGTAATTAATTAGTAATTAGAATAATAATTGGTAAATTAGTTTAAAAATACATAAAATCAACTTTTTATAATTTTTTAGAATTCCTGTAATGGTTAATTAGATTTGTAAAATTTTCTTTAATTTTCTAAGCCTTTTTAGTATTTTTAATAATTCCAATTAGTTTAATTAGTTAATTAATAAATAATTAGTAATTAATTAATAATAAATAATTAAATAGTGTAAAAATTAAATTTCTTTTTCTTAAAATTTTCTTTATTTATTAGTATTGTAAAAATAATAATTTCACACTTGTAGCCTTTTCCGTTCATCAGTTGTACTTTCTTTCTTGTACGTCAGTGTACGTTTTTAATTAAAACGTACGTTTTTAGGTTATAAATCGATTCTTCCTAATCTCAATTCCAGTAATCAATCACATAGCTTTCCTAATCTATTTCTGTTTATAATTTCCAAATAATTCTCATTACAACCCTTTTCTGTGAATAATCACCCGATCACAAGTACGCTAAAGCACAATCTAAACCTCGTCGGGACATAACGACCTGGTGATACTCTATATTACCCGGAAGCATTGGTCTAGGTAGTTTGACTTTGTTGACCATATACTTGGTCAATTTAGGTTGACTGTTCTGAGCCAATCAATTTTTGGCGCCGCTGCCGGGGAGGTGTGCGCGTTTCTATAGCGTCATTTGAGATTAGTGTTACTTCACCTCAATCACTGTACAAATATCACCACTTTTGTAAAGTTTAAATCGAAACACAAAAAAAAAAAAAAAAAAAAAAAAAAAAAGTCATTAACACTTTTCCTAAAGTGTTAAAACACCAAAAAAAAAAAAAAAACAACAACAAAACAGATCGTTACGTTTTCTATATTGTGTTTCTTTTAAGGTGATTCTTAAAGAAATACGATTTTGGTAAACGAAACGATATCAAAAATATTTTCCAAAAGTTTTTAAACCCGTACACAAAACACAAAAACATCCGTCTTTTCTTGTGAATAATAATAAATACATAAAAACCAACCGTCGCAAACCAAGACAGAGCACCTACCAACTGGGGGTGTGAACATAATAAGTTCCCAAACCAAAGATATAAAACTTGCCTTTGTATCCTTGTGAGTGGTGTACCTTTATTAAAGAAGCCACTTGCTTGTGATTATTGGTTTAAGTTCACTGTTGATTTGCCTCGATTTTGTTTTGATTGGTTTTTATCTCTAGTGCATGCGCACTCGTTCTTCAAGGTCCACGAGCCCATTACGTAAGCTTGTTCGGAAACCTCGAAGACCTCGTAGACGTTCAGCACCAACAGTCGGATCTGAGATCCGTACTGTTGCCACACCCACTGTCACCATGGCGGAAGACCGCCCCATGTGTGAGCTTCTCCAAGCACCCATCGAGGGTTACGGAGATGCCATTGTTGTTTGTGGAAAACTAGAAGGGGGGGTTGAATAGTTTTACGTCTTTTTAATTTTATTATGAAAACTTGGTTTAGTTTTAAAACCTTGTTTGCTTTTAAAACTTTGATTCAATCTTATGTGAACTCAAATCTTGAACAATATGAACAAGTATATCTAAGTATGAACAATAATAATAATGTAAGCTAAGTATGTGAAATCAACACATGCATAATATAAACAATTCTAGCTATATACAAGAGATAAGTACGTAATCGTTTATCTTATAATCCTTAGTTATATTTTGTATGAAAACTATACTTGATCGAAATGATCAATTATATGTATGTAACCTTTTTAGTTTGATTTTAAAAACTTTGTTTTGTGAATGAAACTTTCGTTTGATCTTTAAGTAAAATCAATACTAGTACTATATGAGCAACTATATATATACGTCTACGTCTACAAATGTAATAACGATATAAGCAAGATAATAAGTAAGATATGGAAAGATCTAACCGCGAGACAAAGGATTTATAGTGGTTCGGCTACAAGGACACCTTCCTTGCCCTACTCCACTCCTCGAGTCACCTACTCGAGAGTTTTCTTCACTATGTCAACAAGCTCCTTATGGCGGAGAAACCTTACACACCAATATACACACCACTTACACACCAAAGCTTCGTCACAACGAAATCACACCTTCTTCACAACTACTTCACACCAACTAACTACACACCTATCTTCAACACACCAATAGTCTTCACTACAATCTAGTTCACGCCTATCTTCTACACACCAATAATCTTCACTACAATCTACTAGCCAATCACACTATCTATATTCCTAATCACAACTATCTACAATCAAATATTCACAACACACTACACAAAGATATATGTAGATATTCTTGATGATGCACCAACAACTTGGATGTGGAGGTCACAACAAGTTGTAATACTTCTTGTCTTGGAGGATAGAAGTATTCTTCTCTTGCACTTGAGAGGATGATGTAAGAATCACTTTGAAACAAAGGATTATGTATTTATGATCAAAGGATTTGGAGAATAGAAATGAGATCTAGAACAGAAAGTTTTGGGGTGCAAAAGGTGGGGAAAAAATCCAGGTTTAAGGTGGTATTTATAGGCAAACGTTTCTGACAGAGGAGCGTGGCCGGTCCCCTTAAAGCATGGCCCCCTTAAAATTAAGGGGGCCGCCCCTTATAATTAAGGGGGCCGCCCAACTGTAACGGCCAGAAACTTTGTCTTTTAGTGGGGAAAGTTTATTTGGTGAAAAACTAACTGATTTTGGTTAAATATTTGAAATCATATATTTAGTATGATTAAAACATTTTTCCTTATTACCAAAAGTGTTTTTCAAAAATATATAATAAGATTATATAATTAAATAAACTTTGTATTAGTTAATTAAATACCCCTTTGATCAGAAATTGCACTAAACACTTTGTTTATTCATACCTTAAGTGATTTGGATGTAAAGAGAAATATTAATCACTAAATACTTGTTTATGTCACAAGTTTTAGTTCTATGAGTTTATATTTTGTGATAATCAAAACATAGAGATATTGATAACATGTTAATAATGTTTTTAGGCATTAATTTATGTCAACATTGTTCCAGCCATCGTGGCTGATAATTTTGAGCTCAAAACCGGGTTACTCAATCTTGTAACCTCAAGTCAATTCTACGGTTTTGAGAGGGACGATCCTCATGCTCACATTTGATGGTTCAATAAAATCACTTCGACCATCAAGTACAAGAATGTCCCTTGTGAAGCAATAAAACTTCTTCTCTTCCCATTCTCCTTGGAGGGACAAGCCCGGATTTGGCTTGAAAAACAACCTCCTCGATCTATTGAGACATGGGAAGATCTTGTCAAAAAATTTGTGAATGAATTCTTCCCACCTTCCAAGACCACGAGTCTTAAGAACGAAATCACCAAGTTCACTAAAAAATATGATGAATCTTTTGGTGAAGCGTGGGATCGTTTCAAAGAATTACTTTGCAAGTGTCCACATCATGGTTTCTCTGAGTTGACGCAACTCGATACTTTTTACAATGGCGTGAGCCAAGCTAATCAGGATTCTCTCAATGCCTCCGCGGGACGTAATTTCTTGAGTAGAACCACAAAAGAGGCTTTGCAAATCATAGAAAACAAGTCCAAGGTCCGCTATACACGAAGCAAACCGATTGTTTCTCAAATCAATGCGGGTCCTTCCACTTCATCTTCTGTGAGTCAATCTAGCACGGATGCTAAGATTGACAAGCTCACTGAAGCAATCCAAGCTTTGGTTCTCGCCCAAACAAAGAAAGTTTCATTTCCAAAACATCCTCCACCTGCTGAGGTTAAAAAAGTGGAAGTTTGTGTGACTTGTGGTGGGCCGCATGCCTACTACAATTGCACAGCGACTGATGGTACTCCATATGAAGCTCATGCTGTAGCCGGGTCCCAAAATCAAGGAGGCAATCAATATCGCCCTCCTATGGACCCTAGTTATCGTCCTCATCATCATTATCCTGGACCTCCTGGTTTAAATCAAAACCAAAATGTCCAAAACCGAGGCCAAAATCAAAATAGAGTGAACCAAGGTTTTCAAAACCAAGGTAACTTCAATTAGGGTCACGGTTTTCACAATCAAAACCAAGGTTTCCAAAATCAAGGTTTCCAACATCAAAATCAAGGAAACTTTAACCGGAACCAAGGTCCCAATCCGAACAATCGAGCTCCAAATATTCCTAATCCGAATCAAGCCATTGTTCCAACCGGGCCTTCATCTGACGAGTTGTTGAAACAATTCATGAAGTCCCAAGAAGAGTTGAACAAGTTGCTGGTCAGCCAGATTTCTGATATCAAGAAGTCATTAAATGATCGACCCTCGGGCTCAGGTACTACTTTACCGAGCAACACGATCGCTAACCCGAGGGGCGATGCTAAGGCGATCACAACACGAAGTGGTGCTTTATATGATGAACCCGCGATTCCTACTACCTCTTCTTCCTCTCCTCCAAAGGTATTGGAACGTGAACCTGAGGAGACAAAGGACAAGGTGCAAACTCCTAGCCCACGAAGTACAGCACACGTCCAACCTCAGGTTATTCCTGAAACCAGATGTAAGCCTGGAGTTGTCTTTGATCCACCAGAAACTCCAGTGGACAACCCTAAATCCAAAACTTCTATTCCCTATCCATCACGTCTCAGTGAACAGAAGCTCCGCGAAAAGGCTAATCAACAAATGGATAAGTTTTTCCAAATCTTCCAAGATTTGCACTTTGACATTAGCTTCGCGGACACTATTCTCTTGATGCCCAAGTTTGCATCGACAATCAAAAATATGTTAAGTAATAAGGAAAAACTCTTTGAGATGGCAAGAACTCCTCTGAATGAGAACTGCTCAGCAGTTCTTTTGAAAAAGCTTCCTGAAAAGCTTGGAGACCCCGGGAAATTCCTCATTCCTTGTACTTTCCCGGGTATGGTTGAATGCTTCGCCTTGGCCGATCTAGGTGCTAGCATTAACCTGATGCCATATTCTGTGTGGAAGAAACTCTCTCTTCCCGAACTTACCCCCACGTGCATGACTTTAGAGCTTGCCGATCGTTCGATTTCTCGTCCTCTTGGCATTGCCGAGGACATATTCGTTAAAGTGGGGAAGTTTCATTTTCTGGAAGATTTTGTGATTGTTGACTTTGATGCCGATTCTAGGGTCCCTCTCATTCTTGGAAGGGGATTCCTTAGAACAGAGCGCGCTCTTATCGATGTATTTGAGCATGAGATCACATTACGTGTTGGAACAAAAGCTATAACCTTCAACCTAAATCAAACTTCGAGATACTCCTCCAACTATGACTGTGAATCAGTGAATCAAATAGATGTCATCGATGTTGCCGCTGAGGTGTATGCTCAAGAGATTTTAGGTTTCATTGATGATTCTTCGAGTGAAAACCTCACTTAATCTTCTCATCCTATCATAGCCAATTCTTCTCCTTCCCTCACTCCGTTTGAGGGAAGTGACTTCATCTTAGAAGAAATTGAGGCCTTTCTCAAAAGTGACTCGATTCCCGATGGAATCGATAACCAAGAGATTGACCCCGAGAGGGATATTCTCCTGCTTGAGAAATTGTTAAATGAAGATCCCTCTCCTCTTCCTGTTCTACCACAACAACTTCATAAAGAGGAAGTCAAAAATGTTGAGAAAACTGATGACTTCCCTGAGGTTGAACTTAAGGACTTGCCGCCTCATCTTGAATATGCATTTCTGGAGGGTGATGATAAATTACCCGTCATAATTGCTAAAGACTTAAGTGTTGAGGAAAAGGCTGCTCTCATAAAGGTTTTGAAGTCTCATAAACAAGCAATTACTTGGTGACTCTCCGACATCAAGGGCATTGACCCTGAATTTTGTACTCACAAAATTTTAATGGAGGACGACTTCAAACCTGTAGTCCAACAACAAAGAAGGGTGAATCCAAAAATTCACGAGGTTATCAAACAAGAAGTCTTAAAACTTCTTGATGCCGGATTGATTTACCCTATCTCAGACAGTCCTTGGGTTCGCCCAATTCATTGTGTTCCAAAAAAGGGTGGCATTATTGTTGTCGCAAATGAGGAGAATGAGTTGATTCCAACTCGTTTGGTTACGGGATGGCGTGTCTGCATTGACTATCGCAAGTTAAATGACGCCACCCGTAAGGATCATTTTCCTCTGCCCTTTATAGATCAGATGCTCGAGAGATTAGCGGGGAATGAGTATTATTGCTTTCTCGATGGTTTCTCGGGTTACTTTCAGATTCCCATTGATCCGCAAGATCAGGAAAAGACCACTTTCACGTGCCCCTACGGAACTTTTGCTTATAAACGTATGCCATTCGGCTTATGTAATGCTCCGGGCACGTTTCAAAGATGTATGATGTCCATATTTTCCGACATGATCGGGAAAACTATGGAGGTCTTTATGGACGATTTTTCAGTCATTGGGGATTCGTTTCAATCATGCCTCTCCCATTTAGACGACATGCTAAAACGTTGTGAAGACACAAAGTTATGTCTAAATTGGGAGAAGAGTCACTTTATGGTCAAAGAGGGCATTGTCCTCGGCCATAAAATTTCAAAGAACGGTATTGAGGTTGACAAAGCCAAAGTGGATGTCATTGCAAAATTACCTCATCCCACAACCGTAAAAGGTGTTAGGAGCTTTTTGGGTCATGCCGGTTTCTATCGTAGGTTTATTCAAGATTTTTCTAAAATCGCCCGGCCTATGACCCATCTCCTCGAAAAGGATGCTCCTTTTATCTTCTCCCCCGAGTGCATCGAAGCTTTTGAAACATTAAAGAAAAAGCTTACCGAGGCACCGATTCTTGTTGCCCCCGATTGGGACTTGCCCTTCGAGCTCATGTGTGATGCTAGTGATTATGCGATAGGGGCAGTCTTGGGGTAACGAAAAACAAAACATTTTTAGCCTATACACTATGCCAGCAAAACTATGACCGAGGCTCAAAGCCATTACACCACCACCGAAAAAGAATTATTAGCTGTGGTGTATGCTTTTGAAAAATTCCGGCCATACTTGATACTGACCAAAAGCATAGTGTATACGGATCGCTCGGCTTTGAAGTACCTCTTTGCAAAACAAGATGCAAAGCCGAGACTTCTCCGTTGGGTTCTCCTCCTACAGGAATTTGATATCATTATTCGTGATAAAAAAGGAGCTGAGAACCTAGCTGCTGATCATCTCTCCCGATTGGAAAACCCCCACCAAGATGTCTTTGAGAGGAAAGAAATCAATGAAACATTCCCTCTCGAGACACTCAATGCGGTTACCTTTCGTGGAGATTCTATTACCCCATGGTTTGCCGACTTTGCAAACTACCTTGCGGGTAACTTTGTGGTGAAAGGGATGTCGTCCCAACAGAAAAATAAATTCTTCAAAGATGTAAAACATTACTTCTGGGACGACCCCTATCTTTTCAAAATCTGTGCGGATCAAGTCATCCGGCGGTGTGTTTATGGCCAAGAAGCCGGTGAAATTCTTAAGGCTTGCCATGCTGGTCCCACGGGGGGCCACCACAATCCAAACTACACCGCCAAAAAGGTGTTTGACTCTGGTTTCTTTTGGCCCTCGATTTACAAGGATGCCCAGGAATTAGTCAAATCCTGTGACACTTGTCAACGTCACGGGAATATTTCACAAAAGAATGAAATGCCTTAGAATGCAATTCAAGTTTGTGAAATTTTTGACATTTGGGGCATCGATTTTATGGGGCCATTTCCATCTTCTCATGGCAACAAATACATACTCGTGGCAGTTGACTACTTGTCAAAATGGGTTGAAGCGAAAGCTTTACCCACTAATGATGCCCGAGTTGTTGTAAAATTCTTGAAAGCTCTTTTCGCTCGATTTGGAACTCCATGTGCTATTATCAGTGATCGTGGTACGCATTTTTGCAATGACAAATTTGACAAAGTCATGTAAAAGTATGGTGTAACTCACCGTCTTTCTACTGCGTACCACCCACAAACAAGTGGACAAGTAGAAGTTTCCAATCGAGGAATTAAGAGAATTTTAGAAAGAACCGTAGGTGAAAATCGTGCATCGTGGTCGGACAAATTAGATGATGCACTTTGGGCTTTCCGTACGGCTTACAAAACACCCATTGGGTGTACGTCTTACAAACTTGTGTACGGGAAAGCGTGCCATCTTCCGATCGAGCTTGAGCACAAAGCCTATTGGGCTCTCAAGCATGCCAATTTTGACCTCAAAACTACGGGTGATTATAGAAAAGTTCAACTAAATGAATTAAACGAACTTCGTGATCAAGCTTACGAGAACTCTTTGATCTTAAAAGAAAAGAAAAAGAAGATTCATGACTCCAAAATCAAGAACCGCGTTTTTAACATTGGTGATCGAGTCCTTCTTTTCAACTCTAGACTCAAGATCTTCTCGGGAAAGCTAAAAACCTGCTGGACTGGTCCATTCACTATCGCAAAAGTTTATCCTTATGGCACCGTCGAATTATCTCAAAATGACGGTCCAAATTTCAAAGTGAATGGACATCGTTTGAAACATTATTTTGGAGAGGACATACCATCCATGGTTGTCCCGGATCTCCAAACTTTCTCCAAGGACAATTGAATTTGGGGAACGAGTCAAGCTAGCGACTCGATGAACAAAAACAATAGCACAATACGGGTTTTCACCCGTATCTTTGATTTCTTTCTACTTTCTACCACCCTAGTGTGGGGGAATGGCCAACCCACCGCTGTTTGAAAAATGTATATATGTATATAAGTTCAAAAAAAAATGTGTGTATATATAGAAATAAAGTGAAATATGGTGTTTCCACAGTTAGATTCGAATCTTGGCTTTTTACGTTCAAAGAGTCGGCATAATCGCCGGGACTTTGAATATTGAGGACAATATTCATTTCTAAGTATGGGGGGGAAATTCTAGCGAATTTTATCAAAATACTTTCAAGTACCCCCGTTTTTGGCCAAAATTTTCAAAAATTTTTCACTTTATTTCAAAATTTTTGTGGTAATCAGGCCACCATGTCTAACCGACAAAGGGATTGGCTAATCCAGGAGCAAACGGCTCTTGGTAAAGATAACTCAAATCCGTTGACGGCTTGCAATTTGCCCAAAATTGTATGGTAAATCAACTCGCCATATCCCATAAAGTGAATGAGTTGGCTAGCCCGCAAGATTATGGCTTGTGGTAAAGGCCGTGGAAAAACCATAATTGGTAATCAGCTCACCAAGATGTTGACTAGGTCCATCAAGAGTTGGCTAGTCCAGGAGCAAACGGCTCTTGGTAAAGACAAATCAAAACCGTTGAAAGCTGGTGGTTTGCTCGAAATCACATGGTTATCAGGTGGACCATAGTTCTTACTTGAATCGATACATCTGGCTACTCCAGAAGTGATGGATTTTGGTAAAGAGTTTTCAAATACATCAAGTTTTCCAAAAAGATTGCTAGGGACTAGCAATAGTTTAGTGTGGGGGATTGATGAGTGCTCAAACACTCATCATTTTTGTCGTATTTAAACTACCAAAACATACAAAAACAATCGAAAAGTCATCAAAATACTTAAATTATCCTAGGGATTGTGTTTTATGTGTTTTAAATGCAAAATGAGCAAAAATAAATGAAAAACGATCAAAGTTTGCAATATTGGCAGTTTCAGTCCCCCAAGTTTCAAAATTTGTCAAAAATAGTCCCTATGCATTTATTCTGAAAGAAAAGTCAACCCAAGTCCTTAAAAAATCAAAAGTTATCAAAAAGGGACTTTGGGTGAAAAGTTTGGAAAATTTACATCTTTGGTCCCTAGAGTTTGGAAATTTGCAGAAATAGTCCCTGGGAATTTTGAAAATTAAAAAATTGCAAAAATGGGTTTTGGAATATTAAACTTGGTAACACTGGTCCTTGGTGATACTTTTGGGGAATTACATTTTCAGTCCCTTGGTTTGGTGGAAATTTCAAAATTGGTCCTTGTGTTTATTACTTTACCAACCGGACCCTTTATTATACTAAAACCAAACCAAACACAACCCCAATCCACCCAAGCCCAATCCACCCCTCCCTTGGCCCATCCAACACCCCAGCCCACCACTCAAAATAATATTACCCCCGTTTTTCCCACCTCAGTCAACGCAGGTCAAACTTTGACCTTCTTCACCCTCCCAGCCTGTAAAACAAAAACAAGACTCAACCTCCCCCCTCCTCCACATCAGCAAGCCCACTCCCTGCCTTCCCCAACTCCCACAAACATCCAAATACTTTTAATTGCTTCATAATTTTTACAAGTAATCCCACATGGTACGTTGACCATTTTGGCGCCAAAACTCATTTCAATGGCGAAGATCATTATAAGTTATCCAATGGTCTACAATCAAAGTGCGAAAGGTTCAGAAAGAGAAAGAAACCCTAGAGGTTCCCTATATAAAGAAAATGAAGCAGTGAAGGAAGCAGTTAGTATAATTTAGTATAAAGATTAGTCGTTTAAGTAATTTTACCAATCTTAGTGTATTTTCAAGCTTGTTATCAATTGTTTAAGTTATATCTATGTAATTTGAATCTTTTTAACTAATGAATTTTAGTGTTTCAGTTTGAATTCCATTTTGTTCAATTTTCTTTAAAATCTCAAGTATGGTTCAAATGATAGTTTCAGTTGTTGTTATGGACTAGATTAGGTCATATAAGCTCCTAGGAAGCTTTTATAAGCTTCTAGTTAACTTAAAATTTAGTATAGCCAAAAATTCACAAATACAAAAATTAGTCAACAAAAGTCAACTGTGGGACTTGGATTTGATTTTTGGTGATTCAGATGTGATTTGGAAGCAAAGCAGCTTTGGATTGTGGGTTTAGATCCTCAGAGAGGAGTTAGGATTTGTGGTTCCTGGTCATTGATTCTCACAGTCCTCAATTTGTAAGCCATTACTCATTTTTAAGCTCATTGTCTATAAACTTTGTATTTACTGCTTGATTCTGTTTGATTTATGCTTATTTACAGTTTTCTAGGGATAATTTGACTTAAAATCTTATAGTTGTTTACTAAAATAAATAGTTGCTAGCATTTCCATTTTCAAGTAAAATTTAGCATTTTGTTGTAATCTGTGTTGTTGTTGTAATTTTTGACATAATTGTGTTTAAATAAGGCTAAGTAATCATAGTTCATGCTTCTGTGTTAGTAGGATGGTTTAGATTCTTTGTTTGCTTGGAAAATTTTCACATCAGTCAAATATAGGGGTGTTTGGTTATAGCTGCATTGGTGTGCAGTTGTTGTTATATTTGCATGATTCTTGTCTCAATTTCATTCTTGGGGTCAAATAAGTGTGGTTATACCTTAACTTTCGAAGTTTGAAAGAAAAAAGTCAAATTCATACTCCATTTCCCCTCACAGTTAGCTGTGAGGGCATTGTGAGTCACAAATCATTCAAATTGGGTTACGACTTGTATATTTAGCTTAATATAGTTATATTATTGCTTATTATATGCCTCTTAACTAGTAATGATCATCCAAGTTTCATAAAAGTCAAGATTCTAGTTTCTCATAAAAAGTCAAAAAGTTGTATAGTCAGAAATCTCTAAAATGGCCAGAATTTTCATGATTTTTGTAATGGGTTCTAGGATTTGAAATTTCTTGGGTAATTAGTCTATCAGTAGAACTCTTGATTCCTTGTGTTGTGGCAATTTTGTGAATTTATTTTGTGGGTCAAATCACCCTTCAAACTGAGTTGCAGGGGAAGCACATCCCCTGTGCATCAGCAGACCCCTCAACCCCACCACCTTTGGTGGTTGTTTGTGGCCACCCCAGTGGGTCCCACACTTCATATTTGGGTTTTCTCAACCCCCCTCCTACCCGGCTTCAAAAGTTGACCCTTTGTTTGACCTAGGGACCAGTGGACCCCACTTGGAATTGCCCTCAATTCCTGTCCCATTTCTGTTTCAGAATCCTAGTAAGTGAAGTGCTTATTGTTGTCTTGTGGCTTAATCAACCATCTTATTGGTGTGAATCTTGCTTAAAATAGTTCATATAACTCAGAGGAACCAAATTTTACCATTGGGGACCTCACACACTCCCATTTGAGCTTAATTCTCCTCTTGGTCAAAGAAAGGCAACTGTTGGACAAATAAGCACTAAAAGTGCTTATTTCTGTGCTACTTAAAAAGTGTTTTCATAAAAAGTGTGAGTTTTAAGTGTAAAATTAGTTTGGAAAAAGAAAAAACACAAAAAAACACCAATTTTAATTTTAGTGATAGCTTCTATTTAATAGAAATTATCATTTTAATTTTCTTTTTAGCTTATTTATAAGCAATATAGCATTTTTTATATTTTTATTAAGTCTCTTTTATATTAAAGTAATTTTAGAAAATTTTCCAGATTTTTCTTTTGTCTTTTTGTGGTTTCTAGAATTAATTTTAGTTTAATTAATTATTAATTAATATTAAGTAATTAAATAGCATAATTAGATTTTATTAAGTAATACCTAGTTTTTATAATTTTTCTAGCTTTTATATAAGTTAAAACATTTTTATAAATTTTTCTAGAATTTCTAATGTTCATTTTATATTTTTTATAATATAATTAGTTTAATTGGTAACTAATAAGTAATTAGAATAATAATTAGTAAATTAATTTAAAATACATAAAATCAACTTTTTATAATTTTTTAGGATTCCTATGGTGGTTAATTAGATTTGTAAAATTTTCCTTAATTTTCTAAGCCTTTTTAGTATTTTTAATAATTCTAATTAGTTTAATTAGTTAATTAATAAATAATTAGTAATTAATTAATAATAAATAAGTAAATAGTGTAAAAATTAAATTTCTTTTTCTTAAAATTTTCTTTATTTATTAGGATTGTAAAAATAATAATTTCACACTTGTAGCCTTTTCCGTTCATCAGTTGTACTTTCTTTCTTGTACGTCAGTGTACGTTTTTAATTAAAACGTACGTTTTTAGGTTATAAATCGATTCTTCCTAATCTCAATTCCAGTAATCAATCACATAGCTTTCCTAAGCTATTTCTGTTTATAATTTCCAAATAATTTTCATTACAACCCTTTTCTGTGAATAATCACCCGATCACAAGTACGCTAAAGCACAATCCACACCTCGTCGGGACATAACGACCTGGTGATACTCTATATTACCCGGAAGCATTCGTCTAGGTAGTTTGACTTTGTTGACCATATACTTGGTCAATTTAGGTTGACTGTTCTGAGCCAATCAAAGACCGATCATGTGAACCTGTTGTGCATCCTTGATGTACACATTTCTCTCCCCTGATGGTTACGATTAATCAGCTAGTGATGTAAACATGAAATGATAATACCAAAGTAACAAGTTGAACCACTGATCATCTATGCGGGTATCAATCCCGGAATAAGTGATTAAGCCCGATCACGTGAACTTGTTGTGCATCCTTGGTGTACACATTCCTCTCCCCTGATGGTTGCGATTAATCGGAATCATCATAATGATGTGTACATGAAGCATTAACTGGAAGCCCTTCATCAATAATAATATCAGCCCGTGCGAAGATGTCGATAAACCTCACGAGTCCTTAACTGAAGGATTCAGGAGTCATGAGATGATGAATAATTGAGTTTGCTCCCCCTCAATTAGGTCATCGTATGTAGAGAGCTTCTTCAATAACTTACGAAGTTTCTGAATCGGCTCCTCCTCAAACTGATCATCCCCTTTTATAGATTCAACACTTTAACATCATGATCACGTTTGAGGGTCTTGATATTAACCATCTTCTTCTTTATCTGAATCAGTCAATCAACTGGAGTACTAAATGATAACACCAAGTTCGAATCCCAGAAGTGACAATAGAACTCGAACAGAGTAACAAACCACGGAATATTTCGGAGTGGTAGAGACCAATCTCCCCAACATGAATAATTAAGCTTGATCCCTTCGTGATTTATAACCCCGGCATACACATTTCTCCTCCCATGAAAACCGAGAAAGAACACACTCCTATTCTCCCCCTCAAAAGTGGCATGCTAATGACCTTTTTGCCATATTCGAAAGGAGAAGGACATACGCTTATTCTCCCCCTCAAAAATGGCATGCAATGACATTTTTGCATAGTTAAGATTCTGTGATGGTTGAAATTTATCTGATGCAACATAAATATGTGTGTAGCACCAAAAATTACTGCGAAGAAGATGATGATTAAAACACTCTTGAAGCAGTCCCTCTTTCGTTTCCTCATCAATGGTTTAGCAAATGAAGAGTTCCATGAAGCTTGTAATATGCCTAAACCACTTGTTGAAATGTATTAAACCTTAGAGGGAGAAAATATCTGCCTACAAGAGCCGAATGACCATTCTACAACCATCATCAACATGTAGTATCTTCATCCTTTCCCTTCTCCCCCTCAAAAATTGCATATGCCTGTTTGCAATTTTTGATTGAATAACTGAAGCACAAAAATATAGTCCAATGTATGTCGATCCACTTGATGACTGTACGAACATGGGAAAAGCATGAAGCTTGTTGATGAGAATGGTCATAAATAAGAAGATTTCTCTTCTTTCTAAGATAAGGTGCACTGAAACGTACACCTTTCTTTTCTTTGAGGAATGGGGCCTGAAGTGTTATCTGCAGATGCCATTATGTTGAAGAACGAGGCCTAAACTGAAGTTGTTCAAACGTCATCTCTCTCTTTTCTTCTTCTCTCTGCTAACTCATTACCAACCCCATTATCATTCAGTCGGCTCTTTATCGTGACTACTGATGGAGAAAAACCCAATATGATGAACTTGAGACTGAAGTAAAGTAACCCGAACTTATGACTTAAGCTTGCTCTAATGTATGACAAAGAGCGGTGTAGAGAGTTCGTGCAACATCAAATCCCTAAGTACTCTATACTCTTCAACCAACTAACCATTAAGTATAAGATGTACATCACCTCTTGAATATCCACAACTTCGTGTGACACTGAGCACTACAACGTAACCCCTTAAAATGATAGTTATTTTGTGGTAATAGAAAGGAAGAATCCCAAAAATAACTAGATATCCAAGCCTTCGTCATTGTAAAGGTTAAAAGCTCGAACAAGGATCTCGAAGAATCTTCATCCAACCACCCCGATATCTTCAGATACAAAGTACATGCACCCGTGAAATTTCACTTCAACCTCAAATAAATAATAATGAATTAACGCCATAGTCACATCTTGTGGTTTAAATGCCCAAATCTAGCCCTTTTTGATGTTTTGAATGAACTTTGATAATGGTTTTTCTCCCGATCATGGTCAAAAGCGCATATCCCCATAACACTTTGTTATAACCAAAATGCCATGAAGTATATCATAAAAGTCATCCAATACATGAAGTACACACCTTATCCCTTCTTTGAAGTTGAAACCATAGTACCAGAATCAATTAAGATCTGGAAATGCACTTTACTTTCTCCAGGATAATTCCATCATCACTGGATTTTACAAATCTATGATTTAAACAGAGAAATAGATTCTTTCGCGGGATTTTACAAAACCAAGAAGAAACTGTGAGACAATGATAGATTGAATGTGTTATGACAAATCTGGTTTTGGTGAATATCTGTTTGTGGGAACATGCAAGAGATCAGCAACAATTCTTCTCACATATGTAGAATACTTCACGAACCATACTAAGTAAAGTAGTATAAACTACTTCCCCCTGGAGGTTGACCTTATATCATCAAAGTACACGTTTCTCCCCCATGATGGTTTTGAACTTTCGGAAGCATCATTGACGTGTACTATCATATACACGAGAAGTTCTTGTCTTAAGCAAACATCTTGAGGAAAATCGTGAATGACATTGAAGGATCAAGAAAGATTTTGCTTAGATGGTGAAGTATCTTTGACGTGCTGTAGTGCCGAATATTCCATGAGAATTGCTGATCACATCTCAGCCCTTAAACCCATTATCTAACAAACCCACCTCGTATTCTGCCGGTTATTGCTGTGACCACTTGGTGAATTAAGCCCGATATACCCAACTTGAAAGTGAAGTAGAATTCCCCAAATTTGGTACTTAAGCTTGCACTGTTGTTGATTGAAGAACAATGCAGAAGAAAATCTCTAAGTACCATATACGGTCAACAAAGAGCCAAAATAAGTACAACACCTCTTGAGACTATCCACATCAGCATATGCGAGTGACACTGAGCACTATAATGTGACTCCTTGAAGTGATAGCTATAACCCGTGAGTATTAAAATGTAACTCCTTACATCGGGCATAACTAGATAGTCCAAGTCCCAATCATAAGTTGTATACGTCCAAGCAAGTTATCATAGAAATCATGCATCCAACCATCCCCGATTTCAAGATAAAATAAGTATGCACCTTCGTGAAACCCACTTCAAACTCAAATAAGGGATACCAAAAAAAATTTCCGTGATCACTTGACATTCTATGTCCAAATTCTCAGCTGGTTTAAAGGTTTCAACGAATCTTGAACAAGTTCATGTACACAATACAACCTAATTCTTTAGATACCCCCTGTTTCGCGGATCGAACTCAGGGTGAGTTCGCTGGGGGGTTCAGGGGCGCAGCGCGGCCCCGAAGAATTTTTCGGCAAGTTAAGGTTTGAAAACTAGGGCTTTGTATGTTGAGTTTTCCTTTCGGCAAGTTAAGGTTTGAAAACTAGGGCTTTGTATGTTGAGTTTTCCGTTCATGTCAAAAATGTGTCTCCCGTGAAAGATTTGTAATAACCAAAATACCACACATATACCGAGCCAAAATTAGCGCAATGTATTAAAAATACAACTTTAGCATTTAGTCCAGTCCATTACGTGCGAATAGCAGTCCATTAAACCAACTCCATTTAGCTCATTACAGCCCAACAACATGCGTGTGATTAAAACAGTTCAGCCCAGTCCATGTACCTTTTTCGGATCCAGTAAATGATAATACCCGATCCAAAATACAAATCATAACACGGTATGTTTAGATTACCCTAAAACCTCATTAGTTTAAACCTAAACACACACACAAAGTATACTCCGCCCCCATCACTAACTTTGTCACCTAACTTCTCTTCCTAACACAGTAAACATGACAAAATACATCTCCATCATCTTCAATCGATCTCATCTTGATCATGATCTTATAGTTAGTCCTAAATATCAGTAAGACCACGTCCACACAACAACCATGGCTTCAAGATCAGTTATGATCTCGGGTAGGTTCATGCGTATTGTTGTCATCGTTTTGTGCTTCTTAAGAAGTGAAACAAAGATTGAATATAACACGTTTGTTATTTTTGTTTCTTTAATTTTCGTATATTCAATGAAGGTTTGCTTCAAAAATTGATCTGTGATGATTTATCTCCTGACTTTGGACGGATTTTTAATTACAAAGAGATATAACCTGAGATCTATGTTTGTTCACTTCGGTTAAGTTTAAGGATCAATGATGAGATGGTGTTTCTTGTGGCAAAGATCTTTAAAGATCATGAAATCTTGAAAGAGATTTGAAAGAAAATACCAAACTGAGATCGTTTTTATTTTATTTTATTTTTTCTGTCGAGTAGTTATTAGATGAAAGATGTGGAGTGTTGTAAGGTTGTGGATATGACGTTACTTTTGTGTTTGTTGGAGATGGGATTATGTTGTTTTTGGTCAGTCGCTAGCATCATCTCTTCATCTTATTCATTATCATGTTAACAGTTTCATGTATTGTTGGACTGATGTGGTTGTAGTCAGCTGGTCCCCTTCTTCATCTTATCTTTTTGACAAATTGCTACTTTACTTGAAATTTGGGCAGCGTTACTTTTCATAAAAGACTATAAAAAATCTTCAAATCGCTAGAGCCTATTTGAACGAAATCGCTGTTGACCAGCTGTCACTTTCGTACTTTCGTCTTTTTCCTGATTTTTTAATAATCTAAAGTACCGAACCAGAACTTGGCAAATCGTTGCCAAAAAGGCTATCAGACCGCTACCAAGAACTGTGCATAATTATCAAACCGCCACCAAGAGAAATCTTCAACCGGATCTGGGTATTTGGACTTTCTTACAACTCTTTCACAGAAATGGTACAAAAATAGTCATAGAAAAAATAAAGTTAACATGAAATAGTTGAGGACAAAAATATTGACACACAAACAGTTTATGTTAACTTGATGTGAAGTATAAGACCCTATTGACTATATTAGACACACTAAAACTTGTGAAAAAAAATAGTTTATCACATAATGTTGGAAAAATAATATTTCCTGATGTAGAAGAAAGTACAAAAAACAGCTTCAATCACATTATTCGACCCACAAAAATCAACAAAGTAATAACCTTGGCTCTGGTACCAATTGTAGGATCGATACATGTTGATTATTGTGATGATTCGGGTGGTATTGGGTTATGGAAGATTAAGTTAGCCATGGTAAATATTAGAGAGAGAAAGTGAGAGAGAGAGAGGGGAAGTTTCTTGAGAGAGAAACACCTTATGGGGTGTGTGTATTATGAGAAACAACCAACCCTTCCCTTGTGTGGGAAGGGGTATATATACACTTACATTATACGCCCTCCTGCGCGCTGTGGATCAGGTGTACAGTGGGTAAAGACCCGTCCGTCCTCCACGGTGTGACTAATATCTAACCTATTACTATAATATCTAATATAATAAATACAAAACTAAGAGCTACGCTAAGTATGTAAATACATGGGGTGACCGAACCTTTTTCTTAATCCTAACACATGGTCAGGCATCTGTCAAAACTAGAGGTTGATAACCTTAATTTGCAATTAAAGTGTCAACATTTAGAAGAAAGAATTAAAATCTCAAATGCCAAGACATCTTCGGATGCTTCTGAATTTGATGCATATTTTGAATTAGCCAAACGTGATGAAAAAATTCAAGCTCACACTAACACGATTAGAAAATTGAGGGTCCAAATTGACCAATTGAAGTCAAACAAGAGTGATGTGATTGGCACTCAAAAACCACAGTCTATAGATTCTCAGAATTTTCAATTTCAAGATACCATCAATAAATTGCAACATGAAAATGATTGGTTTCGAGCTGAAAATTCAAAAGTTAAACAGCATTACAAAGAGTTATATGATTCAATTAAGATCACAAGTGATAAAAACAATGAAAAGATAACTTCTTTGCTTAAAGAAATTGAGAATCTAAAGACTCAGGTGAAAGGGAAAAGGCCAATCATCACTTGTGATAATGTTGTTCAAAAGGTTTCTGCTTGTAAGAAGTACGCTATTGATGATGTGAATATTTCTCTTCCACTTAGGAATAATAAGTTAGTTCATAGTGACTATCTTAAACATCTTAAGGAGTGCCTTGACTTGCTTTGTGAAACCATTGAAGAGGATAGGATTGCAAAACCACTTGATGATGTGATGCGTGGGAATTGCACCAGGCTTTACCTCTCGAGGGATCTCGAGAAGCTTACAACCCCCACCAGGCAGTGTACCTGATTGTTGTAGTATAGTATAGTGACAAGTACCAGGGGATTGATCGTTCAACTCAGGAAAAGTGTCGCTAGGATTAGAAAGCCTATAAACTAGGTCTAGAGGTGAGGGATGATTCTCTTTGTATTTTTATATTTTTATAAAAAGCAAGTAAAATCTCGGGTTTTGGAGGAGTGGGCAGAATTAGTTTCTAGTCAACTAACCCAATAACTAAGATGCAATCAAAATAAAATAAAAAAATGTAAATAAAGCTAATTAAACTAGTGGTGTGAACAATAAATGAGAAAATTCTGTTTACTTAGATTTCATTACTCCCTAGATATCTTTTACAGGTTGATAGTTTGTTACAGTTGCATGGATGATGAGTTATATTACTTAATACCAATCGTGGGGTAGCGTACGTACTTCCCCAACTCTATAAGCTCCTATTTCACTCCTATGTCGAGCCTGCAAGAAGCTCCTAACATGGGATCACTAGAATTCGCTCATGCATTAAATACAACCATAAAAACCTAGTACGCATTGGTTCATGTTTCTTAAGACGTTCAAGCAAGTTACAATATGGAAGTCTGCCAGTTTTCTTAAGCCTAACATCGAAATCATTCATCCGTAACAACAATAAACAAGCAATCAACATCTAGGTTTCACTACATCTAAGCAAACACACAAGAGATCTAGCCTAGCATGTTAAAATCAAGACAAGCGTAAGATATATTCAAACAACACATAGACATATTGAATGAATTGAAAGGATACTTATCTTAATTAAACATGAAAGGTTTCAAAGGGTGAAAACCCTTGAAAATACTAATAAAATCGTGCTAGGGTTTTTCCAAGTCGTCCCTAAAATTGTCCTCTCTTCATGAATGAAAATTAGAAAACTATATATAGATTTTCCAACGTGACGACGTCAAGAAGAAAATTCTGACGCCGTAAACCCGCCGCCCATAATAATATCGGATTGCCTAGATCCGAATCTGACACCGTTAAGAGCAAATTTCCTCTGGGCCGTCACGTATAAAGGGACCATGACGGCCTATGGTGACGCCGTCATGCCCTAGTGTAAAAATTCTCTGGACCGTCACGCACTCTATCCACTTCACCTCTTGTTTTATGTCTTGACGCCATCATGTAGGATTTGGTGACGCCGTCAGGTACTGTCCCCAGCAAGGAAAACTAAGACTTTGCCGTTTTCTTAACTTTTATGCTCCAAAAACATCCAAAATGCTTCCTTTTCCAGAATTCACTCCAAAAGTACCTAAAATCACAAAAGGAACGATTTAGGGTAATATTTGATCAAATAAATTCATTTCCGGGCTTAAATGACCCCCTAAAAACGGATCATTTTTCGCCTCATCATATACCCTTACACTTGAGATTTGCTCGTCCTCAAGCAAACGCGCTTTTATTCTAATCAAAATACAAGCTAGGGGTCATTTAACACTAATATAAAAGTAATTACAACAAATAATCATTCCACTAAAGACCAAAGACAAGCACGGAGGTCATATACCAACACCTCACAAATACTGTTTAGATACTCTCATCTCTCGGGTGTAATAAAGTATATATCACAATATGGAAATGGAAAATATCTCTCACTACCTGTCATAACAAAATAGATTACCATAGGCTTGGGAAAGGATCAAACCTCCACCACATGGCGTAAGCACCTAGGATAAACTATCAAAGAGATCTTTCAAAAGGGTTATAACGTTAGGTGTAGGGATATGGAATACACGGTTTTGTTGGATATAGGCAATCTTTACTGGTGGCGAGTTAATCATCTTGGTTAATTACATGTACAATATGGCGTTGCTAAGCCAAGACTAGACTCGACTTAAGCTAATAAATGAAAAATAACAAAAACATAAAATAAGCGTAGAATGAAACGGGATGGTAGTCCGTATGTTTTTTTTTTTCTCATTTTTTTTTTCTTTTTCTATTTTTTTTCTTTTACTTAATTTTTTCAATTTTTTTTTTTTTTTTTTCATACACTCTTACCCTACCATCCAAAATAATACATCATAGGGAATGAACATTCCCCTTACACTTGAATTTTTACATACTTTACAATAAACTAATCTAATGACTCGAATTAAGATAATCAAAACACTTGGAGTACTTTTATGATTAACGCACATATGGGGGTAATAAATGATGTTCTTCCCCATTACTCCATAACAATAGTACTTTACCCATAAGTCCCAATTGTCCCAAAACAATATGTACAAGGATATGACTCGACTTAGCAACCATGTAATCAATTAGATAATTAACTAAGGGTTTAACAAATAACAATAATGCACTAAAGATGAGTGCATACACGGAAGGCTAAGGCAATTTGGGTGTACATTTAAGTGGGGTGTAACAAATTCTTCCTTTAAGTAAGATGCTTAAAGTTAGAAACGAAAAGAGAGGCTCGGAGGGGTGTACTAGGGGTTTCGTGTACTAAAAATGAGTACAACGCTAAGGTGTGGGAGAATTACTTGACTTAACTAGCCAAGTAATATGACTTAAGTGGTCAAGTAATTATGATACGGGTTTAACACAAGAGTGATCCTAATGCCTCTTATCATGTAGTAAATCCTACTACACGAATGTAGTCTCACTAGCGGTCTCGGGATGCATCACTAATGCAAGTTCTAGAATCTAAATGCTACCGGTACACTCATAAGCACTAATAATGAATGCTTTTCCTATCAAATTTAAAGGCGAACCTCACATATTTGGGTGGAAAATTTTTCTGAATGGTACCGTTTTGTGCTAGTCATACGACCTCCTATCCATGAGACGCTTGCTAAGGCTAAAGTTTCACTCCTAAATATTGTAAAAAATTTTAAATTTGGGGCTAAAATTACACTAACAAGTATTTCTCTTAGTTTTATTACACACCTACCATCAAACAAACAAACTCAAGTGCAATTGTATCCTATAAGATATCATCATTTACCCTCCCCTTACACTTAGGATGAACATTGTCCCCAATGTTCAATTAAAGAATGTAAAAGTGAAATAGGTAAAAGAATGAAATCACATACTCCCCTGATTCTTTCCGTGTAGATAGTGTGGTAACAAGGTGGATCTTCCTCCAAGAAAATGAACCATCAAAGCTTCCCTTCCAGAATATAAATCATCTTCTTGTCATACATAACCTGTTAAACCTGAGAAAACAAACAAGGCAACCTGGCGTAAAATCGGCGGCAATTTATATATACTAACAAATCCTAGAAAATAATGTAAGATATAATGCTTGTGGAATGAATGTTTGCAGATTTCCTAGAGTTTATAAAACTAAAGAATCAACAAAAACTTTGAGATTCCGTTAGAAAAACAAAACTAGCAAAATTTCCAGAATTTTACACATGACGCCGTCAGGAATTAATTCCTGACGCCGTCAGAAGTGATCTGCAGAAATCCTTACGTTAAGTTTCCGGAAAATTTCTGGAAAACTTATGTCCTACTTCCTGGAAAATCCTGCAAAACATTATTATGACTCGATACAAACATTTGGCTCTAACAAATACGAATATACATGTTCATTTAATATTGTGGAGAACCATGATCAATTTTGTTTTTTAAAAACATATTTGGGGTTTCCCCTTACACTTATCTTTTGCAAAATACCTTTGGATGAAGTTAAGACTAAGCCAAACGACAAAATAAAGTATTTTCACCATTTTAGTTTTGAAACATGATCTACCAACAATAAAAATAAAGCATGCATACGGAAACAAATAACAATCAAACAAATAAAAATCACACAAAGCATGGGTTGCCTCCCAAGAAGCGCTTTTCTTTATTTACGAGTCTTGTAGCTAGACTCAAGGTCATGGGTTATTACGTGACCTCATCCTTGGTCTCACTTTCTAGGTCATCTCCTATATTAGTTTTATATTCCGGACCTAGCTGCAAGCATTCTTTGTAGAAACCAAGTATTCTATTTATAACATACTCTACTCCTCTACGTCTATCCTCATCATTCCTATAGTAAACCGCTTGTTTGTGTTCCTTTTCTATGTTCGATAGGAGGCGGTATTGTTCAATCTTATAGGGCATTTGGTAGGCAATCTCATTATTCTCTTCCTTGAATCTAACTATCCCTAGAGTCGGATCATAACTCATCTTAGAGGCCTCAACGAACGGTTTTCCGAACACTACTTGACTTAGGTAATCATCTATCACCGGACGAGTATCCTCCACTATCACAAAGTCGGTCTCATAAGTGAAGTTTCCAACAATCACATGCAATCCTTTCACTCATCCTACAAAATTACTTATCAAATTCTTACTGGGAATCATCCTATAACCAAGTTGTTTCTTCATTACCCAATTATAATAAGTCCTAGTCATGATGTTTATAGGAGACCTAGGATCGATATAAGCTTTCCGTACATGCATATGCCCAATGTTGCATGGTATGTTGATGTTAGAGGGATCACCTACTTTAATAAGGGGTGAACCAAGGATATATGGTGTCTCGGGGTCATCGAATAAATCCTTGTGATATTCCCGTTCTTCCTTGGTGGGCAACTTATCAAAGTACTCTTCTACGTTTTCTACTTCCTCTAACTTTTCTCCCTTATTAACCTCAACTTCCTCAATTTCATCCATAGTCTCGGTCTCTACTCCAATTTCATCCTTGTCACTCTCTTCTATATCCTTATCTATTGGCTTAATGGTGACAACATTGACAAAGTGGATGTGTTTGGATGACGAGGGGTCCTTAATCTGGATTCCGCTATTAGTGTCCCTAGTGTCCTTCCTAGGTTTAGTTAGCGCATGGTTGTTGAGGGCTTTCAACAAGTTGTCAATCTTATTGGTCATCTCCGTTTGTTGTTGATTGAATTCGGTTTCAAACTTAGCTATGCGAGCTTCTTGAGATGCCATAAACTTGGACATCAATCCTTCAAGATTATTGGTACTACCATAGTTATTAGAAGGATTGTTGTTGAAAGTACGGTTGGAGGGTGGACCGTTTGGTTGGTAACGATTAGGCGGATTGGAAGAATTGTTTTGGTTTTGTTTCCACCTAAGGTTCGGGTGATTTCTCCAAGAAGGGTTGTAGGAATCACCGTAAGGGTTTGGCTCGGGTTTGAAAGTGTACCACTTATCTCCCGCTTCGTCGGTACGCGAGGATGCGTAGTCCGCAAAAGCTGTTCCGGGGAGTTCCACGCAATCACGAGTGTCATGGGGACCACTACATAATTCGCATGAAGAAGTGATTTTGTTCACTTGGCTTGAAGGCTTAGGAGCTTCGTAAGATTTCATGAGAAACTTGACTTGGTCCTCAAGTTCCATGATCCTACGGTCGGGAGTGCTAGAATTGTTCGAAGGCAAAGATATTGCCTTGACCGTTTTGTTCAAATCACGGGGATCATTCCAACTTTCGTTGTCATAGAGAGCAAGATGTTCTATGAGTTCCCATGATTCTTCCGCACTTAGATCACGTAGCTTGCCACCAGCCGATTGGTCATTGGTTCGCCTTGTGGAGAGATCGATATGGTCATAGAAGATTTGGACTTGGCGCCAAAGATCTATGCCATGATGAGGGACTTTTTGGAGTAAGTCCTTGAAACGAGTCCATGCTTCATACAGAGTTTCACCTTGACGTTGTTGGAACATCAAGATATCATTTCTAAGCTTGGTAGTTCTCCCCGGTGGGAAAATTTGAGCAAGGAAACGAGTGGTGAGATCATCCCATGAGGTGATGGATCCCGCGGGTAAACATTCAAGCCATTGACTAGCTTGATCATGTAGAGAGAATTGGAATAGGCGTAATCGGGTAAACTCTCTAGTTGTAACATCAAGGTCTATAGAATCTACGATTTTAAAGAAGTCCTTGAGATGTTGATTAGGATCTTCGGAACGAAGTCCATGGAATGCAAATCCGCTTTGCACCAACCGGATGGTGTCGGATCGCAAGGGAGACACATTGGCTCCTTGGGTGAGCTCAATAGTGTTTCGATAGCCTTGGTGGCTAGGTCGGGAATACTCTCCTAGGGTTCGGGGCCTAAGAGGTTGGTTTGCTAGTGGTGGGTTTTGTGGGTGGTCTTGTTGTGGTGGGTTGATTGGTTCAAAGATGTTACCACCTTCCATGATGTCGGATGGTATAAGTTACGAACAAAGACACAAAGAAATAGATAGACTAAAGAAAACCTAAAAATAAAAAATAAAATCTTACTAGAAAGGAATCTAGCAAGTAGACCTAATAAAAAGAAATCCTAACCTAGACAATAACTATTCCTCGGGCTGCGGCGCCAAAAACTTGATGCGTGGGAATTGCACCAGGCTTTACCTCTCGAGGGATCTTGAGAAGCTTACAACCCCTACTAGGCAGTGTACCTGATCGTTGTAGTATATTATAGTGACAAGTACCGGGGGATTGATCGTTCAACTAAGGAATAGTGTCGCTGGGATTAGAAAGCCTATAAACTAGGTCTAGAGGTGAGGGATGATTCTTTTTGTATTTTTATATTTTTATAAAAAGCAAGTAAAATCTCGGGTTTTAGTGGAGTGGGCGGAATTAGTTGCTAGTCAACTAACCCAATAACTAAGATGCAATCAAAATAAAATAACAAAAATGTAAATAAAGCTAACTAAACTAGTGGTGTGAAAAATAAAGGGGAAAATTGTGTTTACTTAGATTTCAATACTCCCTAGATATCTTTTACAGGTTGATAGTTTGTTACAGTTGCATGGATGACGAGTTATATTCCTTAATACCAATCGTGGGGTGGTGTACGTACTTCCCCAACTCTATAAGCTCCTACTTCACTCCTATGTCGAGCCTGCAAGAAGCTCCTAACATGGGATCAGTAGAATTCGCTCATGCATTAAATACAACCATAAAAACCTAGTACGCCTTGGTTCATGTTTCTTAAGACGTTCAAGCAAGTTACACTATGAAAGTCTTCCAGTTTTCTTAAGCCTAACATCGAAATCATTCATCCGTAACAACTATAAACAAGCAATCAACCCATAATCAACATCTAGGTTTCACTACATCTAAGCAAATACACAAGAGATCTAGCCTAGCATGTTAAAATCAAGACAAGCGTAAGATATATTCAAACAACACATAGACATATTGAATGAATTGAAAGGATACTTATCTTAATAGAACATGAAAGGTTTCAAGGGGTGAAAACCCTTGAAAATACTGATAAAATCGTGCTAGGGTTTTTCCAAGTCGTCCCTAAAATTTCCCTCTCTTCATGAATGAAAATTACAAAACTATATATAGATTTTCCAATGTGACAGCGTCAAGAAGAAAATTCTGACGCCGTCAACCCGCCGCCCTTAATAATATCGGATTGCCTAGATCCAAATCTAACGCCGTCAAGAGCAAATTTCCTCTAGGCCGCCACGTATAAAGGGACCATGACGGCCTATGGTGACGCCGTCATGCCCTAGTGTAAAAACTCTTTGGACCGTCACGTACTCTGTCCACTTCACCTCTTGTTTTATCTCTTGATGCCGTCATGTAGGATTTGGTGACGCCGTCAGGTACTGTCCCCAGCAAGAAAAATTAAGACTTTGCCGTTTTCTTCACTTTTATGCTCCAAAATCGTCCAAAATGCTTCCTTTTCCAGAATTCACACCAAAAATACCTAAAATCACAAAAGGAATGATTTAGGGTAATATTTGATCAAATAAATTCATTTCCGGGCTTAAATGACCCCTTAAAAACGGATCATTTTTTGCCTCATCATGATGCTATTGTAGGTGCCTGCTTTCTCACTAATAGATCTCAGGAACTCTTAGAATATGCTATTGGAACATGTCCTAAGATTGATAGCAAGCAAGATAGGTCATCTGCTTCATCCTCTAAGTCAACAAACAAGCATGTTACCTTTGTTGAACCTTTGGAAAATTCAGATCCCAACACATCAAAACATGTTCAGCAACTAGAAGTGAAAAAGACTAAGGTTCCCATCAGTCCTTCTATAGAAGTTAATAGTGACACTAAAGCTAGAAAGTTAAAACCAATGAGAAACATAAAGAAGGATAAGACTTCTCCAGCTAAAAGTGTTCCTAAGAAGAAAGTAGAAGACCAAAGGAGGAACTATAAGTCTGAGTTGAATAAAAGGAATCATAATTCAAATCCTAAATCACTTTGCAAAACATGTAATAGATGCTTAATCTCGAGTAATCATGATAAATGTGTAACACCCCCAATTTTAAAATATTTGCAGCGGAATAAAGATTGGGTGTTACTTCATAGCTCACAGTTTTTCAGTAGAAAGTGATTATCAAATTAGTCATCTTAAAACATTTATCATTCGAATTTTATAAATATCAGAGTTTTCAAAATGAGGTCCTAGTGGTTTCAAAGTTTGTTAAATAAGTTTTCGAATGATAGTAAAATTTATAGCCTTTGTAAGAATTTCGTGCTCCTCCGTACCATCCTTGCTCTTTTTGGACCTAAGATAAACATGCTAAAAATCAACAAAAGTTGAGTGATATCCATAGGTTTAAGTTTAGTAGTTGAACACAAGCTATAAGAGATAATTGCACCGATTTACAATTATATGTTAAAAACAGTTGATATTGGATTAAGCTCATGACACTCATCCGATTAACAGATCTCATCAAATATGATGGATAGTAACAATGGTCCTCTGGATAGGTTCTTGCCCGTCACATATCAGATTTCAAATAAAGTGCGTTTGGTGGCTTTCTTCTAGCGACCAAACGGGGATTCTCAATCCCTAATAGATCTATCCACAACTATTTACGTTCACCCTTCAAGTGATTAAGGTTCATGATATGAGGGACTTTTGCCATTAAGGTACTTAAGCAATAACAATATCAGGTATAGCATAGCAAGAAAATACTTGTGTTCAGTTTTTGTAGCATGTATCTCCCCACGAAAATAGTTATATAAAAGTGGGCTATGAACTCACCTTAAAGTGATGGTAGACGTAGTAAAGCAATATCAAATGCAGAATGGGAATGGCTCCAATAGACAGCCTGAATAATACGTAAGTCGGAGATAACTTTGGACGGATCTTTAATTACAAAGAGATATAACCTGAGATCTATGTTTGTTCATTTCGGTTAAGTTTAAGGATCAATGATGAGATGGTGTTTTTGTGGCAAAGATATTTAAAGATCATGAAATCTTGAAAGAGATTTGAAAGAAAATACCAAACTGAGATCGTTTTTATTTTATTTTATTTTTTCAGTTGAGTAGTTATTAGATGAAAGATGTGGAGTGTTGTGAGGTTGTGGATATGACGTTACTTTTGTGTTTGTTGGAGATGGGATTATGTTGTTTTTGGTCAGTCGCTAGCATCATCTCTTCATCTTATTCATTATCATGTTAACAGTTTCATGTATTGTTGGACTGATGTGGTTGTAGTCAGCTGGTCCCCTTCTTCATCTTATCTTTTTGACAAATTGCTACTTTACTTGAAATTTGGGCAGCGTTAATTTTCATAAAAGACTATAAAAAATCTTCAAATCGCTAGAGCCTATTTGAACGAAATCGCTGTTGACCAGCTGTCACTTTCGTACTTTCGTCTTTTTCCTGATTTTTTAATAATCCAAAGTACCGAACCAGAACTTGGCAAATCGCTGCCAAAAAGGCTATCAAACCGCTACCAAGAACTGTGCATAATTATCAAACCGCCACCAAGAGAAATCTTCAACCAGATATGGGTATTTGGACTTTCTTACAACTCTTTCACAGAAATGGTACAAAAATAGTCATAGAAAAAATAGAGTTAACATGAAATAGTTGAGGACAAAAATATTGACACACAAACAGTTTATGTTAACTTGATGTGAAGTATAAGACCCTATTGACTATATTAGACACACTAAAACTTGTGAAAAAAAAACAGTTTATCACATAACGTTGGAAAAAAAATATTTCCTGATGTAGAAGAAAGTACAAAAAACAGCTTCAATCACATTATTCGACCCACAAAAATCAATAAAGTAATAACCTTGGCTCTGGTACCAATTGTAGGATCGATACATGTTGATTATTGTGATGATTCAGGTGGTCTTGGGTTATGGAAGATTAAGTTAGCCATGGTAAATGTTAGAGAGAGAAAGTGAGAGAGAGAGGGGAAGTTTCTTGAGAGAGAAACACCTTATGGGGTGTGTGTATTATGAGAAACAACCAACCCTTCCCTTGTGTGGGAAGGGGTATATATACACTTACATTATACGCCCTCCTGTGCGCTGTGGATCAGGTGTACAGTGGGTAAAGACTCGTCCGTCCTCCACGGTGTGTCTAATATCTAACCTATTACTATAATATCTAATCTAATAAATACAAAAATAAGAGCTACGCTAAGTATGTAAATACATGGGGTGACCGAACCTTTTTCTTAATCCTAACACATGGTCAGGCATTTGTCAAAACTAGAGGTTGATAATCTTAATTTGCAATTAACGTGTCAACATTTAGAAGAAAGAATTAAAATCTCAAATGCCAAGACATCTTTGGATGCTTCTGAATTTGATGCATATTTTGAATTAGCCAAACGTGATGAAAAAATCCAAGCTCACACCAACACGATTCGAAAATTGAGGGTCCAAATTGACCAATTGAAGTCAAACAAGAGTGATGTGATTGGCACTCAAAAACCACAGTCTATAGATTCTCAGAATTTTCAATTTCAAGATACCATCAATAAATTGCAACATGAAAATGAGTGGTTTCGAGCTGAAAATTCAAAAGTTAAACAGCATTACAAAGAGTTATATGATTCAATTAAGATCACACGTGATAAAAACAATGAAAAGATAACTTCTTTGCTTAAAGAAATTGAGAATCTAAAGACTCAGGTGAAAGGGAAAAGGCCAATCATCACTTGTGATAATGTTGTTCAAAAGGTTTCTGCTTGTAAGAAGTACGCTATTGATGATGTGAATATTTCTCTTCCCCTTAGGAATAATAAATTTGTTCATAGTGACTATCTTAAACATCTTAAGGAGAGCCTTGACATGCTTCGTGAAACCATTGAAGAGGATAGGATAGCATAGCAAAACCACTTGATGATGTGATGCGTAGGAATTGCACCAGACTTTACCTCTCGAGGGATCTCGAGAAGCTTACAACCCCCACCAGGCAGTGTACCTGATTGTTGTAGTATAGTATAGTGACAAGTACCAAGGGATTGATTGTTCAACTCAGGAATAGTGTCGCTAGGATTAGAAAGCCTATAAACTAGGTCTAGAGGTGAGGGATGATTCTCTTTGTATTTTTATATTTTTATAAAAAGCAAGTAAAATCTCGGGTTTTGGAGGAGTGGGCAGAATTAGTTTCTAGTCAACTAACCCAATAACTAAGATGCAATCAAAATAAAATAAAAAAAATGTAAATAAAGCTAATTAAACTAGTGGTGTGAACAATAAATGGGAAAATTGTGTTTACTTAGATTTCATTACTCCCTAGATATCTTTTACAGGTTGATAGTTTGTTACAGTTGCGTGGATGATGAGTTATATTCCTTAATACCAATCGTGGGGTAGCGTACGTACTTCCCCAACTCTATAAGCTCCTACTTCACTCCTATGTCGAGCCTGCAAGAAGCTCCTAACATGGGATCACTAGAATTCGCTCATGCATTAAATACAACCATAAAAACCTAGTACGCATTGGTTCATGTTGCTTAAGACGTTCAAGCAAGTTACACTATGGAAGTCTGCCAGTTTTCTTAAGCTTAACATCGAAATCATTCATCCGTAACAACTATAAACAAGCAATCAACCCATAATCAACATCTAGGTTTCACTACATCTAAGCAAACATACAAGAGATCTAGCCTAGCATGTTGAAATCAAGACAAGCGTAAGATATATTCAAACAACACATAGACATATTGAATGAATTGAAAGGATACTTCTCTTAATTGAACATGAAAGGTTTCAAAGGGTGAAAACCCTTGAAAATACTAATAAACTCGTGCTAGGGTTTTTCCAAGTCGTCCCTAAAATTGTTCTCTCTTCATGAATGAAAATTACAAAACTATATATAGATTTTCCAACGTGACAACGTCAAGAAGAAAATTCTGACGCTGTAAACCGGCTGCCCATAATAATATCGGATTGCCTAGATCCGAATCTGTCACCGTCAAGAGCAAATTTCCTCTGGGCCGTCAAGTATAAAGGGACCATGACGGCCTATGGTGACGCCGTCATGCCCTAGTGTAAAAACTCTCTGGACCGTCACGTACTCTATCCACTTCACCTCTTGTTTTATCTCTTGACGCCGTCATGTAGGATTTGGTGACGCCGTCAGGTACTGTCCCCAGCAAGGAAAATTAAGATTTTGCCTTTTATGCTCCAAAAACATCCAAAATGCTTCCTTTTCCAGAATTCACTCCAAAAGTACCTAAAATCACAAAAGGAATGATTTAGGGTAATATTTGATCAAATAAATTCATTTCCGGGCTTAAATGACCCCCTAAAAACAGATCATTTTTCGCCTCATCATATACCCTTACACTTGAGATTTGTTCGTCCGCAAGCAAATGCGCTTTTATTCTAATCAAAATACAAGCTAGGGGTCATTTAACACTAATATAAAAGTAATTACAACAAATAATCGTTCCACTAAAGACCAAAGACAAGCATGGAGGTCATATACCAACACCTCACAAATAGTGTTTAGATACTCTCATCTCTCGGGTGTAATAAAGTATATATCACAATATGGAAATGGAAAATATCTCTCACTACCTGTCATAGCAAAATAGATTACCATAGGCTTGGGAAAGGATCAAACCTCCACCACATGGCGTAAGCACCTAGGATAAACTATCAAAGAGGTCTTTCAAAAGGGTTATAACGTTAGGTGTAGGGATATGGAATACACGGTTTTGTTGGATATAGGCAATCTTTACTGGTGGCGAGTTAATCATCTTGGTTAATTACATGTACAATATGGCGTTGCTAAGCCAAGACTAGACTCGACTTAAGCTAATAAATGAAAAATAACAAAAACATAAAATAAGCATAGAATGAAACGGGATGGTAGTCCGTATGTTTTTTTTTCTCTCCTTTTTTTTTCTTTTTCTATTTTTTTTCTTTTTCTTAATTTTTTCAATTTTTTTTTTCATACACTCTTACCCTACCATCCAAAATAATACATCATAGGGAATGAACATTCCCCTTACACTTGAATTTTTACATACTTTACAATAAACTAATCTAATGACTTGAATTAAGATAATCAAAACACTTGGAGTACTTTTAAGATTAACGCACATATGGGGGTAATAAATGATGTTCTTCCCCATTACTCCATAACAATAGTACTTTACCCATAAGTCCCAATCGTCCCAAAACAATATGTACAAGGATATGACTCGACTTAGCAACCTTGTAATCAATTAGATAATTAACTAAGGGTTTAATAAATAACAATAATGCACTAAAGATGAGTGCATACACGGAAGGCTAAGGCGATTTGGGTGTACATTTAAGTGGGGTGTAACAAATTCTTCCTTTAAGTAAGATGCTTAAAGTTAGAAACGAAAAGATAGGCTCGGAGGGGTGTACTAGGGGTTTCGTGTACTAAAAATGAGTACAACGCTAAGGTGTGGGAGAATTACTTGACTTAACTAGCCAAGTAATATGACTTAAGTGGTCAAGTAATTATGATACGGGTTTAACACAAGAGTGATCCTAATGCCTCTTATCATGTAGTAAATCCTACTACACAAATGTAGTCTCACTAGCGGTCTCGGGATACATCACTAATGCAAGTTCTAGAATCTAAATGCTACCGGTACACTCATAAGCACTAATAATGAATGCTTTTCCTATCAAATCTAAAGGCGAACCTCACATATTTGGGTGGAAAATTTTTCTGAATGGTACCGTTTTGTGCTAGTCATACGACCTCCTATCCATGAGACGCTTGCTAAGGCTAAAGTTTCACTCCTAAATGTTGTAAAAAAATTTAAATTTGGTGCTAAAATTACACTAACAAGTATTTCTCTTAGTTTTATTACACACCTACCATCAAACAAACAAACTCAAGTGCAATTGTATCCTATAAGGTATCATCATTTACCCTCCCCTTACACTTAGGATGAACATTGTCCCCAATGTTCAATTAAAGAATGTAAAAGTGAAATAGGTAAAAGAATGAAATCAAATACTCCACTGATTCGTTCGGTGTGGATAGTGTGGTAACAAGGTTAGATCTTCCTCCAAGAAAATTAACCATCAAAGCTTCCCTTCCAGAATATAAATCATCTTCTTGTCATACATAACCTGTTAAACCTGAGAAAACAAACAAGGCAACCTGGCGTAAAATCGGCGGCAATCTATATATACTAACAAATCCTAGAAAATAATGTAAGATATAATGCTTGTGGAATGAATGTTTGCAGATTTCCTGGAGTTTATAAAACTAAAGAATCAACAAAAACTTTGAGACTCCGTTAGAAAAACAAAACTAGCAAAATTTTCAGAATTTTACACATGACGCCGTTAGGAATTAATTCCTGACGCCGTCAGAAGTGATTTGCAGAAATCCTTACGTTAAGTTTCCGGAAAATTTCTGGAAAACTTATGTCCTACTTCCTGGAAAATCCTGCAAAACATTATTATGACTCGATACAAACATTTGACTCTAACAAATACGAATATACATGTTCATTTAATATTGTGGAGAACAATGATCAATTTTGTTTCTTAAAAACATATTTGGAGTTTCCCCTTACACTTATCTTTTGCGAAATACCTTTGGATGAAGTTAAGACTAAGCCAAACGACAAAATAAAGTATTTTCACCATTTTAGTTTTGAAACATGATCTACCAACAATAAAAATAAAGCATGCATACGGAAACAAATAACAATCAAACAAATAAAAATCACACAAAGCATGGGTTGCCTCCCAAGAAGCGCTTTTCTTTATTTACGAGTCTTGTAGCTAGACTCAAGGTCATGGGTTATTACGTGACCTCATCCTTGGTCTCACTTTCTAGGTCATCTCCTATATTAGTTTTGTATTCCGGACCTAGCTGCAAGCATTCTTTTGTAGAAACCAAGTATTCTATTCATAACATACTCTACTCCTCTACGTCTATCCTCATCATTCCTATAGTAAACCGCTTGTTTGTATTCCTTTTCTATGTTCGATAGGAGGCGGTATTGTTCAATCTTATAGGGCATTTGGTAGGCAATCTCATCATTCTCTTCCTTGAATCTAACTATCCCTAAAGTCGGATCATAACTCATCTTAGAGGCCTCAACGAACGGTTTTTCGAACACTACTTGACTTAGGCAATCATCTATCACCGGACGAGTATCCTCCACTATCACAAAGTCGGTCTCATAAGTGAAGTTTCCAACAATCACATGCAATCCTTTCACTCTTCCTACAAAATTATTTATCAAATTCTTACTGGGCATCATCCTATAACCAAGTTGTTTCTTCATTACCCAATTATAATAAGTCCTAGTCATGATGTTTATAGGATACCTAGGATCGATATATGCTTTCCATACATGCATATGCCCAATGTTGCATGGTATGTTGATGTTAGAGGGATCACCTACTTTAATAAGGGGTGAACCAAGGATATATGGTGTCTCGGGGTCATCGAATAAATCCTTGTGATATTCTCGTTCTTCCTTGGTGGGCAAATTATCAAAGTACTCTTCTACGTTTTCTACTTCTTCTAACTTTTCTCCCTTATTAACCTCAACTTCCTCTATTTCATCCCTAGTCTCGGTCTCTACTCCAATTTCATCCTTGTCACTCTCTTCTATATCCTTATCTATTGGCTTAATGGTGACAACATTGACAAAGTGGACGTGTTTGGATGACGAGGGGTCCTTAATTTGGATTCCACTATTAGTGTCCCTAATGTCCTTCCTAGGTGTAGTTAGCGCTTGGTTGTTGAGGGCTTTCAACAAGTTGTCAATCTTATTGGTCATCTCCATTTGTTGTTGATTGAATTCGGTTTCAAACTTAGCTATGCGAGCTTCTTGAGATGCCATAAACTTGGACATCAATCCTTCAAGATTATTGGTACTACCATAGTAATTAGAAGGATTGTTGTTGAAAGTACGGTTGGAGGGTGGACCGTTTGGTTGATAACGATTACCCGGATTTGAAGAATTGTTTTGGTTTTGTTTCCACCTAAGGTTCGGGTGATTTCTCCAAGAAGGGTTGTAGGAATCACCGTAAGGGTTTGGCTCGGGTTTGAAAGTGTACCACTTATCTCCCGCTTCGTCGGTACGCGAGGATGCGTAGTCCGCAAAAGCTGTTCCGGGGAGTTCCACGCAATCACGAGTGTCATGGGGACCACTACATAATTCGCATGAAGAAGTGATTTTGTTCACTTGGCTTGAAGGCTTAGGAGCTTCGTAAGATTTCATGAGAAACTTGACTTGGTCCTCAAGTTCCATGATCCAATGGTCGGGAGTGCTAGAATTGTTCGAAGGCAAAGATATTGCCTTGACAGTTTTGTTCAAATCACGGGGATCATTCCAACTTTCGTTGTCATAGAGAGCAAGATCTTCTATGATTTCCCATGATTCTTCCGCACTTAGATCACGTAGCTTGCCACCGGGATGTGGCGCCAAAAACTTGATGTGTGGGAATTGCACCAGGCTTTACCTCTCGAGGGATCTTGAGAAGCTTACAACCCCCACCGGGCAGTGTACCTGGTCGTTGTAGTATATTATAGTGACAAGTACCGGGGGATTGATCGTTCAACTAAGGAATAGTGTCGCTGGGATTAGAAAGCCTATAAACTAGGTCTAGAGGTGAGGGATGATTCTCTTTGTATTTTTATATTTTTATAAAAAGCAAGTAAAATCTCGGGTTTAGGAGGAGTGGGCGGAATTAGTTGCTAGTCAACTAACCCAATAACTAAGATGCAATCAAAATAAAATAACAAAAATGTAAATAAAGCTAATTAAACTAGTGGTGTGAAAAATAAAGGGGAAAATTGTGTTTACTTGGATTTCATTACTCCCTAGATATCTTTTACAGGTTGATAGTTTGTTACAGTTGCATGGATGACGAGTTATATTCCTTAATACCAATCGTGGGGTGGCGTACATACTTCCCCAACTCTATAAGCTCCTACTTCACTCCTATGTCAAGCCTGCAAGAAGCTCCTAACATGGGATCACTGTAATTCGCTCATGCATTAAATATAACCATAAAAACCTAGTACGCATTGGTTCATGTTTCTTAAGACGTTCAAGCAAGTTACACTATGGAAGTCTGCCAGTTTTCTTAAGCTTAACATTGAAATCATTCATCCGTAACAACTATAAACAAGCAATCAACCCATAATCAACATCTAGGTTTCACTACATCTAATCAAACACACAAGAGATCTAGCCTAGCATGTTAAAATCAAGACAAGCGTAAGATATATTCAAACAACACATAGACATATTGAATGAATTGAAAGGATACTTATCTTAATTGAACATGAAAGGTTTCAAGGGGTGAAAACCCTTGAAAATACTGATAAAATCTTGCTAGGGTTTTTCCAAGTCGTCCCTAAAATTTCCCTCTCTTCATGAATGAAAATTACAAAACTATATATAGATTTTCCAACGTGACGGCGTCAAGAAGAAAATTCTGACGCCGTCAACCCGCCGCCTATAATAATATCGGATTGCCTAGATCCAAATCGAACGTCGTCAAGAGCAAATTTCCTCTGGGCCGTCAGGTATAAAGGGACCATGACGGCCTATGGTGACGCCGTCATGCCCTAGTGTAAAAACTCTTTGGACCGTCACGTACTCTATCCACTTCACCTCTTGTTTTATCTCTTGATGCCGTCATTTAGGATTTGGTGACGCCGTCAGGTACTGTCCCCAGCAAGGAAAATTAAGACTTTGCCGTTTTCTTCACTTTTATGCTCTAAAAATGTTCAAAATGTTTCCTTTTCCAGATTTCACTCCAAAAATACCTAAAATCACAAAAGGAACGATTTAGGGTAATATTTGATCAAATAAATTCATTTCCGGGCTTAAATGACCCCCTAAAAACGGATCATTTTTTGCCTCATCATGATGCTATTGTAGGTGCCTGCTTTCTCACTAATAGATCTCAGGAACTCTGAGAATATGCTATTGGTACATGTCCTAAGATTGATAGCAAGCAAGATAGGTCATCTGCTTCATCCTCTAAGTAAACAAACAAGCATGTTACCTTTGCTGAACCTTTGGAAAATTCAGATCCCAACACATCAAAACATGCTTAGCAACTAGAAGTGAAAAAGACTAAGGTTCCCATCAGTCCTTCTATAGGAGTTAATAGTGACACTAAAGCTAGAAAGTCAAAACCAATGAGAAATATAAAGAAGGATAAGACTTCTCCAGCTAAAAGTGTTCCTAAGAAGAAAGTAGAAGACCACATGAGGAACTATAAGTCTGAGTTGAGTAAAAGGAATCATAATTCAAATCCTAATTCACTTTGCAAAACATGTAATAGATGCTTAATCTCGAGTAATCATGATAAATGTGTAACACCCCCAATTTTAAAATATTTACAGCGGAATAAAGATTGGGTGTTACTTCATAGCTCACAGTTTTTCAGTAGAAAGTGATTATCAAATTAGTCATCTTAAAACATTTATCATTCGAATTTTATAAATATCAGAATTTTCAAAATGAGGTCCCAGTGGTTTCAAAGTTTGTTAAATAAGTTTTCGAATGATAGTAAAATTTATAGCCTTTGTAAGAATTCCGCACTCCTCCGTACCATCCTTGCTCATTGTGGACCTGAGATGAACATGCTAAAAATCAACAAAAGTTAAGTGATATCCATAGGTTTAAGTTTAGTAGTTGAACACAAGCTATAAGAGATAATTGCACCGATTTACAATTATAAGTTAAAAACAGTTGATATTGCATTAAGCTCATGACACTCATCCGATTAACAAATCTCATCAAATATGATGGATAGTAACAATGGCCCTCTGGATAGGTTCTTGCCAGTCACATATTAGATTTCAAATAAAGTGCGTTTGGTGGCTTTCCTCTAGCGACCAAACGGGGATTGTCAATCCCTAATAGATCTATCCACAATTATTTATGTTCACCCTTCAAGTGATTAAGGTTCATGATATGAGGGACTTTTGGCAATAAGGTACTTAAGCAATAACAATATCAGGCATAGCATAGCAAGAAAATACTTGTGTTCAGTTTTTGTAGCATGTATCTCCCCACGAAAACAGTTATATAAAAGTGGGCTATGAACTCACCTTAGAGTGATGGTAGACGTAGTAAAGCAATATCAAATGCAGAATGGGAATGGCTCCAATAGACAGCCTAAATAATACGTAAGTCGGAGATAAGTTTGACTTATCGAGAATAGTGATTTGAAACAATGTCGGATGACAAAATGATTCTTGTGGCAGGGGTGACTTACGTGGCAAAACGCTTAAGGTTCAACAACAAAGTTATATAATATATTACTTGTCCGTTATGTATTACTTATTGCTTTCGTATAGGTTATTCGTTTGCTTATTTGTTAACGATACATATATATCTATTTTATGTATACAAGTTTTATAAAGTAACTCGAGCCATTTAAATTATTAAAGTATATTCCCAAAACATTATATATTCATTAAATTCGTGGTTAATTGGTATATTAGGACCATATATTATTTATAGTTTACGTCGATGTGGTTGCCAAATAAAATATGTGTTAAACATATTTGATTTAAATGAAAAGTCGTAAAAGCTTAAAAATGTTAGAGATCTTATAAAAGTTTCAGTACGTCAATTGTCAAGGTTTAACTTTTAAAGGATTAAAATGGTGAAAACTTTATAAGTTCAAACGAAATAAAGTTTTTAAGAAAGTTGTCAAATGGATAAAAGTTGAGGGTTGAAAATGTAAAGTTTAATAAAAGTTTCAAACTTATAAAAGTTTTAAGAAAATGGCAAGTTGTTAGAAGTTGGGGACCGAAAGTGTAAAAGATTTATAATAGTTTTAAGCTTATAAAAGTTCTTTTAGGACAAATGGCAAGTGGTGTAAAGCTGAAGGGCTGAAACTGTCAATATGCAAAAGTTTGCAAAAATAGCAAAAATGGTAAAACTGCCCTAGCTCAGGTTCGAACTCAAGACCTTTAACTTACAACCCAAGGTCACAACCAACTGAGCCAAGTTAAATGTTATGTTATATCTTGGAGTTTATGTTTTTAAGAAAGGTTTAGATTGCTTAATATTTGCTATGAATTTTATTCAGTACATATTGAATTCGTGGGTTGGGTTTATAAATACGTTGGTGTTTCATTTTCTTTAACCGGACAGAGCTTGTGAATGCATGTTCGATTAGTTCTCACACGTTAAGTTGCACTCGTTTAGTGTTTCCCCACGACTCAAACGAAGCACAAGAACCGTAAACGCAATGAGTTTATAATCTTTCATTCATGCGTGTCTACATGCTCGTCATTCATTTTAAAAGTTTATGGTTCATATGTTGTTGTTGCTACGTTGCATGGCCACGCAAGAGTCATGATTTCCACTTAGTTTTGGAAAAGAATAACGAGGGTGGTAATAAACAAGACGAAGTTGGGTACGATGGTAAGATATAAGACGATACGTAACAAAAGTATATACGAGAGAGGACTTACTACACCAATGGTGATGGTGGGAGTTCTACACGATACGGGCTGTTGATAGGAAAAGGATGACGCGACTTGGTTCACGACCCACAAAAGACTCGAGACCAAAGTATAATCTTCCTAGGCTTTAAATTTAATTCCAACTATTCTTGTAGAAAACTAGAAGGGGGGGGGGGTTGAATAGTTTTACGTCTTTTTCGTTTTATTTGTTTTATAAAAGTTTGCTTCTAAAGAATAGACGTAAATTTCAAAACTCTTTGATGCAAAAACATAGATACTAGTTTATTCACGTTTTTCGTATAAACACTACTTATATAATGTTGAGTGAAAATTTATAATTTCATATATCACATATAAACATATATATGTATATGTGATTTAATAAGAGTTTATGTACTTGGTTTGTTTGTGTAAAATTTATGTTGTGAATGAAGCTTAGTTTGATCTTTATGTGAAATTAATACATGCACAACACAAGCAATTATAACTATGTGTGAAATGCTAATAAGTAAATAAACAAAGAGTGAGAGATGGAAAGATCAAACCGAGAGACAAAGGATTTATAGTGGTTCGGCTACAAGGACACCTTCCTTGCCCTACTCCACTCCCCGAGCACCGAACTCGAGAGTTTTCTTCACTAGATCAATAACCTCCCTTATGGCGGAGAAAACCTTACACACCAATGTACACACCATAACTTCATCACAACTTGATCACAACTTCTTCACACCAATCTTCTTCACACCAATTCTTCTTCACACTTTTCTACTTCACACCTATCTACTTCACACCTATCTATTTCACACCAATATATTTCACACCAATCTTCTTCACACCTTTCTACTTCCTAACTCTTCTTCTTCATGCCACTTGTTTCTTCACACCTTCACAACTTTGTTCTATCCACTACTACAAGATTTATACTTCTTCACAACTTCTAGGCTTCAAGGTCTTCTCAACTTCAAGGCTTCAACTTCTTTGTCTTCACACCTAATCTCTACTTCAATTTACTACCAGTTTTTATATCTTCTACCACTAATCCTATGCACCTCTACTTCTTCACTTCTAGTACCACTTCACACCTTCAATAAATCTAGATCCTATATCTAAATCTAGCTAACCAATATATACACTTTATTCACCAAAGAATGAATGATGTACAAGATGAAATGATCAAACAACTTAGATAGCAAGATGATACTAAGTTGTAATACTTCTAGTCTTGATAGATAGAAGTATTCTTCTCTTTGCACTTGAGTTGATGAGGCTTTGGATCACTTGGAAACAAAGACTTATGAATTATATGATCAAAGGATTTCAAAGGATTTTTAAGATAGGAATGGTGGTTTGAATCAGAAAGTTTTTAGTGCAAAAAGGTGAGGAAAATCTGTGAAATGAACTAGTATTTATAGAGACAGAAAATACTGTACAGGAGCGTGCCGGTCCCCTTAATTCATGGCCGGTCCCCTTAATTTTAAGGGGACCGCCCCTTATAATTAAGGGGGCCGCCCAGCTGTAACGGCCAGAAATTCTGTCTTTTAGTGGGGAAAGTTTATTTGGTAAAAAACTAACTAATTTTGGTTAAAAATTTGAATTCGTATATTTAGTATAATTAAAACATTTTTCTTTATTACCAAAAGTATTTTTCAAAAATATATAATATGTTTACATAATTAAATAAACTTTGTAATGATTAATTAAATACCCCTTTGATCTTATAATGCATTAGACACTTTGTTTATTCATACCTTAAGTGATTAGATGGTAAAAGTGATTATTTACTACTAAATACTTATTTACGTCATGATCTTTGGTTTGATGAGTTTTTGTTTTGTGATTATCAAAATATAGAGATATCGAAAGATATGAATAACGTTTTTAGTCATTTATTTATATCAACAATCTCCCCCTTTTTGATGATTACAAAACCTAAACTCATTAAATCCAAAAATTAATTTTTAGATAAGTATTTAGTGAGTTTATATTCACTTCTTCCCCTTTTTGTAGAATCAAAAAGGTTTAAGCCGATAATGTGAAAGCTCCCCCTTGATGTATGCTCCCCTTCGTTTGAGGGCACCAAGGGTTCGAGTTATGAAATTCTTGCAAGAAAAATATTAGAAGCACAAGCAACAATATATAACATACTAATAACACATAACAAGCATGGCAAAGAATTTAAAACACATATAAAAGCATTCATTAATTCAAAATGATTATGTCAACCACATAATCATTGTTACATAAGCCATATTGATAGAATTCTAAAACAAGTAGAATATCCTATTGTGCCAACAAAGAGTGTCATCAAACTTTCTTGCATCCCAAAATGGTTGAGGTGTTTTATTTAAAAAATAAGAAACATAAGCATATAAAATGCTTGGGTGAGAATGGTGAATGGGGATTATGTTGGTGGCTTAACGGAGGTAAACTTTTGGTTGCATGGATGTTGGTGAGTTTGGATATGTAGAGCTTGAAGGTGGTGGATTTGAAGTTGGGTTTGTTGGTTGAGGGTTTTGATGTTGTTCAAGTGATGGTGTTTGTTGAGATCTAGTAAGAAGATACTCAATCCAAGTAAAGTGCTCATTCAATGCAATGGTTTGTTGTTGGCGGAAGATGCAACAAGGGCAATTGTTAACATGCTTCTCAATTTGGTTAGTGTTGTGTGGTGATGATGGTGAGCTTGATTGGGGTGGATCTAAATTGCGTTGAGCAAGATGTAATGCTAAAAGAGCACTAAGCTCATGTGCTTCTTTTAGCTCCTCAACGAACTTCAAGTGTTCAGAGGAAGGTGATGGTGGAGGAGCATGATAGTTGTCTTGGGTGAAGGTTTGAACATGCAACATAGGAATGGCATGTGAGGTTGTAGGATGTGGTGGTGGTACTCTTGGTGGTGGAGACATGGTTGAGCTTGGGTAATCATGAAAACATGATATGGGTGGAAGAGGTTCTTCATGAGTGGATGGTGTTTTTGTTGAATGAGCAACATGTGAAGTATTGATTAAGAGATTGGGATTGTTGTTTCGGGATTGAGCATGCTCATCATATGAAGAAGCATTAATGAGGGCATGAGTGGATGATAGGTTGTGAGATGAGTCATTAGTGTGGGTTTGAGGTTTAGTTGTTGGTTGACTTGGAACAACATCACTTGAGTTATGACAAGAATCAAGTTTCCTCCTCCAAACGGGTTTGATGGAGATCCTTGCGGTTCTTGAAATCTTGGGTTTTTGGTTGTTGGGAGATGACATGTTTGGATGTGATGGCATTAATGTTGGGAAGAGGGTATTTATAGTGTATGAGAAATGTGGTTTAGGAAGGTAAATTTTGAGGGATAGTATGGGACAAAATATGTTTGTGAACTTTGGGAAGTATAGGGTGAAAAGGGTCAAAAAGTGAAACACAAAACAGTAACCCCGACCATCAGATGGCCGGTCCCCTTAATCATTAAGGGGGCCGCCTTATATAATTAAGGGGGCCACCCATCTGGTGAATCCCAGAATGCCAGAATTGGGTTTTTGGCAGAAATTTTTCAGAACGGTTGTGTTTTTGGGTTTGGATTCAAGTAAGTTCAACTCTTTGAGGCAATATAGGGTATACTATTCATAAATGTAGAGAATGTTATAAAAATAAGTAAAGTAGATAAGTAATTTCTAATATACATGCAATCTACTTATTGGCCAATTAAGTTAAACAGCCAAGGAAGCAATAAAGCATACTAGTTAGATATGCAACTATATGAAAATGATAATATGTAGGCTAGTGCAAACATATTGATGAGTGCTTACAAGTAACAAGTAGGAAGATATGATTATATGGACTTCAAGATTTGTTACAAACAAGATCCATATGGGCAAACCATGATTCTCATGAAATGATTTGATTAAATTGTGAAAATGATAATATGTAGGCTAGTGCAAACATATTGAATAGTTTTACGTCTTTTTCGTTTAATTTGTTTTATAAAAGTTTGCTTCTAAAGAATAGACGTAAATTTCAAAACTCTTTGATGCAAAAATATAGATACTAGTTTATTCACGTTTTTCGTATAAACACTACTTATATAATGTTGAGTGAAAACTTATAATTTCATATATCACATATAAACATATATATGTATATGTGATTTAATAAGAGTTTATGTACTTGGTTTGTTTGTGTAAAATTTATGTTGTGAATGAAGCTTAGTTTGATCTTTATGTGAAATCAATATATGCACAACACAAGCAATTATAAATATGTATGAAATGCTAATATGTAAATAAACAAAGAGTGAGAGATGGAAAGATCAAACTGAGAGACAAAGGATTTATAGTGGTTCGGCTACAAGGACACCTTCCTTGCCCTACTCCACTCCCCGAGCACCGAACTCGAGAGTTGTCTTCACTAGATCAATAACCTCCCTTATGGCGGAGAAAACCTTACACGCCAATGTACACACCACAACTTTGTCACAACTTCTACACAACTTCTTCACACCAATTCTTCTACACACTTTTCTACTTCACACCTATCTATTTCACACCAATCTATTTCACACCAATCTTCTTCACACCTTTCTACTTCCTAACTCTTCTTCTTCACGCCACTTGTTTCTTCACACCTTCACAACTTAGTTCTATCCACTACTACAAGATTTATACTTCTTCACAACTTCTAGGCTTCAAGGTCTTCTCAACTTCAAGGCTTCAACTTCTTTGTCTTCACACCTAATCTCTACTTCAATATACTACCACTTTTTATATCTTCTACCACTAATCCTATGCACCTCTACTTCTTCACTTCTAGTACCACTTCACACCTTCAATAAATCTAGATCCTATATCTAAATATAGCTAACCAATATATACACTGTATTCACCAAAGAATGAATGATGTACAAGATGAAATGATCAATCAACTTAGATAGCAAGATGATACTAAGTTGTAATACTTCTAGTCTTGATAGACAGAAGTATTCTTCTCTTTGCACTTGAGTGGATGAGGCTTTGGATCACTTGGAAACAAAGACTTATGAATTATATGATCAATGGATTTCAAAGGATTTTTAAGATAGGAATGGAGGTTTGAATCAGAAATTTTTTAGTGCAAAAAGGTGAGGAAAATCTGTGAAATGAACTAGTATTTATAAAGACAGAAAATACTGTACAGGAGCGTGCCGGTCCCCTTAATTTTATGGGGACCGCCCATTATAATTAAGGGGGCCGCCCAACTGTAACGGCCAGAAATTCTGTCTTTTAGTGGGGAAAGTTTATTTGGTGAAAAACTAACTAATTTTGGTTAAAAATTTGAATTCATATATTTAGTATGATTAAAACATTTTTCTTTATTACCAAAAGTGTTTTTTAAAAATATATAATATGTTTATATAATTAAATAAACTTTGTAATGATTAATTAAATACCCCTTTGATCTTATAATGCATTAGACACTTTGTTTATTCATACCTTAAGTGATTAGATGGTAAAAGTGATTATTTACTACTAAATACTTGTTTACGTCATGATCTTTGGTTTGATGAGTTTTTGTTTTGTGATTATCAAAACATAGAGATATCGAAAGATATGAATAACGTTTTTAGTCATTTATTTATATCAACAATCTCCCCCTTTTTGATGATTACAAAACCTAAACTCATTAAATCCAAAAATTAATTTTTAGACAAGTATTTAGTGTGTTTATATTCACTTCTCCCCCTTTTTGTAGAATCAAAAAGGTTTAAGCCGATAATGTGAAAGCTCCCCCTTGATGTATGCTCCCCCTCGTTTGAGGGCACCAAGGGTTCGAGCTATGAAATTCTTGCAAGAAAAATATTAGAAGCACAAGCAAAAATATATAACATACTAATAACACATAACAAGCATGGCAAAGGAGAATTTAAAACACAAATAAAAGCATTCATTAATTCTAAATGATTATGTCAACCACATAATCATTGTTACATAAGCCATATTGATAGAATTCTAAAACACATGAGCTTCTGTATGCGTGAGGAGGGAGTAGTATATGTAGTATACTTGTGCCTGCATCTGTGTAACAAAGGGAGTATATATTTGTAAAATACATCAAGTTGGCTCAATAATTTCAAATGGGTAAAATCATGTAGGAATAGTTAGAAGATAGGATAAGCTTGCAAGTTGGTTGTCTTTGTTTTTGGTATGTCGACACAAGCAGGAAGAAGAAAACATGGGCTGCAGGTGTGGAGCTTGAGTGTGTAAGAGATGGAGTGTGTAGAGATAAGATAAGATTGCACATGGTTTCCTTGTTTTTGGCATGTCGATTAGGAAGAAACAAGAAAAGAAGAAAATATCAAGTGTAGTTTTTGATTGTGATATATGTCGAGTAAAACATGTACTACTTATGCAATGTCAGTGATTTCAAGACTTTAGATGGCTTCTATGACATTCCATGACTTTAAGAAATGCATGTGTGAGCTTAAAATAAGGAAGTATGTCTTTGTGATTTTTATACATGTCGACAACCATATAATTGTGTACACGAATTGGAGAAATGCATAGGAGTTGGTTTCTAGCTGATGTAATTCGACTTTTAACATGAAATGATACTTAAAATATTATTAGGAATTCGTAGAAACAAACCGGGTTTAAAACGGTTAAGTTTTGGATTTATTTAGGTGTCGAATGGTTTGTTTTTGGACTAAACACTTTGCCTTTATTAAACATATCAAACGTTCGTCTTAGAAGCTAAATCCTGGCATACTAGTTCTTTGGTGGGAGGACAAATAGGAGGTACAAAAATATATACATGTCGTGTTTAGAATTTGAGAGAAAATGGGGCGATTTGGAGTGGGATTGCTCGACTGAAAACTGAAAATAGAATAGGAATTTGGGCTTGAGTTGGGTTAATGAATAGTAGCTATGGATCGCATTTGGGCTGAAAATTAGTTAAGGCCTAATGAGATTAATTAAGGAATAATTAGTGTCAAGTGAAATATGTAATTTTTGTTAAACGCGTCGAGAACTTATTTCCATCATTTGGTGAATTATATTATAACGTCTTCGCGTTAAATTTATATAATAAAGAAAATTTTAAATTTTCCCATAAAAATGGTGATTAAAATTAATGACAGAGATTTGTATATAATTAAACATTTTTAATTATAGGGAAAATCACGGGATGTGATAAAATGTGTTGAGAAATTTCTGAAGTCGTTTAACAAACCCCCAGTTAAGAAAGTTTGGAGAGCTAAACAAATTAAGCAAGTTTGGAAGGCAACAGGAAAACTGTTTGCCAATGTTGGTTATCAATGGAAGCCCACTGGAAGGAAATTCACTTTAGGAGAACAGTGCCCTTTAACTAGGATAACTAATTCTAAAGTAGTGCCTATTAAGGAATGGAAGCCAACTGGTAGAACTTTCCCTTTGGAGACCCAGTGTTCTTTACCTAGGCCCATTGCATCTACTAGTGAAATTTTCACCATTGAAACGAATGCACCTAAGGTCTTAGTGGCTCCAGAACTTGTTTGCACTAACCAACTGGAACCCAACTCAAATTGGGGATCTGACACTCCAAATCTTCTGCTCTCGTCTGTTTTCAAATGCAGGTCGTACATTTCGTCCTTTGGTATTTGGACTCAGGCTGCTCAAAACATATGATTGGGGATCGCTCAGGGCTTGAGAACTTCGTGAATAAGGTTATCGGGACAGTTAAAATTTGGGAACGACCATTTTTGGGCAATTATGGGTTAAGAAGACTATGTATTTTGGTGACAGTGTAATCTCTTGGGTATTCTACGTCGAAGGACTTGGTCATAATTTGTTTCTGATTGGTCAATTACATAATTCGGATCTAGAAGTTGCTTTCAGTAAACATTCATGCTTCTTCGGAGAATTGGATTGTGTTAATCTTCATAAAAGCAGTCGTGACACTAACCTGTACACCATCTCCATTTGAAGACATGATGCGGCCTTCTCCTTCTTGCTAGCAGTTTATGGCCTCAAAGAACAAATCGTGGCTATGGCACCAACGTTTAAATCACTTGAACTTTGGTACCATCAATGATCTTGCTTGCAAGGATTTAGTATGCAGTCTGCCCAGATCAAAGTGTGAAAAATATCATCTTTGTTCGGCTTGTCAACTGGGCAAAAGCACGAAGCATACACACAAACCCAAAACTGTCAATACCATCATGGAAGTTCTTCACACCCTTCACATGGATCTATGTGGACCAATGAAAATGCAAAGTATAAATGGGAAGAAGTATGTTCTTGTGATAGTTGTCGACTATTCTCGGTTTACATGGGTGAAGTTTTTGACAACCAAGGACGTGACTCCAGAGGTTATCATCAAACTCATTAAACAGCTACAAGTATGGCTCAACAAAACCGTCAGAATCATCCGCACACACAACGGAAATGAGTTTGTTAAAAAATGACTCATTCAGTTTTACGAAAGTATTGGCATCACCTACTTGAAAAGTGTTCCACACTCTGTTCAGTAGAGCGACGTTGTTTAAAGACGAAATCATACTCTAGTAGAAGCTGCACGAACCATGCTAATATTTTCCATGGCACCGATGTTCCTCTGGGCGGAAGCAATTGCTATAGCTAGTTACACCCAAAACCGATACTTGATACATACTTTTCACAACAAATCTTCATATGAGCTGATGCATGGCATGAAACTGGATCTCTCCTTTCTATGTGTGTTTGGTGCTTTATGCTACCCTACAGATGATAGTTAAAGATCTAGGATAATTAAAAGCTAAAAGCTGATATTGGATTCTTCGTTGGTTATGCTTCAGATTGTAAGGGATACCGAATCTACAACAAACAAACCCGACAAACCTTGGAAAACATTCACGTCACATTCGTTGAGCTGACTGAGCACATGGCTCCTGTACACATCTGTGCAGGACCCGTGTCTAAACTTTTGTCTCCTAAACCAATCAGTTCAGATCCTTGTACAGTATTCCATGCCTGCAGTATTTATGTACCTCCTAGAAGTGAGCATTTGAAGATCTTATTTGAACCGATGTTTGATGAATAATTTGAGACACCTACTGATGATACACCGACACCACCAGCTGCCGCTACTCCGGTTTTGTACAACTCAAATGGTCCATCAGTGTCTACTTGAATTAATCAAGATGCTCCATCTGCTAGTTATTCACCATCATCGTTAAAACTTCAATCTCTTTCTGTACATCAAGGCACTGCTGTCGACAATTCTTTTGAAGTGAATGCATTTGCTCCTCTTGAGTTCCTACCCTCAACCACATCAAAATCTCAGAAAACGGACCGACGATCATCCGATTGATAACATTATTGGGAATGTTTCTCGACCGATATTCACACGAAGGCAACTTACCATCTTTTCCTTGTGGTGCTTTTATAATTCCGTACTATCCAAAGTCGAACCCAAAGATGTCAAGACTTCTATCTCTAAAGACTGTTGGGTTAATGCAATGCATGAAGAAGTTCGCAAGTTCGATCGACTTGAAGTATGGGAATTGGTACTATATCCAGACTTTGCAATAATTATTGCTCTAAGTGGATCTTCAAAGTGAAACTTGATGAGCATGATGTCATTCTGAAAACAAGGCAAGGCTTGTTGCTAAGGAATATCGTCTAAAGGAAGGCATTGATTTTGAAGAATTTTTCACTCTAGGTGTTCGCATTGAAGCTATCAGAATATTTTTCGCCAATGTGGCATGTCAGAACATGATGGTCTATCAAATGGATGTGAATTATTGCATTTCTAAATGGCGAGCTGAATGAAGTTGTTTATATCAGTCAACCTGAAGGATATGTGGATCTTAATCGTCCTACCCATGTCTATCGTCTGAAAAAGGGATCACTATGGCCTAAAGCAGGCGCCTAGGGCATGGTATGATACACTATCAAAGTTTCTCCTGGTAAATGGATCCTTCAAAGGTGTGGTGGATTAAGTTGAGAAAGGGGTAGTGGAACTTTTACTTCGTGAGGATAGAATCTCAGTTGGCGGATTTCTTCACAAAAGCACTTCTGAGAGAACGGTTTCAATTCATTCTCTCGTGATTTGGAATGAAGAGTCCTTCGCCAATATCACTCTAATGTCTTCAGGAAGAAAATGAGGAGTAATGGATTTACCTCATATATCCTTTGTACATAGTTTAAAACATAAAGAAAATAGAAAAATATAAAACATATTAAAACCATAAAAATCTAAAAAATCATAAAAATCAAAAAATATTCTTCTCACGACATGTCTCTTGTGTAATCAATATTATGTACATTTCTAGAAATGTCATTCAATAATGACACGGAATCATACATATGCTTGAGCAAGAGTTTTTCGTTTTCAAATAATGTTTTTTTTTTCTAAAACATGTCGTTTCTCAAAATATTTTTTAATAATGGCTTGCAGGCATTTCAGGCTGTAACCCAGACTTAAAAATTATGGCTTGCTATTACTTCAGATAGCAACCCATTTTTCAAAATGAGGAAAAAAGACGGTTGTTCCTAGCAAAGGATGTCGTTCATCCGAGCGTGAATTACTTTATATTCATGCACCCTCGATCTAATGTACGCTTCAGTGCATTATTTCTTGACAAAAAAGAGAAATCTTCTTTTTATCGTCAAATATTTTCCCTTCTATGATTTTTCCGGAAAGTATTTGTGCAAAACTTGGTGGTACCATGGAATTTTGATTGAAAATCAAATTGAACTCAAAATTTTGATCAAATTTTTCACTCAATTAATGACATCATTTATTTAAGCTTTAACATCCGTCATTGATTGGGGGGGGGGGGGGGAGAGTGATTTCTCAAAATTTTATGTATCATCAAAACTCTCCACACTTTGTACATAATAAGCAACAAAATGATTTGTGATGGTTATGTGTCAGAATGAGAACCTTTTCAAAGAGTTTTCGTTAGAACGTCAAGAACGTCAAATCTTTTGTAAACTCATCAAATCTGATACATAACAACCTCCCTCACAGATTGAGGGGGAGCAAGAAAAAGGTTCCTTTTTTTATTAGTAAATATTAAAACTGACCGCATTTCTCTCCCAAAAGCTTTCTAACTTATTTAAATCAATTGGGATCCAAAATCTCAAAAGATTTGAAATTTTTGATCGGGGGAGAGAATGTGATTTAAATATGAAATCTGATAATCAAATGTGATCTTTTGGACTCAATAATAGGCTCCCACATATGTGCTAAACTCTTTCGAATATCGATGCACATATTGAGGGGGAGCAAAAGGCGTTTATGGAAGTTATACCAAAGACTGACCATTTATCTTTATGCACGGAGTTATAAGGACGGTTAAGGTTAGGTATAAGTTCCCATGATCCACCAGAACCGGAAGGATCTTCCCAGGGATAATCCATAGATAGATTAGAAGTCCTTAGGAATGATTGAAAAAAGGAGAAAAGTGATAAATGGAAGAGTGCGGACTGAGATAGAGCTAGGACTGGAACAAACCCAACAAGGTTCTAGTGGTGAAGTCTTGGTAAGCACTGAAGGGGTTGAAGAATGAAAAAGAAATGATATGAGAAAGGGTGAAAAGAAATAACCCTCCATATATTCAACCATAGGGAAGAAACCGGGTTCAACTTCATAAGCTACTGGCGGTTACTAAGGTAACACCGGTATTGAAGACAAGACGGCATGGACCCAGTGACGCACTGCACTAAACTTCCCAAACACTCAAGTTCTCTTAAAAGAGCTTGTTTCATTCTCACGGGGAACCCTGTGCAATGTATCGACCGCTCATTGCGAGCCATGTTGGTACCTAAAACAGGAGACGCCTCCCCAGTCTCCAGGAGTGGATCAAAACGCACTATTGAGTCTAGAGCCATGAGATCATCCATAAATCTCACTAGGACACACTTCCAATATGCTTATTGTTTCACACATTGTGGAAAATAAGATAAAATATTTAGAGTCCTACGCATTATCCTTGTGGTATTTCCAGAACATCCGAGTGATATGAAAATATTCACAATGAAGATGGAAATCCTTCTAGAGCGAACATCACTCAAGCTCTTGGTAGGTGACATGTGAGATCCATCTTGGATTTATGATCAAGTGACAACTGGAAAGCAACGATGGTGTGATTCAACATTGAATCAAACTTGTTCCAGGATATGAATTGAAGGATACTTTTGCAAAAACCTTTCAATGTGCTCACAAACTTACTTTCGAGCATGTTGATTGTGTATATCTTTCAAAACAAAAGTATTTTTGATGGAGATATGATTCAAAACTTAAAACTCTAGTCGTGTCTCAAAAATGTTTATCATATGACACGCGAGTGATTTCTATAAATCAATTTCTCATCAATCCGTGAATATCAATTCACCGATTCACTCTATCGTGTTGTCTGCTTTGAGACGTTCCGGTATGAGAACATGCTAAGTATGAAGATTCCAAAGTTGATTCTTTGGAAAATTCATTACTACAAGCTGGAAATTCCTGTCAAGGAGAGTCTTCTTTAAAAGAGACTCTACCTGATCACAGGTCAGTTTTCACAAAACCGGAGGGTAGTCTGTCCTCGCAGAACGAATGACAAAGCCATATTCGTTCTCTATCTTTATTGCTAACTGTTTTATTTCAGGGACACATATAAAGATGGCGTTGATGGCTCCTATCTCCAGCTGAATCGGGTTAATCCATACCTCATGCTCACACATCCTCCTCACTATCAATGACGATGAGAGACTTGCTACAACAAATGTTGAGAGACTATCAACAACGCTTCCGCAACTCTGATGAAAAAGTCTCCTGATCCACAAATCTGATGTAAAGTCTCTAGATCCAGAAGGGTGTAAGCATGATGGTCCTCAAGTTACAACATCACATGAAGGCAATACGACTAAAGATGAGCTTGGAGATTTACTGTGGCTGATGATCTCAAAGAAAGCTCAAAGATCACTCACCTCAAAGGAACTCAAATCACAAGTTCATTGCTTGATGTACAAAGTGTGCTAAAAAGTGAAGAATCAGAACCTACGAGCTATAAAGACTAAAGAATGCTTGAAGATCATAGAGCTTAATTTCCAAGGTGACCTCGCCTAGGGGGAGATTGTTAGGAATACAAATATTCCTATAAAAGACTCGGTCACCTAAATGATGTAATAGCATTAAGATAGCTCGCAGTTAATTAATTAGTTAGTTAGATATTAGTTTAGGTTAAGTAACATCGTGGAAGAAGGACGGGTCTTTACCCACTGTATGCCTGATCCATAGCCCGAGTGTGGGCGTTTTATCATTTATTTGTTAGGATAGTATAAATACCCCTCTCCACATGTGGAGAGGGTTGGACCTTCATTCACAAGCTAATAGATTACAAGTTTCTCTCAAGGCTCCCATCTCTTTCTCTCCCTAATCTCTCTCTCTAAAACTACACTAGTCGATTCATACATGCAAAACCATACGAGCTTATGATTATGTATATTCTACACTCCACCCTCCCACCATACGAGCTTATGATTATGTATATTCTACACTCCACCCTCCATCACTCTAGCTCACTCTCCCCATCCCTTGTCTCCCCTAGCCTCCACAACAAACAAAAATCCTTAATTGTCACTAACCTGCTCAAATCCCCACTTGATTTACTTTTTGGCGCCAAAACATCAAATGTACGGTTTAGATGATTTTTCAAAGATCCAATGGTCCAAATTGGTGGGAATCAGTCAGAAGCAAGCAGTGAGTCTAAAAAAATTGTCTATATATCAAAGAAGAAGGAAAAGAGAGAAGGAGTTAGCTAATGTAGTTTTAGTATAGGGTAGCATGTAGACTCAGCTTAAATTATCTGTTTCAATTGTAAACTTGGTTCTAAATTGTATTCTTAAGCCTTTTTAGTTGTATTTCCAAATTTTCTAGTTAATTTAAGTATTGTTTCAGTTTCATGAAATTCGTATATTTAATCAAATTTTAAATTTCTTGTTGTTTAATTCAACTGCATCTTATATTGGCTCAGAAGCTTTCATAAGCATTTTTTTAGTTGTTTGAAGTATAAGAAATCAAAAACTCAGAAAAAGAAAAAAAATAGAAAAATACAAGAACATTTCAAATAAATCAAAATTGGTGGTCTCCAATCTTGAAGCAGAAAAGAGATGGATATAATGGTTTAGATGCTTTGTGGGAAGCCTTAGGATGTGAATTGGACCCTGGTTTGATAATCTTGGCTTGGAAGCAATTGTAAGGAAATTCTTTCTCATGTTTTTCATGTTACTGTAGTACTTATTAGATGTGTGTTGTTCCTACAATTTTTGTTTTTGTTTGTTAGATGTATTCAAGACATATGGATGCTAGTATACAGTTGTTCAAAGATTAGATTCATAGATGCATATGCACCATTCTAACTATCACAATTGCCTATCATGATCATCATAGTGTTTAGGGGTTAAGACCAAAGTTTCTGTGTTCCTTTCAACATCTCAGATTATATTATAAGAAGATTTTATGGTTTGAAGGATTGTTTCAGATGATTGCTTTGTAAATCATGAAAACTGTTTTTACAAGGGGTGTTTGGTTTAAGAGTAAAACCTGTGAAACGGTTAGGTTAATAGTGTAATAATAGTCTTAGTAACTTGCAATAGGGTAGCTTAGATAGTTGAAATCAGAAAAACTAGTGGTCACATGGGAAAAGTCAAAATTGGGTTCAAATCTTCATTACAGCTTAACTGTTAAGCTTGTGAAATCTCATAATCATCAAATCAAGTTAGAATTAGTTAAGGTTGGTAAATTTAGTCTTATTTCAACTCATAACATCATTCACAATCATCTAGGATCAATCAAAGATCATAAAAGTCAACATATTCAAAAACTTGAAAAAAGTCAAAAAAGTGCCAAACTACAGAAATAGTTTTTGATTTTTCATTTCTTCGTTATAAGTCCGTTTAACCTGAAATTTGGTTTGTAGCTTATTTTATTGCTTATCTACTTGCTGGTATTTTTATTTTAATTTTTAGATTTTTTTTACAGGGTTAAATCACCCTTTTTCGGGCTGCAAAAAGTCGTTTTTAACTGCAGAAATAGTTTTTGATTTTTCATTTCTTCGTTATAAGTTCATTTGACCTGAAATTTGGTTTAGTTTTTGATTTTTCATTTCTTCGTTATAAGTCCGTTAGACCTGAAATTTGGTATGTAGCTTATTTAGTAGCTTATCTAGTTACTGTTATTTTTGTTTTATTTTTTAGATTTTTTTAAGTAGCTTATTAGGCCTTCGCAGTTAGATATTTAGCATTTTTTTTCCGCTTTCACAGCAAACTTAGGTATGCGATTTGCTTTTTTTCCAGCTTTTTAGTCCTTATAAACTGCTTATTTACTGTCCCTTTAGCTTATTCTAGGTCTCCCTTAGCAGCCTTTAGCTTAAATTCCCCATTGGTAAAAATTTTAGTTGTAAAATTTTCCATTAGTACCCAACTGTTGAAAAATTTCCTTTCAAATTGCTTATTTAATGCTTTTCATGAAATGTTTTAGTTGTAAAAATTGCTTACTTTTATGTGTTTGATAAGTTTGTGTAACAAAAATTTGAAAAAAATAAATAAATAAAATAATTACAAAAAAAAGAGATCCAAGGGATTCGAACCCTGGTCTCTCCATAATCCAAGCCTCACACACCACACGTATAACCAACTGCCCTAGGGTCTTATTTTAGTTATGCTTTGCAAAGTTTTTTATTTAACACCTTTTAGCTCTCTTTTGCTTATTCTTGCTTATTTGCTTATTATACTGCTTATTATTAAGACCTAGGAACTTTTTATAATTTTCTTATCTTTCTGTATTCATTAGGTAGTTTGTAAAAAAATTTCAGAATTTTCAAAATTAGTTTAGTATTTTTTGTAATTAAATTTAGTTTATATAGTAATTAATTAATAGTAAATAATTAAAAAGTCAAAAAAAAATATTTTTCTTTTTCTTAAAATTTTCTTTTATCATTAGGATCTTAGAAAAGTAATTTTCATACCCGTAGGATTAGCGTTGCTCAAATTTCACTTTTTATTTTGCGCGTTGACGTTATTCTTAATTTAAACGCGCGTTTTCAAGTTTAAATACGTTTTAGGGTAATTGGTTTTCACATTATTGTTAATATTGCTTGTTTAAGTTATTTTCATTCGTACTTGCTTAGTGTAATCACCCAATCTCTCATATCCCTTTTCCATTCAAAATCACTCGATCACAATTCGTTAAAATACAATTCACGCCTCGCTGGGACATAACGATCCGGGGAAACACTGTATTCCACGGAGAATTGAGCCTAAGGAGTTTGACTATATTGACCACATCCGTGGTTGACTTTAGTTGAGTGCTTTTGCATCAATAAATTAGCGCGGAATGAGTACTATTGTTTCCTCGATGGTTTCTCGGGTTACTTTCAGATCCCCATTGATCCTCAGGATCAAGAGAAAACTACCTTCACATGCCCCTATGGAACCTTTGCCCACCGTCGCATGCCATTTGGCTTATGCAACGCTCTGAGCACATTCCAAAGGTGCATGATGTCAATCTTTTCCGACATGATCGGAAAAACAATGGAGGTATTCATGGATGACTTTTCAGTCATTGGTGATTCGTTCCAATCATGTCTCTCCCATTTAGACAACATGCTCAAATGTTGTGAAGACACAAGGTTATGTCTAAATTGGGAGAAGAGTCACTTTATGGTCAAAGAGGGCATTGTCCTCGGCCATAAAATTTCAAAAAACGGGATTGAGGTTGACAAAGCCAAAGTTGATGTCATCACAAAATTACCTCATCCCACTACCGTCAAAGGTATTAGGAGCTTTTTGGGTCATGCCGGTTTTTATCGTAGGTTTATTCAAGATTTTTCCAAAATCGCTCGGCCTATGACCCATCTCCTCGAGAAGAATGCTCCTTTTATCTTCTCACCCGAGTGCATCGAAGCTTTTGAAACTTTGAAGAAAAAGCTTACTGAAGCACCAATTCTTGTTGCCCCCCGATTGTGATGCTAGTGATTATGCAATAGGGACGGTCTTGGGGCAACGTAAATCAAAACACTTTCAGCCTATACACTATGCGAGAAAACAATGACCGAGGCTCAAAATCATTACACCACCACTAAAAAAGAATTATTAGCAGCGGTGTATGCCTTTGAAAATTTTTGGCCATATTTGATATTGACCAAATGCATAGTGTATACGGATCACTCGGCTTTGAAGTACCTCTTTGCAAAACAAGATGCAAAGCCGAGACTACTCCGATGGGTTCTCCTCCTGCAAGAATTTGATATCATAATTCGTGATAAAAAAGGAGTTGAGAACCTAGTTGCCGATCATCTCTCCCATTTGGAAAACCCCCACCAAGATGTCTTCGAAAAGAAGGAAATTAATGAAACCTTCCCTCTCGAGACACTCAATGCGGTTGCCTTTCGTGGAGATTCTAGTACCCCATGGTTTGCCGATTTTGCAAACTACCATGCGGGTAACTTTGTTGTGAAAGGAATGTCGTCCCAACAAAAAAAATAAATTCTTTAAAGATGTAAAACATTACTTCTAGGATGACCCCTACCTTTTTAAAATCTGCACGGATCAAGTCATCCGGCAGTGTGTTTATGGTCAGGAAGCCAATGACATTCTCAAGGCATGCCATGCTGGACCCACGGGGGGACACCATAATCCTAACTACACCGCCAAAAAGGTGTTTGATTCCGGATTCTATTGGCCCACGATTTATAAGGATGCCCAGGAACTAGTCAAATCCTGTGACGCTTGTCAACGTCACGGGAATATTTCACAAAAGAATGAAATGCCTCAAAATGCAATTCAAGTTTGTGAATTCTTTGACGTGTGGGGCATTGATTTTATGGGGCCATTTCTGTCATCTCATGGAAATATGTACATACTCGTGGCTGTTGACTACTTGTCAAAATGGGTTGAAGTGAAAGCTTTACCCACAAATGATGCCCGAGTTGTTGTGAAATTCTTGAAAGCTCTTTTTTCCCGATTTGGAACTCCACGTGCTATTATTAGTGATCGTGGTACGCATTTTTGCAATGACAAATTTGATAAAGTCATGCAAAAGTATGGTGTAACTCACTGTCTTTTTACTGCGTACCACCCTCAAACAAGTGGACAAGTAGAAGTTTCCAATCGAGGAATTAAAAGAATATTAGAAAGGACTGTAGGTGAAAATCGTGCATCGTGGTCGGATAAATTAGATGATGCACTTTGGGCTTTCCGTACAGCTTACAAAACACCCAGCGGGTGTACGCCTTACAAGCTTGTGTACGCGAAAGCGTGCCATCTTCCGATCGAGCTTGAGCACAAAGCCTATTGGGCTCTCAAGCATGCAAATTTTGACCTCCAAACTGCGGGTGCTCATCGCAAAGTTCAACTGAATGAATTGAATGAACTTTGTGATCAAGCTTACGAGAACTCTTTGATCTACAAGGAAAAAACAAGGAAGATTCATGACTCAAAAATCAAGAACCGCGTTTTCAACATTGGTGACCGAGTCCTTCTTTTCAACTCTAGACTCAAGATCTTCTCGGGAAAACTCAAAACCCGTTGGACTGGCCCATTCACTATTGCCAAAGTTTACCTATATGGCACTGTTAAGTTATCTCAAAATGACGGTCCAAATTTCAAAGTGAATGGGTATCGTTTGAAACATTAATTTAGAGAGGACATACCATCCATGGTTGTCCCTGATCTTCAAACTTTCCCCAATGACAAATTAATTCGGGGATCGAGTCAACCTAGCGATTCGGTGAACAAAAACAGTAGCTCAACATGGGTTTTCACCCATATCTCTGACTTCTTTCTCTTTTCTAACACCTAAGTGTGAGGGAGTTGCCCCTGCAGTTGTACACAACTTTCTAATAATAATAATAATAATAATAATAATAATAATAATAATAATAATAATAATAATAATAATAATAATAATAATAATAATAATAATAATAATAATAATAATAATAATAATAATAATAATATATAATAGATTTCCGGTTCACACTTGGCTATTAGTATTACCTTCTTTACGTTCTAAGTGTTGGCATAATAGCCGGTACTTTGAATATTGAGGGCAATATTCAATTCTAAGTGTGGGGGGAATTCTATCGTATTTGTCACATGTTTTGTACCCGTTAGTGCCCTAATACCCCCGTTTTGGCCAAAAAAAATTTATTTTGTGGAAGTTTTTGGCACTAACAAAATAAATGGTTATCAGTCCACCATGTCTGACACAAGGACTGGCTAATCCAGGAGCAAACAGCTCTTGGTAAAGATTTCTCAAATCCGTTGATGGCTGAGAATTTGCCAAAAATTTTATGGGATTCAACTCTCCATATCCTAAAAAGTAAAAGAGTTGGCTAGCCCGCAAGGTTATGGCTTGTGGTAAAGGCAGTGGAAAACCATAATTAGTAATCAACTCACCAAGATGATGTCTATATTCTATCAAGAGTTGGCTAGTCCAGAAGCAAACGGCTTCTGGTAAAGACAAATCAAAACCGTTGACAGCTGGTGGTTTGCTCAAAATCATATGGTTATCAGTGTACCATAGTTCTTACTTGAACTAAAACATTTGGCTACTCCAGAAGTAATTGCTTTTGGTAAAGAGACTTCAAATCCATTACATTTTCATAAAAGATTGCCAGGGACTAGCAATAGTTTAGTGTGGGGGACTGATGAGTGCTCAAACACTCATCATTTTTGTCGTATTTGAACTGCCAAAACATCCAAAAACACTCAAATATGCATCAAAATACTGAAAATATCCCAGGGATTGTGTTTTATATGTTTCAGATGCAAAATGTTTAAAAATAGATGAAAAACGAACAAATTTTGCACAATTGGCAGTTTCAGTCCCCCAACTTTCAAAAATTGTCAAAACTAGTCCCTGAACATTTGTTTTGAAAGAAAAGTCAACCCAAGGCATTTAAAAGTCAAAAGTTATCAAATATGGTCCTTGGGTGAAAACTTTGGAAAAGTTACAAGTTTGGTCCCTGAAGTTTCAAAATTGGCAAATATGGTCCCTGGGAAATTTTGTTTTTGGAAAATATCATGTATGGCCCCTGGATTATTGGAACAAGGCAAGAATGGTCCATAGGATATCTTTTGGGAAATTTGCATTTTCAGTCCCCAAGTTTCGGAAAATTACAACAAAGGTCCTTGTGATACTTAGTAAACCAAACCAGACCCTTTAATATTTCATTACCCAAAATCCCAAAATCCAACCCAAGCCAAACCTGATCTACTAGTCCCCTTAGCCCAACCTCAAGCCCAAACATAAATAATAATCCACCTCCCCTTTTAATATTAAACCCTTGTCAACACCTTTGACCCTCCATCCCCAAACACACACACGTGACTCCCCCCCCCCCCCCCCCCCCCCCCCCCCCCGTGTGCTGCTACTAGCCCTATCCTCACAACCCACTTAAGCACGCCTCCATCATTACAACTGTTCTTAACAGCCCCCTATCTCCTAAACTCACTCCCTACACAAGTATTCAGAGTTATTAGCTGTTAAAGCAGTTTTGGCGCCAAGGCACTTCAAGGGTCCAGATTAAATTCTACATATCCAAGGGCTTAGATTGTTGCTGGGAAAAAGTCAAAGAGCACTCCAAAACCCTAATTAGGAGCTATAAAAGGACCAAGGATCCTGAGAAGATGGTGTGTAGATTAGAGCTTAATTTTATCTTATGTCAAATTTATGTTTAAGTCTTTTCAGTTTAAGTTAGTAAGCAAGTTGTAATTTCAGCTGTAATCTTGTAAGCTTCAAGTTTCCACATAATAAAATTCAAGTTTCAGTTGGTTCTCAGCTTATGAAATTCCATTTTATTTCAAAATTCTCAAAAAGTTTGATTGTGGTTTCTAGCAGTTGTATTGGACTCATAGGCTCACATAGGCTCCCCATAAAGCTTATTTGAGCTTTTAGAGACTCTAAAAATCAGTTTAGGATAAAAAATAAATAAATAAATAAATAAATAAATAAATAAATAAATAAATAAAAAATAAATAAAAATTACAAAAAAATCCAGGAAAATAGAAAAAAAAAAAGTTGCAGGTTTGATAAGGAAGAAGCTGGAGCACAGTTGATTAAGGATGGCTGTGGTTTAGGGCTTCATGGGAAGCATTAGGATTGGTGCTTTGGTTCCTTGGTTCAGTTGGTAGCAGGAATGCACATTGTGAGTTCTTAATTCAATTTTTCTCTCTTAAGCTATTTTAGTAATTGTAGTGCTTAAATCTCATACTAGTAGGCTTCTTGAATTTAATTTAGTGGATTTATAGCTTAATAAGTGGTGATTGTTCATTAAAATCTTCTGTGTTCTAAATTCTTGTTTAAGCTGCCAAAATAGTATTAACTAGTATATTGAGTATTAGCAATTTGCATCTTTGTTGTTGTGTTCATTTAAGATTCTTAAGTCACAATAAGTCATAAAAGGTGGTTTCTAAAAGCTTAAGGATTGATTTTCTTAATTAATCACCAAAACAGGTAGTACAAGGGGTGTTTGGTTTAAGATTGTTAGATGTGTTCTTGTTGGTTTTTGCTATTACTATTGGTTGAGACATGCTTCATTAGGTATTACTGGATCACTTAGGTCATAAAAATAGTAGTTCATTAGTAAAAGTCAAAAGTTAGCTTAAATCTTGAATCTGTGCACACTGTTGAGATTTGTAGTTAATATAATCATCATTGTAACCTAAAAACGTGTTGAGGTTGCTTCATTTGGTCTCATTCCAGACTAAAACACCATAATCAGTGATCTAGGAAGGGTAGAATCTGAGCAAAGTTAAAGTTTACAAAAAACACAAAAAGTCAAAATGGTTTAGTTCATTAAAATCCCATTTTTTGAGGGAATTTTCCTGATTTTTGTAAGCTGAATTAAGACTTGAAATTTGTTGTGCTTAAAATACTCCAGCTAAACTACAAGGATTTATGATTGGCTTATTTTTTGGATTTTTTAAGGACTGTGCATTTGCTTATTTGAGGGTGCAGGGCAATCAAACTCCCCTACACTAAGGTCATCAGCCTAGTTTCTGTGACTTGTTGTGATCACACCACTGGACCCCACCCTTGATCCTTATGCTTTTTGAAGAGCTTATTAGCTCTTCTTTTTAGACCTTGGCTTATTTTGGACCTTGGATTATTGATAAACAGCTTATTCAAGCCCTACTTGTGACATGTCCTCAGGGTTCATACTGACCACTCAGTATTTGAGACAACCTTCCACAACCCACCCTTTGCTAAAAAAATAAGCCATAAGCTTGGCTTATTGGCTTATTTTCAAGCTTACCATCCAAACTTACAAGTCAACAAAATCCATAGAATGCACATCCGCTTTGCACCAACCGGATGGTGTCGGATCGCAAGGGGGACACATTGGCTCCTTGAGTGAGCTCAATAGTGTTTTGATAGCCTTGGTGGCTAGGACGGGAATACTCTCCTAAGGTTCGGGGCCTAAGAGGTTGGTTTGCTAGTGGTGGGTTTTGTGGGTGGTTTTGTTGTGGTGGGTTGATGGGTTCAAAGATGTTACCACCTTCCATGATGTCGGATGGTAAAGGTTACGAACAAAGACACAAAGAAATAAGATAGACTAAAGAAAACCTAAAAATAAAAATAAAATCTTACTAGAAAGGAATCTAGCAAGTAGACCTAATAAAAAGAAATCCTAACCTAGACAATAACTATTCCCCGGGCTGCGGCGCCAAAAACTTGATACGTGGGAATCGCACCAGGCTTTACCTCTCGAGGGATCACGAGAAGCTTACAACCCCTACCAGGCAGTGTACCTGATCGTTGTAGTATAGTATAGTGACAAGTACTGGGGGATTGATTGTTCAACTCAGGAATAGTGTCGCTAGGATTAGAAAGTCTCCTAAACTAAGTCTAGAGGTGAGGGATGATTCTTTTTGTATTTTTATATTTTATAAAAGCAAGTAAAATCTCAGTTTTGGAAGAGTGGGTGGAATTAGTTGCTAGCCAACTAACCGAATTAACTACAAATGCAATCAAAATTAAATAACATAAATGAAAATGAAACTAATTATACTAGTGGTGTAAACAATGATGGGGAAAGTTATGTTTACTTAGGTTTCATTACTCCCTATATATCTTTTACAGGTTGATAGCTTGTTACAATTGCATGGATGATGGGTCATATTCCTTAATACTAGTCGTAAAGCCATGTACAATATTCCCTAACTCTATAGGATCCTACTTCACTCCTATGTCGAGCCGTTAGAAGCTCCTAACATGGGATCATTAGAATTCTCCTACGCATTAAATACAACCAAAAATCATAGTACACCTCCGATCATGTTTCTTAAGACGTTCAAGCAAGTTACCAATGGAAGTCTGCCAGTTTTCTTAAGCCTAACATCGAATACAATCATCCGTAACAACTATAAACAAACAATCAACCCATAACTAACATCTAGGTTTCACTACATATAAGCAAACACAAAATAAATCTAGCCGAGCATGTTAAATTGAAGACAAGCGTAAGATATATTCAAACAACACATAGACATACTGATTGAATTGAATGAGTACTTATCTCAAATTGAACATGAAAGTTTCAAAGGGTTGAAACCCTTGAAAAAGCTGAAAAATTCGACCTAAGGTTTTTCCCTCAAAGTTGCACACTAATGAATGAAATTTGGAAAACTATATATAGATTCTACAGGGTGACGGCGTCAAGAAGGAATTTGTGACGCCGTCAACTCGCCGTCACTAACAAATGGACCATGATGGCCTAGGTGACGCCATCATGTCCTATAGTTAAAAATCCTCTGGACCGTTACGTGTATCTTCCACTTCCACCTTTTTTGTAACTCTTGACGCCGTCACTTGGAGACTCTTGACGCCGTCAGGTACTGTTCCCAGCAAGGAAAATTGAGACTTTGCCGTTTTCTTCACTTTTATGCTCCAAAAATGTCCAAAATGCTTCCTTTTCCAGATTTCTCTCCAAAAGTACCTAAAATGACAAAAGGAATGATTTAGGGCAATATTTGATCAAATAATCTCGAATCCGGGCTTAAATGACCCCTTAAAAGTGGTTTACTTTTCGCCTCATCAACCATCAAGTACAAGAATGTCCCTTCAGAAGCAATTAAGCTTCTTCTCTTCCCATTCTCCCTCGAGGGTCAAGCCCGGATTTGGCTTGAGAAACAACCCCCTCGTTCCATTGAAACATGGGAAGATTTGGTAAAAAAATTTGTGAATGAATTCTTCCCACCTTCAAAGACCACGAGTCATAAAAACAAAATCACCAAGTTCACTCAAAAATATGATGAATCATTTGGTGAAGCGTGGGATCATTTCGAAGAATTACTTCGCAAGTGTCCACATCATGGTTTCTCCGTGTTGATGCAACACGATACTTTCTACAATGGTGCGAGCTAAGTTGATCAAGATTCTCTCAATGCCTCCGCGGGAGGTAACTTCTTGAGTAGAACCACCAAAGAAGCCTTAGCAATCATCGAGAAGAAGTCCAAGGTCCGCTCTACATGAAGCAAGCCGGTTGTTTCCCAAATTAGTGCGGGTCCTTCTACTTCATCTTCTATGAGTCAATCTAGCACTGATGCTAAGATTGACAAGCTCACTAAGACTATTCAAGCTTTGGTTCTCGCCCATCAAAAGAAAGTTTCGTTTCCACACACACCTCCACCAGCTGAGGTTAAGAAAGTGGAAGTCTGTGTAACTTGTGGTGAGCCGCATGCCTACTACAATTGCACATCTACTGATGGTTCTCCGTTTGAAGCTCATGCTATAGACGGGTCCTCAAATCAAGGAGGCAATCAATACCGCCCTCCTATGGATCCGAACTATCGTCCTAATCATTCCTGGACCACCTGGTTTTAATCAAAACCAAAATGTCCAAAACCGTAACCAAAACCAAAACAGAGTGAACCAAGGTTTTCAAAACCAATGGAACTTCAATCAAGGTCACGGTTTTCAAAATCAAAACCAAGGTTTCCAAAATCAAGGTTTCCAACATCAAGGAAACTTTAATCGAAACCAAGGTCAGGGTAACTTCAATCAAGGGTATTTCCATGGAAATAACAACCAAAATCAAGGAAATTTCCAACACCAAAATCAAGGAAATTTCAATCAAGGTCCCAATTAGAACAACCGTACCCAAAATTTTCCTAACCAGAATCAAGCCATTGTTCCAATTGGGCCTTCATCTGATGAGTTGTTAAAACAATTCATGAAATCCCAAGAAGAGATGAACAAGTTGTTGGTCAGCCAGATTTCTGAAATCAAGAAGTCTTTAAATGATCGACCCTCGGGCTCAGGAACACTTCCGAGCAACAAGATCGCTAACCCGAGGGGCGATGCTACGACGATCACCACAAGAAGTGGTGCTTCATATAATGAACCCGCAATTCATACTACCTCTTCTTCCTCTCCTCCAAAGGTAGTGGAACGTGAACCTGAGGTGACAACGGACAAGGTGCAATCTCCTAGTTCAAAAAGTACCGCACATGTCCAACCTCAGGTTATTCCAGAAACCAGATGCAATCCTGGAGTTGTCTTTGAACCACCAGAAACTCAAGTGGACAACCCTAAATCCAAAACTTCTATTCCTTACCCATCACGTCTCAATGAACAAAAGCTCCGCGAAAAAGCTAGTCACCAAATGGATAAATTTTTCCAAATCTTTCAAGATTTACATTTTGAAATAAGCTTCGCGGATGCTATCATCTTAATGCCCAAATTCGCATCAACAATCAAAAATCTGTTAAGTAATAAGGAAAAACTCTTCAAAATGGCTAGAACTCCGTTGAATGAGAACTGATCAGCAGTTCTTTTGAAAAAGCTTCCCGAGAAGCTTGGAGACCCCGAAAAATTTCTCATTCCTTGTGTTTTTCCGGGTATGGTTGAATGCTTAGCCTTGGCCGATCTTGGTGCTAGCATTAACCTAATGCCATATTCTGTGTGGAATAAACTATCTCTTCTCGAACTTACTCCCACGTGCATGACTCTTGAGCTTGCCGATCGTTCAATCTCTTGCCCACTTGGCATTGCTGAGGACGTGTTCGTTAAAGTGGGAAAGTTCCTTTTTCCGGCCGATTTTGTGATTGTTGACTTTGATGCCGATTCAAGGGTCCCTCTAATTCTTGGAAGGGGATTCCTTAGAACTGGGCGTGCTCTCATCGATGTATTTGAGCAAGAGATCACATTGCGTGTTGGAACTGAAGCCGTCACCTTCAACCTCGATCAAACTTCGAGGTACTCCTCAAATTATGTTTCTGAATCAGTAAACCGAATAGATGTCATTGATGTTGCTGCTGAGGAGTACGCTCAAGAGGTTTTAGGTTTCACTGATAATTCTCCGAGCGGAAATTCCGCTCCATCTTCTCATCCCATCATTGCTAATTCTTCTCCTTCCCTCACTCCGTTTGAGGGAAGTGACTTCATCTTAGAAGAAATTGAGGCCTTTCTCAAAAGTGATTCAACTCCCGATGGACTCGATAACCAAGAGATTGACCCCGAGAGGGATATTCTCCTACTTGAGAAATTATTAAACGAAAACCCCTCTCCTCTTCCTGTTCTACCACAAACACTTCATAATAACGAAATCAAATACGTTGAGAAAACTGATGATTTTCTTGAGGTCGAGCTCAAGGACTTACCGCCTCATCTTGAATACGCATTTTTGGAGGGTGATGGTAAATTGCCCGTCATAATTGCTAAATATTTGAGTGATAAGGCGGTAAGTCCTTGAGCTCAAGGACTTACCGCCTCATTTTGATTTGCGTTGCCCCAAGACTGCCCCTATTGCATAATCACAAGCATCACACATGAGTTCAAAGGGCAAGTCCCAATCGGGAGCAACAAGAATTGGTGCTTCAGTAAGCTTTTTCTTCAAAGTTTCAAAAGCTTTGATGCACTCGGGTGAGAAGATAAAAGGAGCATCCTTCTTGAGGAGATGGGTCATAGGCCGGGCGATTTTGGAAAAATCTTGAATAAACCTACGATAAAAACCGGCATGACCCAAAAAGCTCCTAATACCTTTGACGGTAGTGGGATGAGGTAATTTTGCGATGACATCAACTTTGGCTTTGTCAACCTTAATCCCGTTTTTTGAAATTTTATGGCCGAGGACAATGCCCTCTTTGACCATAAAGTGACTCTTCTCCCAGTTTAGACATAACCTTGTGTCTTCACAACGTTTGAGCATGTTGTCTAAATGGGAGAGACATGATTGGAACGAATCCCCAATGACCGAAAAGTCATCATTGAATACCTCCATTGTTTTCCGATCATGTCGGAAAAGATTGACATCATGCACCTTTGGAATGTGCCCGGAGCGTTGCATAAGCCAAATGGCATGCGACGGTAGGCAAAGGTTCCATAGGGGTATGTGAAGGTAGTTTTCTCTTGATCCTGAGGATCAATGGGGATCTGAAAGTAACCCGAGAAACCATCAAGGAAACAATAGTACTCATTCCCTGCTAATCTCTCGAGCATTTGATCCATGAAGGGTAGAGGAAAATGGTCTTTACGGGTGGCGTTATTTAACTTGCGATAATCAATGCATATACGCCAACCCATAACCAATCGAGTTGGAATCAACTCGTTTTCTTCGTTAGTGACAACAGTAATGCCACCCTTTTTTGGAACGCAATGGATGGGACTAACCCAAGGACTACCCGAGATAGGGTAAATCAAACCGGCATCAAGAAGTTTTAAAACTTCTTGTTTGATGACCTCATGAATTTTTGGATTAACCCTTCTTTGTTGTTGGACTATTGGTTTAAAGTCATCCTCCATTAAAATTTTGTGCGTACAAAATTCTGGGTTGATACCCATGATGTCGGAGAGTTTCCAAGCAATTGCTTGTTTATGCGACTTTAGAACCTTTAGAACCATGTTTAACAACATTTCATTACAATTCAAATTTTTATCAAAGTATACAAGGAACTGAGTTCCACTAAAAAGGATTGAATTGCTGCTTGAATTGAGTTTAAATAACACTGATACAACTTATTACAACATTTTATAAGCTCAAAATTACACTAAGGAAGGAAATTTCATAAATTCGACAAGACTAAATTTAACTAAAAACTACCCACTGCTTCCACTGCTACCTTTGCCCTTTTATAGTTGAAAATTAGGGTTCCTTGGGGTTCTCTTATCTTTTCCCAGCAGCAATACTAGACATTGATTGGCTAAAATTTGATCCTGACCTGTTGATACAAAAGTTGGGCTTACCTTGTTCGGACTCCTGCTCTCGTACCAATTAGAACTTTAGTGCTTGTGAAACCTGCGCACTAAGAAAGCAAACAACACCGTTAGGCTTATCATGGGATTGTCTCCCACGATTAGACTCCGGTGTAAGAGTAAGTAATCGGTTTAGGGTTTAGTTGAAGAGTTAGGGATTGTGTAAATCGTACCTTTAATGAGAATGTATTATTCTATATATAGGGGCGCAGAGACCGTGTAGGTTTCTTGCTCCTTACTCTTCGCACACGTGGTGCTTATCCGGGGTAAGGATATCTATTTCGTAAATAGAAGATCCTTATCCTATAACCGGGTAGTTTGGTTGGGCTTTGGACTTCGTGAGTCCAAGCCATTGGTATTATGGCCCAAGTCATTTGTCATGATAGCCCACTCGTGGTGGGTTTGGGCTTAGTAATGTCTATCATTTGGGCTCGTGGCCCAACTATAGACTATACGTCATCATGTCCCCCCAGTCTAGTGTGCGCGGCTCGTAGCCGCGGATACTAGACTAGTGAGAATAGCGGTAAGCGTGGCGGGAAAAAAATCAAATACTTCCCGCCCAAAAATGGGAACAGTGTATCAAGTCCCAAAATATCATAGGGAGTGCTTCGAAAAACGGGGAGAGTGTCCACGTGTACCTTGAGAAGAGGGAAAAAGTGTTGTACCTTTTCTCCTCCCAGCCGCACGTTTTGTTAGTGGGATCCACGTGGCGTCCCTTTTAGGGTTTTTGGGTGCTTATAAAAATGACCGCCTCCTTTCACTGTGGATCTCATAGTAAAAATATTTCCGCCATTTTCAAACCTTTCAAAGCTTTTCTTTCTTCGATCTTCTGTTCTACTAGGTAACTGCGCGTGCGCAATTTAGTACACCTTATTTATAGCTTGAAAATGGTTGCTCAGTTACACGAGTTCCGCTCTAGGATGGATGAGGATGACGTACGTCAGTTTTCTTCTGACTACTTTATTCCTCTCGACGTCCATCCTGAAGCACCAGATGTGGACGCGTGTATTGCCGATTTCCCCGATGGGAAGATAGGTTTATATACACGCTTTTTTGATTACGCGAATTATCGCATACCAATATCTATATTTTTGAGCAACGTGCTCAATTACTATCAACTCCATATCTCACAGCTGCACCGTATAGGTGCGGCAAAGATATCCAATTTTGAAATAAACTGTCGGTTACTTGCCATCAATCCGACAGTCGACCTATTTCGTGCGTTCTACCACACAACGTGGTCGCACAGGTGGGTTTCTTTTGCAAACCGCTCAGGGCGCCTCCAATGCTATACCGATAAAATAGATTCCTTAAGGCATTGGAGAGAATATTTTTTCTGGGTGGATGATGTTGTTTTTCCATCGCGCTTTGAGTTCTATACTCAAGGGTCGCTACCGAGGGATGAGCGTCCTATCCCTGGTTCGTACAGCGCTGCGGATGCGGATATAATTGATAGTAACCGCATTCCCATTAACTCCTATCCTGAGGAGTTTTTGGTGCATATGGGCCTGAGTCGCAACTATTTTGATGGTGCGGACGAGGTTTCAACCTTCATTGATGAGAACAGCCAGGGTGGGTGCTCATCCTTTCTTGCCTTTGCCTCTATAATGTAAGTGTTTGTTTATTTTGCTTGAATAACTAAGTTGTTCTTGTTATTCGTCTTTTGTCTATCGCAGAGATGGACCTGTTCGCTGTTGTAAAGTTGAAGGAGCCCAAGCGCGTGACAGTGGGGGTGCGTCTTCTGAGGGAAGGTGAGGAGCCCATCTTACAGGCTACTGAGGGGCACCTAACGGTGTTTGGGCCCGCTGCACGTGAAAATTCTCCACCCGCAGCCGCGCTTGTTGTGCCGGTGCAGAGTGTTCCTCCTACTGGGGAGCAGTCTCCCGTAGAGGAGGAGGCGTATGTTGAGTCGTCCAACAGCGTGGAGATCCTGGAACCTGTTGCGGAGGTTCAGAGGGGGAAGTGCAGGGAAGCGTCTTCTGGTGGTTATGGTACTGGCACTTCCAAGAGGAGGCGCCATCTGATTGCTGATGAAGAGTCTGCCACGCCGGATGATATGTCCGTTTCTGACGCGGAGAAGTATCTGCCCAAGTCCCCACCTCTTGTGTAAGTATTTACAATTTTCATTTTCATTATTTGCTGTATCTTCGCACTAACTTTACCCTCTTTGTCTTGTAGTGACCATGCTGTGAATGATGATGCGGTGTTTGTGGATCGTTCCGCATCACCACAGACTGCTCGTGTTGAGGAGCCTTCGAAGGCAGCGGCGCAGATGTGTGCGCATGAGTTGGTGGAGGAACTAGTTGTTGGTGCTGCTCGTCAAGCTGAGTTGGTCACTCAGCTAAAGGCGCGGGCTGTTGTGGAGAGAGGTGACCTTGCTCAGAAAGATGAGCAGATTGCCCTGCTCAAGGCGCAGTTGGCTGAGGCGCAAGCAGAGGTGTTGGCTACCGATGAGCGCGCCAAGAAGGCCACCGAGGAGAAGTTGACTGTGATGGTGGAGCTGCAGCGCGAGCGTGGAGAGTCGCAGCAGTACAGGGCTGACCTCGCCTGGGGGGTAAAGTACCTTGAGGAGAGGAAGAATGAGCTCTGTGGCTAGCTTGCTGAATTTGGCAAGAAGGTGGAGAGTTCTGTGGAGGCGCAGGAGGAAAAGCTGCGCAGGCTGAGCATAGAGTATGATGAGGAGTTGTATCCTCATCTTATGTCCATGATTGCGGAGCGCAGGTACTTGTTGTACATTATCCTTTAATTCTTGTAATTTTTCCTTCCTTTCTAATGCATTTGTTGCTGTTTGTGCAGGTGGTTGATCAGCCATGGCTTGCGCCTGGCTGCCATGGGCACATTGGAATCCCTAGAGGTCGTGGGTGCCTTTGGTAAGGTAGTGGAGTGCGCCGTTGCTTGTGGCAAGGCGCAGGCTGTGGAAGATCTTGCTGAGGGTCAACTACTGACCGTTCCCCTCACTGAGCTTCCTGACTACAATGCTGGTGCCTTTGAGGAACTTGTGAAGGCGATGGAGGGAATGAGGCTCTTCGAGCTTCCGCACATTGCGCGACTGGAGCGCGACCAAGATTATCCTATCAAGTTGATTATGCAGGGATTAACTCTTGGGAGGCACATAGTGGAGAACGCAGAGGCTGAACCTGATTTTTTCTTGAAGCCTGATGAGTCTCAGCTTCAGGTTCCAGTGTTCGCGCAGCCGCGTGACATTCTTAACCGCTTCGCTATTGAGACAGAGGTTCCTCTGAAGGAGGTCTTGGAGCGTCATGCAGAGAGGGCGGCCAAGAAGAAGGGTGTCAAAGGAAAAGCCACTCTCTGCGGTGTAGGTGCTGCGCATATCCCTAGGTCAGATGGGGTTGCGGTCATTGTGGCGACCGTGGCCCCGAAAGATGCGTTGCTTTTGAAGAAACTCTAGGAGGCTGGGAGTTCTACTGACCAAGGACGCAGCCCTCAGCGCTGCCGTAGCTTGTAGATATTTATGTATAACTTGTAGTTATCGTTGTAAAAACTCGTAGTTTTTGGTAAATGAAAGTATGGAACTTTTTGCACGCATATATCATTTTGTACTTAGATTTTTTGTCTTTATTATGTCAAAGACTTTTTCAGAGTTACGATGTGCGTATAATATCTTGTATTGAGCCCATAACTTATGCATTAAGTCCGCAACTTAATAAATAAACGTTTGCGGTCCATAACCTTAACAAACGTGCAAGTAGATTTGTAGCGTGCTACATTTATCATTTTTAGGAACCAAGTGTCTTGGTTTCTTAGTTCGTCTAAACTTGTTGTTGCGCATTCGTTGTGGGATGCGTACTAAAGTCATAGTCTTGTATGAAGTTAGTGAATTTGCGTACGAACTTAGGAGTCAATTGCTTTGAATCCATGTGGTGGTATGCAGCGTACTGCGAATTCCACTATTTAGGAATCAATTCTCTTGAATCCATGTTTTGTTAAACGCGCACAGTGTGCGTTAAAGTGCATCCGTCGTGGGATGTACTATTAACTTACTCCAACGTCTTGATAGTAAGGTGTTTAACAGGGATACGTGATCCGATGTTGATGGGTTTGCAACCCTCTTACTCAATGAGTATTTTAGTAGGTTTACTCATCCTGTCTGCCCTCGTGTGGTCTTAATATGTGCATGCACGCCATGTAGGCAATAATATAAACAAAATTGAAACATAAATGAATGATGTAAACAATAATGTTGAAATGTGTTTGTGGAGTTAGCTAGAAACCACAACGTTTTATTAATTCTTGCAAGTGAAAGAAGTAAAGACAATTTCCTAAAAAAAAAAGTAAATACACAGACATTTATTGAGCGCTTACTAAAGTGCAGAGGTGTCAGTGTTTGGGCTGTAGCCTAAAGGTAGCATCTCTTGAGATTGCAAATGTTCCAGGTGCGTGGTAGCTCGTGGCCTTTCATGTCGCGCACTTTGTACGCACCGTCGCCTAATGCCTCTGTGACCTCGTAAGATCCTTCCCATTTGGGTCCGAGCTTGCCCGTGTCTTCTGCGTGGCTTGCATCGTTGGCGCGGTATACAAAGTCCCCTGGTTTGAAAGAAGTGTTTCTGACTCTTGCATCATAATACTTCTTCATCTTTGATTTAGCTTTTGCTTCGCGGATAGCTGCCCTTTCGCGTCGTTCCTCCAATAGATCTAAGTCAATCCGTTGTTCATCATCGTTTGTTGAGACGTTAACTTCCGATGTACGGATTGTTGGCATTTCAATCTCCGCTAGTATAGCAGCTTCTGTCCCGTAGACAAGAGAAAAAGGTGTATCACCGTTGCTGACTTTGATTTCTGTGCGGTGGGCCCACAGAACATGCGATAATTCGTCCACCCATCTTCCTTTATGTAACGCCCCAACCCGATAAGGGTAGAAGTACTACTTTATGGTGACACATCAAAGCACACAAACATACAGCATAAGTAATACAAAGGAATCTCAAAGGTTACAAAGGAAATTCTGAATTACAAGATTACAAAAAGGGAACCACAATAAATACTAAGTCTGAAAATTTAATCACTTCTTAACATCTCTAATCCAGAATAACTATCAAAGTGTAGTCTTCTAAGCCCAAAGTACTCTCCACTCATAACCCAGCTTCCTACTAAAACCTGCTGCAGGAAAAGAAATGCGGCTGAGCTTAAAAAGCCCAGTGAACAGATATATACAAAAGGGAACGAAGGATAACGAAAGAACAAAGATATAATGTAAGGTGCATTGAGAAAACATAAGGTATAATCAAAGGATAACAGATGTATGAGATAATCAGTAACAAATCAAAGTGTAAGATAAGGTAATCCGAAATGAATCAAAGTGTAAGATCAGTCATCAAATCCCGAGCCCGAAAAAATCATATCATAGTAACCATAGAGGAGCGACCTCTCAAAATGTGAAGACACGGATTGCACCCATGCACATTCACCGAACATATAATAATCATAATCATAATCATGTCAAATCCATCGAACACAAAGCGAACCTAGGATTGCAATCCATACGCCCCCCGAACAAATAATAACAATCATCATATTAATCATAAAGCGCGCATATCATATAAATGGGGACGGTGTGAGAAATCACTCACCCACACGTGAGTCATGCCACTGGTGCATCAATGACACGGCCATGTTACCTTCATGGCTAGGAAACGAACTTGGCTCGGGCATCAAACTGAAGGGTTCAAATGTCATATCATATCAAAGTCAAAGTCTAAGTCATCAAAGAGTCATAATCAAAGTCCAAATGTCAAAGGTCCATATCAAAGGTTCAAAGCAAAGGTTCATGTCAAAGTTCAAAGCAAAGGTTCATGTCAAAGTTCAAAGCAAAGGTTTACATCAAGTTCAAATGCCAAAGGTTCACAAATCTAAGGGTGCATAGCAAAGGTTCAAATAGAGCATAAGTCAAAGAAAGCCATACTAAGAAGGCTCAGATCAAGGTATCATAATCAAAGCTAATCTCAAACAGATGAATGAATCATGAGAAACCTTAAGAGATAAGGTCAGAATATCTGTACCTTAGACCGCAAGTGCAAAACATAACACAAACAATAAGATCGGAAGCAAACTCCTTCTTCAGCGAATCTACACGAATATATGATCGTCTTATTAATAACTTATCTTAAATCGGATTACTCATCTTAGTCGACTTTCCATTTTTAGTAACTTTCCATTTTTAGTAACCTGCCAAATATAGTAACTTCCCATAATAAGCAAGTTTCCTGTTTTAGTAAGTTCTCATATTTAAGTAAGTTATAATTAACAATTAATTAATCTTTAAGGGTTTAAATGACCAATATAATAAGTTAGGGTTAATTATGACAATTTATTAAAGTTTAGGGTCACAATGTAAATTATCAAAATTTAAATATTAAAATGTCAAATAAAATTATTCTAAGGTTTATACTATAAATTTTATATCAAAATGATAATTTTAGACCCCGTCGTTAATAACATATATAAAGATATTTTCAACATTAATTTAGACCGCGACGACCCCAAACATTATTATTACGTATCGTTTTGAATAGGCACCAACATATTTAACGAGCCCATATTTATTTTGTTTACCATTCGCTAAACATGCATGCATACGTACTCACACACACGTTACCTAACCACATAGAATGATAAACCAAAATACACACTGACTCACTCATGACCAAGCCTTTAACCCACGCATGAAATATCAAGACCAAAATAATCTTACACCCTTGTCCCTTTACCACGTACACAACATGCATGCCCTATGTTAAACTATTCATGTTTTATTTCTAGGATTTTGGTGTACATTATGAATATACTAGGATACCAAAGATCATATTCAAAAGCTCATATATATCTATCTATATATACTGGTTCGAACAGTTAAAAGCTGAAACAAGGATTGACATGAATGTAATATAGGTTCGTTATTTCATGTGACGTCCATTATATATATGTTATTCATTCAGACTTTTCGAAATATACACATTTATATTGACATACGTATTAAGATCTATTTAACATGCTTTCGTTTCGGATTAAATATGTTACGTAAATATATATATATATATATATATATATATATATATATATATATATATATATATATATATATATATATATATATATATATATATATATATATATATATATATATATATATATATATGTCGGGTAAGTTTTCGAAATAAGATCGATGTGGAATACCTGTTTTAATCTTCTTCTTTTTTTTTTTATATCGAATACAAGTTTTATACCAAGTCCTATGTCGAACCAAACTTATCCCATGAGTCGACGCCCCACACATATGTTTTAGTCGATTAATATATAGTCTTGTGCTCGTTATTTTATGTGCCGCTATCTATGATTTCATGTGTATATTTTTCCTTATGATTTCATGCAACTTATATTTGGTTATAAACATGTATGCTAGTCGATTCAAGAGGTCATGAACACGTTCGAAATAGAAGAAAATAATCAAAGAGAGTAATGGTAGGAGCGTGATACCTTCGTAGCGTGAATGAGAAAGACAACAACAACACAAGATTGAGCATCAAACTACAACAAATAACCGAACAGTAACTCAAAACTCTCGAATAACAGAATAACCCTCGTCCACACCACCTTTTGTCGAGCTGCAATACCACTATTGTCAACACCACACACGGTCACCCACGTTCAAGCCCACAAGAACACGTCCACACGAGCCTCCTTGTTTTGTTTTTGATTCGAACATGAAAGAACAGAAAAAGCAGCCGCCGAATATTATGTGTAGTTTTTAGGATTTTTAGGTTTAGAGAGTTTGTAAATTTTTATGTTGTATATATGGGTGTGTTTAATAAAACGTGTGTGGGTTTGGTGAAATAAGAAAAGCTAATGAATTGGGAGCTAAACCAGGAAACAATCGAAAATCATGGGATTTGATAGGAGGATTACCAAAGTTATCTCAATCATGCAGTAGGACCATATTCAAGACCATATTCTTTGTGTACAAACATGTAGGATCGACTAGGACTAAAAGGAAATGTGTAACAGTATTTTAAATGTTCACAATTGTGTTTAACATGAGTCTTAATATTCGTATTACATATATATGTTCAATTATTAACGTGTTAAGTACTTAGGTTATAATCGGGATGCAATGTCTTAAATATTTAAACGTATTTTATAAATTTGAGATCAAGGTTATTTTGGTATTTTATGTATTCAGAAATTTTTGGGTTTTACAACTCTTCCCCTCTAAATAGAAAATTTCGTCCGCGAAATTGAAATGAAAACGAAATGGAGAATACAACGGACTTTGAACGGAAAATGTAAATGACTTGTTTCTCATGACTCTGTCCTGTCTATCATGAATGGCTTTCGATTTTTTTTCTTCTGAAAGTGACATAGCTGGTTGAATCTGATCAAGAAGGTATGACACCATATGTAGAGGATGATAATTGTATCTTCTGGAAAGCTCCTATGGGATATGAACAAATTTCATGTCAAGTTGACTGTATCAAACAGTAGAGATCTCTACAAGAGCTTGAGATTGGTGACAGATGTATCGAGGTCAGCAGAATGCCAAAATTGAGAGTTCAATTTTTATTCAATTATCTAACGAACGAATTTCTGCATAGGTAGAATGAACCTAAAAACTCACAAATCGCAGAAAATTCAACGGAGATCAAATTCTAAACTTCTTAAATGCTCTCCAAGATATCCTATGACCACAATAAGTGCACGTTATATGATGTAAGTATTATCACGTTGGCCAGGCGTCATAATACTAGCATCATATAAATATGCCCTCATGATGGTCATACTTTATCACGAGTCATAAACAAACAGGCTAACCTTAGTTCACCTATTTCTTCTATCATCCAAGAGGTCAACTGAAATCAAGTGTTATAACCAAGAGGAACATTCAATAACAAAACAGCGGAAGTCTCCATGAATAATTAAAAGAAAACAAAACTACTCACAAGAGTAACGGGAATCTAACATATCGGCAATTAAGGTACGTCGTCTCAAAAGCATCAATTTTCCCAAAATTCGTCAAACTTTCCAAACAAGACTATCATCAAACATACGCAGAATGAACATGGAACAGAGATGATATTAGAGAACCTAAATCGTCCAAGGATCACATTGCCAGATAATGAAACTCAAGAATTTAACGAGAGTGAGCATTAGTCATCATTAACTTCATCAACTCATCTAAACAACAAAAAAGGGTTTGTTCCAAAAACCATCCATTCAAAACATCAAATCTCTTCAAGTCCAAGTAATCTGTCTTCTTTCGCCTATCAATCTGGGAGTGAAACAAAACTGTGAACTTGAGTTACGGTTCATCAAGCCTTCTGCAGTTCTTCTTGAAATGCGATGGAGTAATGTGAATTACTGACACGATCTTTAATTCCTTCATCATTCAGTCTGCTTCCGCTCTTAATTCATCTTAGTACAACCAAGATGAATAGGGAAGTGAGATTCCATGTCTTCATCAGATCCAGGTTCACCATCTTGACTAACTTCTTGTCCCCTGCATCGCTAACACTTTCGCCTCGTAAGGAGTGTCTTCACTCTTCATGGTAGCCACTGTTGTTGTCAATTCCAAGTCAGGCAGTGAAGTTAACCTTCTCATACGTTTCTAGTTGACGCAATTTGGTAAGCATCTTCCAAGATTCTTCTGTAAGATCCAAAAGACTAGCTTTTCAAATTCATTGTTGGTCTTGATCACTTGGTGACAGTTTCCAATCTTGCGGAATTTAAAGAGATATTCAAATCTAAGAATGATGTTGCCCAACAATTATCAATCTTCCAAAATGCACAAGTGGTCGCCAAATTTCTAACAAGGTACAAAATAGTTTCCATGTCCTTACTCGTCTCCGAATGTACTATTACGTCATACGATGACTGTTTGTCCAAGTACTCACGAGAAAATGTTCTTTATCAGATTCACAAGATGGTCAGAGCTTTAGCTAATACTATTAGCATCACTAACCGTCGTAGTAGTCTTTACGAATACTGGAGGCGATTCCAAAAATATCCTCAACTCATAACTCCATTTCAGAACATACCAAAATGTCATACTATACAATTCTTCCAAATATTCACAAAAACATAATCTCACCATATACAAGGAAATAGTTGACGTGATAGCCAATACAATTGGAATCGTTAACTTATTATTACGAATACAAATATGGCTTCATAATAACCTTAAGGAATCTCCACATTCACCCCACATCGTCTCTCCTCTTCTTCACCAATAAAGCTGATATACTTCACGAGCTTACTCTCGGTTAGTAACTCATTTCTTAGAAGTTCTTTCATTTGTTTCTTCAGTCTTTCAAGTGAAGCCATCGGAAACGGATTCTCAAAGGTAGGTCAAGATCATATCAAAGGTAAATGGAATTGTATAACAACTACATTTGCCAAACCAGACGGATAATTCACGAATTAAGATCAAGTGCAAGGTTCGTCAAAAGTCTTTAGGTAGATAAGTTAACCATTCAAGAAGGTTGGAATTTGTTCAGCTTCTTAGCCCAAATGTGCCTCACTACGAATACGAACATTGTATTGTTGTCAAAGTGATACGCGTGGAGTACTAGTTGCTAACATCGTTAATGGAGTCAAATAGAAAAATGAGAATTAACCGAAAGTGACGGAATTTTTCAGGTCGATTAATTTAGGGCGCAAAACCATCGTACCAATACTTCCAAAATCATCAAGATTCCCATAACAATTAACTGATGAACACAAACAAGATTACTACAACAAAACGCACAGGAGGGAAACTTAATTTAAAACTTCAATATTATTAGAGTAACTTGGAAATGGAAATGAAAATCGAAGTCTAATACAGGCTAAATAGAAGAGTAAAAGAAACTAGTTCATGATTACAATTTCCCTACGTTCAATTTGGATTATAACGGCTGGTCGCTGTAGACTCTAGATCGGAGTCTACATCATTCTCTTCTTTCTCTTCCTCTCTGTCACTAATCCAGCCATTCCTGTTACTCGTGTTGCGGCAAAAGGCGGCTAGCAAAACCACTTTTTGCGATCTCTCTCTTCTTCTTCCACAGACTCATGGCACTTTCCGTAATACTTGGTGCCAATACCTTTGTTATCATTTGCTTTAGTTCCGTACATCTCTTTCTCCTTGTCATCCATCTTCTGGCAGCCCGTAGCATCAACAAAATTCCCCTTACTCCTTACGTGCCGGATCTGTCTTAAGGTATCCTTAATGGCATGAGTCACCATTTTCTTCGGGTTTTCGTCAGGTAGTCCAGAGCGACGAGATTTAACCATCCGAATGGTTACCAAGTGATCAGAATATGGAAGTCAAGCACAAACATGAAAGGTGAAAGTACGCCGAAGGAAACCTAATATCTACCCAATCCTCACAGGTTAAACTTAAGTTCGCACAGGGAAAAGTCCTAAATCAAGTTTTCAATGTGTTCATCAATGTTCTTACAGTGGAAACCTGATGGTCCAAAACTCACAGGTTCAGGTTTATGTATTATAAGTCGTCAGCCTGGTCTCTGATACCATAAATTGTAACGCCCCAACCCGATAAGGGTAGAAGTACTACTTTATGGTGACACATCAAAGCACACAAACATACAACATAAGTAATACAAAGGAATCTCAAAGGTTACAAAGGAAATTCTGAATTACAAGATTACAAAAAGGGAACCACAATAAATACTAAGTCTGAAAATTTAATCACTTCTTAACATCTCTAATCCAGAATAACTATCAAAGTGTAGTCTTCTAAGCCCAAAGTACTCTCCACTCATAACCCAGCTTCCTACTAAAACCTGCCGCAGGAAAAGAAATGCGGCTGAGCTTAAAAAGCCCAGTGAACAGATATATACAAAAGGGAACGAAGGATAACGAAAGAACAAAGATATAATGTAAGGTGCATTGAGAAAACATAAGGTATAATCAAAGGATAACAGATGTATGAGATAATCAGTAACAAATCAAAGTGTAAGATAAGGTAATCAGAAATGAATCAAAGTGTAAGATCAGTCATCAAATCCCGAGCCCGAACAAATCATATCACATATCATATCATAGTAACCATAGAGGAGCGACCTCTCAAAATGTGAAGACACGGATTGCACCCATGCACATTCACCGAACATATAATAATCATAATCATAATCATGTCAAATCCATCGAACACAAAGCGAACCTAGGATTGTAATCCATACGCCCCCCGAACAAATAATAACAATCATCATATTAATCATAAAGCGCGCATATCATATAAATGGGGACGGTGTGAGAAATCACTCACCCACACGTGAGTCATGCCACTGGTGCATCAATGACACGGCCATGTTACCTTCATGGCTAGGAAACGAACTTGGCTCGGGCATCAAACTGAAGGGTTCAAATGTCATATCATATCAAAGTCAAAGTCTAAGTCATCAAAGAGTCATAATCAAAGTCCAAATGTCAAAGGTCCATATCAAAGGTTCAAAGCAAAGGTTCATGTCAAAGTTCAAAGTAAAGGTTCATGTCAAAGTTCAAAGCAAAGGTTTATATCAAGTTCAAATGCCAAAGGTTCACAAATCTAAGGGTGCATAGCAAAGGTTCAAATAGAGCATAAGTCAAAGAAAGCCATACTAAGAAGGCTCAGATCAAGGTATCATAATCAAAGCTAATATCAAACAGATGAACGAATCATGAGAAACCTTAAGAGATAAGGTCAGAATATCTGTACCTTAGACCGTAAGTGCAAAACATAACACAAACAATAAGATCGGAAGCAAACTCCTTCTTCAGCGAATCTACACGAATATATGATCGTCTTATTAATAACTTATCTTAAATCGGATTACTCATCTTAGTCGACTTTCCATTTTTAGTAACTTTCCATTTTTAGTAACCTACCAAATATAGTAACTTCCCATAATAAGCAAGTTTCCTGTTTTAGTAAGTTCTCATATTTAAGTAAGTTATAATTAACAATTAATTAATCTTTAAGGGTTTAAATGACCAATATAATAAGTTAGGGTTAATTATGACAATTTATTAAAGTTTAGGGTCACAATGTAAATTATCAAAATTTAAATATTAAAATGTCAAATAAAATTATTCTAAGGTTTATACTATAAATTTTATATCAAAATGATAATTTTAGACCCCGTCGTTAATAACATATATAAACTTATTTTCAACATTAATTTAGACCGCAACGACCCCAAACATTATTATTACGTATCGTTTTGAATAGGCACCAACATATTTAACGAGCCCATATTTATTTTGTTTACCATTCGCTAAACATGCATGCATACGTACTCACACACACGTTACCTAACCACATAGAATGATAAACCAAAATACACACTGACTCACTCATGACCAAGCCTTTAACCCACGCATGAAATATCAAGACCAAAATAATCTTACACCCTTGTCCCTTTACCACGTACACAACATGCATGCCCTATGTTAAACTATTCATGTTTTATTTCTAGGATTTTGGTGTACATTATGAATATACTAGGATACCAAAGATCATATTCAAAAGCTCATATATATATCTATCTATATATACTGGTTCGAACAGTTAAAAGCTGAAACAAGGATTGACATGAATGTAATATAGGTTCATTATTTCATGTGACGTCCATTATATATATATATATGTTATTCATTCAGACTTTTCGAAATATACACATTTATATTGACATACGTATTAAGATCTATTTAACATGCTTTCGTTTCGGATTAAATATGTTACGTAAATATATATATATATATGTCGGGTAAGTTTTCGAAATAAGATCGATGTGGAATACCTGTTTTAATCTTCTTCTTTTTTTTTTTTTTTTTTTTTATATCGAATACAAGTTTTATACCAAGTCCTATGTCGAACCAAACTTATCCCATGAGTCGACGCCCCACACATATGTTTTAGTCGATTAATATATAGTCTTGTGCTCGTTATTTTATGTGCCGCTATCTATGATTTCATGTGTATATTTTTCCTTATGATTTCATGCAACTTATATTTGGTTATAAACATGTATGCTAGTCGATTCAAGAGGTCATGAACACGTTCGAAATAGAAGAAAATAATCAAAGAGAGCAATGGTAGGAGCGTGATACCTTCGTAGCGTGAATGAGAAAGACAATAACAACACAAGATTGAGCATCAAACTACAACAAATAACCTAACAGTAACTCAAAACTCTCGAATAACAGAATAACCCTCGTCCACACCACCTTTTATCGAGCAGCAATACCACTATTGTCAACACCACACACGGTCACCCACGTTCAAGCCCACAAGAACACGTCCACACGAGCCTCCTTGTTTTGTTTTTGATTCGAACATGAAAGAACAGAAAAAGCAGCCGCCGAATATTATGTGTAGTTTTTAGGATTTTTAGGTTTAGAGAGTTTGTAAATTTTTATGTTGTATATATGGGTGTGTTTAATAAAACGTGTGTGGGTTTGGTGAAATAAGAAAAGCTAGTGAATTGGGAGCTAAACCAGGAAACAATCGAAAATCATGGGATTTGATAGGAGGATTACCAAAGTTATCTCAATCATGCAGTAGGACCATATTCTTTGTGTACAAACATGTAGGATCGGCTAGGACTAAAAGGAAATGTGTAACAGTATTTTAAATGTTCACAATTGTGTTTAACATGAGTCTTAATATTCGTATTACATATATATGTTCAATTATTAACGTGTTAAGTACTTAGGTTATAATCGGGATGCAATGTCTTAAATATTTAAACGTATTTTATAAATTTGAGATCAAGGTTATTTTGGTATTTTATGTATTCAGAAGTTTTTGGGTTTTACACTTTATGTTTGTCCAGGCGCGCTTTAATTCCTTCACCAAGGCTACGATTCGCGCATTCTACTAATCCATTTGTTTGTGGATGTTTAACTGACGCGAAGTGTTGTGTGATGTTTAACTGTGAGCACCAGTCTTTGAATGGGTTATCACAGAATTGTTTTCCGTTGTCCGAAATAATCTCTCCAGGTAGGCCAAAGCGGCATACAATGTTATCCCAAACGAATCATTTGACCTGGTTGCCTGTGATACTCGCTACTGCTTTTGCCTCGATCCATTTGGTGAAGTAGTCAATGGCGACAATGAGGAACTTAAGTCCTCCTGCCGCGACTGGAAAGGGTCCTGCAATGTCAATTCCCCATTTATGGAATGGCCATGGTGAGGTGATGGGTGTTAACTCATGTTGTGGTCGACGCGAAATGGGTCTGTGGACTTGGCAGTCGTTGCATCTTCTAATCATGTCTCGTGCGTCGCAGTGCATGGTAGGCCAATAGTACCCGAATCGCAAGGCACGCGCTACAACAGACCGTGGTCCTGAGTGCATGCTGCAAGATCCGGCTTGGATTTCCCGGAGTACGTAGTCTGCCTGAAGAGGTCCGACGCACCTAAGCCATGGTTGTAGGAATGAACGCCGATATAGGATACCATCTCGAAGTTCGAATCTCTGCGCTGTACGCCGTATTCGTCGAGCGTCCTTTTGTTCCTGGGGGAGTGTTCCCTTACTAATAAAATCCATGATGGGTGTCATCCATGTAGGATGCTCTTCCTCTATCACTGTGGAGACTTCCATCTCAGAGATGGATTTGTTCTTCAAGGTCTCCACCAATACCTGCTTTGACAGGTGTGCGAAACTTGTAGATGCGATTTTACTTAGCGCATCTGCTTTTTTATTTTCTCCTCGTGGGATTTGTTTGATGGAAAACTTGTCAAAATTCTTGATCAAGGACTTGGCTTTATTGAGGTACTGGATCATGTGTTCCTCTTGGGCCACATACTCGCCTAACACGTGGTTAGCTACTAATCGTGAATCCACATTAGCTTCTAGGTTGCGTATACCCATTTGATTTGCTATGCGGAGTCCAGCCAGTAATGCTTCATATTCTGCCTCATTGTTTGTGGCTATGAATTCAAAGCGCAGTGCGTAAGTGTGTTCTGTTCCATCTGGGCTGGTAAGGATAAGGCCTGCGCCTGACCCTTCTGCGCACGAGGATCCATCCGTAAATAGAACCCATGGTTCTTGTGATGGTACGTCAACCATTGGTGATGGAGTATCAGCATCTGGCTTCTCGATAATGAAATCAGCCAATATCTGTCTCTTGATCGCAGTGCGCGGCCTATAAGAGATGTAATGCTCACTCAATAACACGCTCCACTTTTGTAGCCGTCCTGATGCATCAGGTTTAGAGATAACCTGCTTGATGGGTTGGTCCGTAATTACAGCTATTGGATGCGCTTGGAAGTACCTGCGCAGTCTCTTAGCCGCAAATACTAAGGCTAGGACCAGTTTTTCCATTGCGGTGTAGTTAGTCTCTGTCTTCTTGAGAGCTTTGCTTACAAAGTATATGGGTGTTTGAACAGAGTTTCTGTCTGTCAGTAGCACCGCGCTGACTGCTCCATGGGTCGCTGATAGATACATGATCAGTTCTTCCCCTTGTCGGAGTGCGACAAGCTTTGGTAGCTCTGCTAGGTTTTGTTTGAGCTGCTGGAAAGCTTCTTCTGCTTCTGGAGTCCATCGAAAATCTCCCTTTTTTGTACACTTCGTGAGTGTTTTAAAGAGAGGAAGTGATTTGTCCGCTGATTTAGACAAGAATCGAATTAGTCCGGCTAATTTGTCGTTTAGTGACTGGACTTCTTTTAGTGTGCGCGGTGAAGGTAGTTCGATGACCGCTCTTGTTTTTTCTGGGCAAGGTTTAATACCATCGGGTTCTATTAGGTATCCAAGAAACATGCCTTCTGTTGCTCCAAAAGTGCACTTCTTGGGATTCAACTTCATGTTTATTCTTCCCAATGTCTTAAACGTTTCCTCTATGTCACGCACCAATTCCTCTTCGGTATGGCTTTTTATGACTAGGTCATCAACATAGACCTCCAAATTGCGGCCTACTTGCTTCTCAAATGCGTTATCCACTAACCGTTGGTATGTGGCTCCTGCATTTTTTTAAGCCAAAGGGCATTTTTGTGTAGCAATACACCCCTTGACTCGTGTGAAAGGCTGTTTTTTCTTCATCCTCCTTGGCCATTTGAATTTGATGGTATCCTTTGTATGCGTCTAGGAAGCATTTAAAGGGATACCCGCACAAGGATTCTACTTTCCAATCAATTTCTGGTAGTGGATAGCAGTCTTGTGGACATGCTTTGTTGAGATCGGTGAAGTCCACGCACATTCTCCAGCTACCATCGCTCTTCTTTACCATCACTGGATTGGAAAGCCAATCGTGGTAATAAACTTCTCGCATGATACCTGCGTCCACGAGCTTGTGCACTTCCTCCAGGATAGCTTTTGCGCGTTCTGGAGCCTAGCCACGTTTTTTCTGCCGTATTGGAGGATATCCTTGTCGGATTTCTAGCTTGTGTTCCGTAATGGCTCTTGGCACTCCGGTCATGTGTTTGGGTTCCCATGCAAAGATGTTTAGGTTCTTTTGCAATAATGCGCACACAGTTGCTCTGCCCTTGTCGGACAGTGATCCCCCAATTGATATCTCTTGGTCAGGATAATCTGGGTGGATTGCAACTTTCAGGTTTGTCACCTTGGTCGTGTGCTGTTCTGGAGCGCGCGGAACTTCGTCTGTCACTATGTTGCATTCTCTTGGAGATGCAGTGGTGTTGTAGAGAGTGACGATCCCTCCTTCCACTGGGAACTTGAGCATCCCATGTGTTGTGGATGGAACTGCGCGCATGGCTGATATCCCTGGTCTCCCAATGATGCCATTATATGACGAGGGAGACCTGATTACCATGAAGTTCATCCAAGCTGTTGTGGAATGGTATTCATTACCGATTACCACAAGTATGCGTAATTGTCCCATGGGCCAAATTTTTTCACCTGTGAATCCAGTCAGCGACTTCGTGGCCGGAATTAACTGGCGCCAAAATTGGATTTGGCGTTTTATCTATAATAACTTGTGCCAGTGGTAATTTCTTAGACTGGGGTGTTTGTTTGGGATAAGGGTGATGATGGAGGAGGGGGAAGTGAGGTGGTTATGATGGAAGTATCAGGGAGTAGCAGGGTCACAGGTGTGGAGGTGAGGTGGATGGTGTTGACTTTTCTGTTTGACCCTGGAATTATAATTTTAGGGATGTTTGTTTGGGCTTTAGGATTAAATGGGCCAAGGGAGGTGTTGGATTGGTTGTGTTGGGGTAAAATAACATCAAAGGTCCATTTGGTATGTAATTAAGTACAAGGACCAATTGTGTAATAAGCTGAAATTTAAGGGTTGGGTTTGACAACATTCCAAAGTTATTAAAAGGATTGAACCTGCCAAGTATCAATAATCCAGGGACCATACATGAGATTTCCAAAAACAGAATTTTCCAGGGACCATTTTTTGCCAAAATTGAAACTTCAGGGACCACACTTGTAATTTTCCAAAGTTTTCACCCAAGGACCATATTTGATAATTTTTTACTTTTAAATGCCTTGGGTTGACTTTTCTTGCCAAACAAATGTTCAGGGACTAGTTTTGACAATTTTTGAAAGCTGAGGGACTGAAACTGCCAATTATGCAAACTTTGTTCGTTTTTCATCTGTTTTCAATCATTTTGCATCTGAAACATATAAAACACAATCTTTGGGATATTTTCAGTATTTTGATGCATATTTGAGTATTTTGATGCATATCTCCGTGGAGTACAGTGTATCCTCGGGTCGTTATGTCCCGACGAGGTGTGCAATTGTATTTGTGAACGTTTAAGTGATCAGGTGATTTAACAGAAAGGTTGGGAATTTGATTATTATGATTACACTAAGAGATGAGGAATGAGAATAACTTAAAAACACTATAAGAACAATTACTGATGATCAGATAAACTAAAAATGTGAGCTAAATCAAAAAACGCATACGTTTGATTTAAATTAACGTAAACGTACGAAATAAAACGCGAGTTTTAAGAAATAAAAGGCCTACGGTTATGAAAATTATATTTTTACAATCCTAATGATAAAAGAAAATTTTAAGAAAAAGAAAAATAATTTTTACACTATTTAATTAATTACTATTAATTAATTACTAATTACTAATTACTTTTTAATTATTTAAATTACACTAAATTATAATTAATTATGAAATTTAACTAGAAAAATGAAAATTAAATTTAGAAAAATCTAAAATATTATAAAACTAATTATAAAATAGAATATATATTTTTCCTACTTTTTAATTAATTAATACTAATTAAAAACTAATTATTTAATTAATTTAAACTAAATTAAATTATAAAAAAAAATACTAAATGACAAAAGAAAAATCTGAAAAAATTTCTAAAATGACTACAGGTTATAAAGAGCCTAAGAAAAATTTAAAATTAGAGATTGCTTATAAATAAGCAGAAAAATAAGCCAAAAAGGCTTAAATAGAATCTATCATTTTATTTATTTTTGGATTTTTCTAATTTTTCTTTTACCAAACTGTTTTAACACTAAAAATAAAAGACTTTTGCAAAAACAAACTTCCTAGAACTAAAAAATGAGCTTTGTGCAAACTAATAAGCTCAATAGTGAGCTTTTTGAGCTTAGATTGATTAGAAAGGCTATTTAAAAAGCTACACAATGAGAACCCAAGGTAAGACAAGCTTCTAACAAGTTGAGTGTACTCAAAGTACGCTTAAACTACTGAAATAACACACTCACTAAGCTGATAAGCCCAATAAGCAATTTCAAACTACCCACAGACCAGACAGGTCCCTTGGGGCAACTTGCAGGCCTAATTCCAGAAAGGGGCAAAAGCTCTTGAGCCAAAAAGGAGCTTGGAATCCTCAAGCTAGAACTACTAACTTAATAGAAGACCAACAATCTTGAGCTTAAGCTTGACTAAATATTAAGAAAGGGCTTGAGAGAATTGGCTCAAAACTCACTGATGAGGCAGTGAGTCAACAAGTATTAGCTAGCTTATTAAGCTCTTAAGCTCAAGCTAAGGAAAACACAAGAAATTGCAAACTCAGGTAACTCATAAAAACTAAACACAACTACAAAACACCACTGGATCAATTATGAACAAAGAAATCAACAAGCTTAGTTAACAAAATCCATAAGCAGCAACAGTGAGCAAATTGGGCACAATGAGACACACAGATAAGCTAGCAAACAGGACAAGGAGGCCAAACCAAGTATAGACCTAACAAACCTCCCTAACAGGCTTCCCAAATCACCCAAGTTCAAGCCATGAGGTCAATTGACCAACAAGTTATGGTCAAGAGGAAAAATGGGTCAACTGGTAGACAGGGGAGATTGCTTCCCCTGCAGGTTGTTTTAAGCAATTAGATAAGCCCGGAGAAAAATCCCAAAAATAAGCTGATGGTAGATTAATGTAGATTAAGCGGTATATTTTAACCATAAAAAGTTTTAGGGTCTGATTCAACCCACAAATATCTAGAAAATTCACCCAAAAAGTGACATTTTGCACCCATAAGTGATTTTGACTTCTTATCTTTTGGAACTAATCTTGACTAAAAAATGAACTTAGATCCTATTTTATGGACTGATTAAGTTGTTATATGCTAAAATGAAACTGATTCATGCAATCTAAACAAGTTTTACAAAGAATCAAAGACTATGCTAATCTAAAATTCTAACAGATGAGAAATTTGGAAGATTCAAGGCAAATGTTGACTTTTATTCAAAGGGCCATGGGTTTTTATGGTTTTCCTGAGCTAATACAACCTAAAGAAACATTTCTCAACTAAAAACAACAACAAAAACAAGCTACAACTCACAGAACTAGTTTAATCCAAATACTCATTTAAGCTATCACTGTTATGCTTATACAAGTGAAAACTGAATTGGAACAAGGATTTTCTGAACAAAGTTGGCTAATGATGTCTAAAACTTATTGAGAAGCCATAATCAAGACCAAATAAGTATTTTCTAACAAGCAAACAACAAAAGCCACTATAAGCTATTTTAACAGTAAATTAGCCAATCTCAACTAAGTTATCCTAGACAACCAAATAAGCATAATTTGCAATAATATGCATAAATAAGTAAGAATAGACAGAAATTAAGCACAAATGAGTAGGCAATAAGCTAGCTACAATGATTATGCTAAGAAATGGAATTTGAACTCACAAATGCTTCCTGCTTAAATCAAAGGGTGCCAAATCAATTTACAACACACTCCTATCACTCCCCATGGAGTTCTAAACCATATATCATCCATCTTCTTCTTGCTCCATTCTGCTTCTTCTTGATTTATTTATTTATTTATTTATTTATTTATTTATTTATTTTCTTCTTGTTTCTTTGATTTTAAAGTAAACTGATTTTGGTACTTTGTTAAGCTTATGGAAACTTGATAAGGAATTTATGTAAGCTTGCAGGACACAAAACCACCATGTTTAACAACATTTCATTACAATTCAAATTTTCATCAAAGTATACAAGGAACTGAGCTCCACTAAAAAGGATTGAATTGCTGCTTGAATTGAGTTTAAATAACACTGATACAACTTATTACAACATTTTATAAGCTCAAAATTACACTAAGGAAGGAAATTTGATAAATTCGACAAGACTAAATTTACCACCGGCAGCAGCATGATTGTGTCACGGTGTCTCAATGTTAACCTATTATAGAACGTATCTATTTGGGTGACGAGTAACATGTTATGATTCGGACACCGATCAATCGAAAGCTTATAGCGTTCCCATGCTTCGAATAAGGATTCGTCGGGAAGTTGGCGGAAATTACTAATATCATTTCTTAATTTCATCACCATCAACGGTGGAAAATATTTTGCCAAAAATTTTGAAACTATTTCATTGAAATTATGAATAGAATTCTTTGGAAGACGATCAAACCAAGCGGTGGCATGATGTGTCAATGAATATGGAAAGAGATATAAGCGAAGGGCATCATCGGAACTTTCCTTATCCTCTTCATTGTCCTTTTCTTATCCTCGCTACTTTCATCACCCTCACAACTTTCCTTATCCTCTTCATTGTCCTTTTCTTCATCAGACTCATCCTCATCCTTATTATTAACTTCAACAGACTCATCCTCATCGTCATCAGACTCACCCTCGTCCTCATCACCACCTTCTTTATTAGACTCACCCTCGTCATCATCATTACCTTCTTCATCAGACTCACCCTCATCATCATCATTACCTTCTTCATCAGACCCATTCTCGTCCTCATTACCATCTACATCAGACCCACTCTCATCCTCCTTATTAACATCTTCACCAGAACCACTGTCTTCATCCTCTCCCTTCTTAGACACTGAATCTTCTTCAAACCTCTTCCTTTTGACAGTAGCTTTCGGTTTGACAAGAGGAAGTTTCAGTTTGACTGAAGGTTGAGGTTTGACAATAGCAGATTTGGGTTTGACAGAAGGTTTCAGTTTGACAACATCAGGTTTCGATTTGACAGAAGCTTGCAGTTTGATAGTATCAGGTTTTGATTTGACAACTTTTGATTTTGGTTTATTAGGAGTCGTAGACCTCTTAGCTGCTTCCTTTATAAACTTTAAATTAAATTTAGGCTTATGTGCAACAGATTTCGATCGACCTGCATCAAAATTTTAAATGTTAATAACCCTATAATAATCTACTACAATCACATTTGATTTAAGTGAAATTCATTTATGCTCATATCTTATCAGTTACCCGAAAACATGTGAAACAGCTACAATTAGCGCACAAACAATCATTTGCTTACTCATTTAGAAAAACATTAATAAAAACTATAGCTAACGTAGCATACATGTTGATGTTCTCGCAAGAAGTCTCAAGTTCACATGTTATCTAGTACACATTTTAAAGTTTCCAGAAACAAGTTCACAAATAGTAAAAGCATACTGTAATTATGTTGTATACATTTGAAAACAAATCATCTACTTAACAATATCTTATCAGTTATAACTTGTTTAGAATGGAAGAGAATCTTCTACTTAACAAGATCTTATCAGTTATTCAAAAACAACTACAATACGCGCATAAACAATCATCTACTTAAACAGCTACAATACGCGCATAAACAGTCATCTACTTAAACAATTATCTGAGTCAAATACATGTGATTCTAGTCAAATTTAATTATGCTCATATCTTATCAGTTATCCAAAAACATGTTAAACAACTACAATACACGCATAAAAAATCATCTACTTAACCATAACAACTACTTATTATCAACAAATTACAAACTAGCAACAAGTCACTAAACCAAAAAAAAGCCTAATAAACACTTCGCCTAATTCAACAACAATCACACCTAATTAGTTAACAATATGTACACAGCATAAGACATGTCACATAAAGTGAAAAATCACATGTGATTCTGCTACAATGACATGTGATTCCATTAGATAAGAAATTACCAAAATATGCGAAATCTACACAACATGAATAAAAACCTAAAACAAGCAAAATCTACAAAATAAAGCAACAAAACCTAAAAACTTAAAATAAGCCATGCCTATTGCTAATAACCAAAAAAATAAACAGTAACCACTAAAAACATAAATAACAAAACAAGCAATTTAATTATAATCAACTGAAAAATAACTATAATGTAAAAAAAATAAAAAATAAAAAATAAAAAATTACTAGCAACAAGATGAACAGATGAAGAGACAATTGTTTTATCTTTACTCGCTGTTATTTCTTCCCGTATGTCCATTATTCATAAGATTTGGGGGTAAAATTTGGGTTAAGTTTCTAGATATTGAGATTGATGAGTGGAGGTTATGAGATTACGGTTATGAGAGGAAGTAATGAGAGTGAATGGTTATGAGAGGGATTAATGAGAGTGAAAATGAATGAGGTGGGTGAATTAGTAGAGAAAGGTGTGGAGTGGGAATGACTACGTTACCCTCACATTAAATAAAAAAAAAAAAAAAAAAAAAAAGATTTATCTCAATCGTTGGTTGAAATATGGATGGACGGACGGATTAAATAACAGGATCTATGACAATTTTTGAATTTACGCAGAACTTTTGTCTTTAATACAATTCAAATCCAAATCTTAAAACCCAACTACAAACCAAACGGGGCCTAGTATTTTCCTAAAGAAAACCAAACACGTCGGCATACACCTTTGCTAGTAAAAAATATTGTAACACGTATGCCATATGTCCTTTAACAAGGGCATGGAACCCGCCGCGTTGCGGCGGGGGCCTGTGCTATATTCATATAAATGTTGTGCTGTATAATTGCGATAACGTTAGAAACAACAAAATTGCAGGTTTTTAAAGGTAACCTGTTTTTTTTATATAGTGGATATTGCTAGTAGTTACATTTAGGAAGGTTGCCTTTGAAAATTGAAATAAAGGTAACCTGCTTTTTCAGTTAGGAGTGCATATATTGGGTATGCGTCTACTTACTGTACATACATTATAATAGATACAACTGCCACTTGTGGTACGGAAGAAGGGTTGATGTCTAGTGTGGGACTATTCGTGTTTTGCCTTCTTGAGCTTTTCGCCAGCCTCTTCGTCATTTGAATCCTTGAATAGTTCTCTCCTAGCTGTAACCTGTAACCTGTTCTCCTTAAAAAGAAGAATATAGTTATTGTTGGCTACAAAGTATAACATGTTCAGATAGCAAATTGTAATGTATGTCAATTAGACTTAAAAGGTATGGCTATGCATCAGTTTGAGAGCATGAAAGTACATGAATGCGCAGTAAAGCTTGTAGCTATCGTTGTCAGATATATTTGTAACATCATATAAATATCTACATAGTAACATATAAGTATAAATAACTACAAATGCATAATAAAAATGACCCCCGTTGCCAATAAAAGGAGGTAAAACCTGGGGTAGGCTGGCCCTTGTCTTTAGTAACATACGTTGCTGCAGCAAAGTTGTCTGCCATTTGTGGAGAAACCGTCCCAGTGACAAAGTCTAACACAACTGGTCCAGAGCGCAAGGCTAGAAAAAGCAACACACAAATGTTTAACAGCGAGTTTAGCAATTCTGTTGATACTACAGTATCATAAAGCATAGGAGACCACCAACCTTGGGTCGCAGTGGATTGCTGATGATGTATGTTAACTGTTGGTACAGGTTGTTCATTCCCTAACAACCGCTGTTTATGGCAACGGGCGATCCCATCATGTACAACTATATTGAGACAAACCGCCGCGTTAAACAGGGTCAACATTAAAGAAACGACTGCAACTATACAGATACAGATATATAAAATACACATTACCAGTTGTTGAATCACTCGTAACATCTTCATAAGCCAACCTTTTAGAAGAATGTCGTTCAGACACTAAAAAGGTGTCACCCGCCTTTCTCTTTAAATGTGGTGCTACACATGCGTGTTGTTGTTGCTCGCACGTAAAAGGGATGCTAGTCTCATGCATATGCATCCCAGTAGACACACATGCATCGGTATTGTTGACAGAGTCGAGTTCATTTGAACATACATTTACATTGTCAGCTGTTCTAATTTTAGCCTTTCCTTTGGTTCTCATGGTCAACAGAATTAAAACATGTGTTGCAATTGTTGTGACAAAAGCATGGAGCAAAACATAAGAAGCTATGAAACGTATAACAGCAAAGTCTATGGCAATTCATGTTAACAAATAACACAAACGTCAGTAAAGTTCTAAGGAATTATAAACAAACAATCAGGTACCAATATTCACATACACTTAACACACAAAAGAACAAAGACCCATTATAAGTACTCCCCTACCGAACACAGCAGGTAGGGGAAAAAAAGCTACAACCAAGGTAAGAAAAAAAGCTGTCATCCAAGCATAAAGAAACGTAAACAAACAACCAAAAAAAATGGGTGAAAGCAAGAACAGAAGAAAGCAAAGAAGCTCAGATCTGGAAACCCACCGTGTAAGTCGGCAAATAACCTGTGGAAGAAACTGGTAACTATGAGAAGCCGAAGTATTATCCGGAAAGGTTATAACCCACATAGAATAGTAGGTCGTTTTTTTTTGGGTTACCTCATTGGGCTCCATGTAATCCACTAAGAGGCTTAACATTTATATATTTTCCCTTAAACAAAAGAAAATATCTAGAAACATTTTTCTTTTACTTAACCGTGTGATAGAGATAATCTATACACGTTTCGAATCGAATTTCAAACACTTAACCCCTCTTCAACACCCAAAACAAATCCATCCAAACAAATTCAAACAACAAACAAACTTCTCGTAATTTCCGCTACAATTCAAACTAAACAAAATGAATCCAAATCCAAATGAGCAACCAGTAGCATCAAACAAGGACTACGAAGCAGCAGCTGCATCAAACAAGGACTCCTACGCTCCTTACCCCAAAATCGATCCAAACGACGTCGCTCCACCTCCACCAGTAACAAGCACAGGTGACAGCTGGACTTCTGTTCCTGTAGGTTCTCAACAACAACCACCACCGCCTCAACCATTTGTTGCTGGACAGATGTATACAGGTGGTGATAATTCAAGTGTTAAAACTGGTGGAGCGACTACTATGCCTCACGAATCGAATCCTTACGTTTCGCCTGCTCCCGTTCCAGAATCTTCTACTAAGAGTGAGTCTGATCTGTTCGTTACTGATTTTAATTGATAAATTATTTTATGAAATATGAATTATGTGTTTTTAAATTTTTAATTGTGATTAGTTTTGTTATGTTTTGCTGTTAGTTAGTGTGGTGTTTATGGTATCGAATCGATATGTTTTGCCTGCTCCGTTAATGGAGTTGTCTACCAAGAGTGAGATTCTGTTTGTTGTTAGTTAGTAAAACTCGATCGGGTGGATAGTGAATGAACACGAATGCGAATGTCTAAATGAACTAACAAGCATAAAATGTCCATAATATGCGTAAAAATATATAATATAGATATAAAATTAGAACGTAAATAAACACACAAATTAGCATAAACGAACCTTAACGAAAGGATAGTTGGACACTTACGAATATAAATGAATGAATGTCTACTAAGAGTGAGTTTAGTTGTAATCATGTTTGTTGATGATCTGTTTTTGTGACGTGTTTGTTGTTAGTTAGTGATGTGATTTTGATGGTTGTAAATGAGTTTCTGAGATTTATATAGGGCTCTAAAGTGACTGAATGAACACGAACGAACACCTATGTTTTAATTTAACAGATATGTTTGTTTGTGTGTGTTGGTTAAGAGAATGAGCTTGTGTACATTTAGTAAGATGCTAAACCAACTAGCATAAATAATGTTTAGGATATACGTAAAATTTATTTGATTTAAGTATAACTGTTTTACCAAAAGTGTATAATATAGATATAGTACTCGAACAAAAACAAACAAACAAATTAGCATAAATGAATGGATAATAGGTATTAGGTAGTTCATGTTCGTATATTAGATTTTACGAACACATAATTTTGTTTTGTTATGTAGTGTTGCTAATTGGTTATTTGAATCGATAGTTTATGTTTCATATGATGTGTTTGATTAGGTCAAAGGTGGACTGACATCTAGTGTTTGTTTTTGTGCGTGTGTTCTTTTTGCTATTTAGAAACGATTGATACGGTGAAGGATGTGCTTGGAAAATGGGGGAAAAAGGCGGCTGATGCGACCAAGAAGGGTCAGGACTATGCTGGAGAAATGTGGCAACACTGTAAGTTCACTAATTAGCTTCGATATGCATCATTTGGATGCGTCTATGTCTCTTATGATATATGAGTATGTTTAGTTTGAATACCGTCTTTTGTATTTTTAGTAGAGAATATTTTCATGGAAATGTAGGGGTGGTTATATATATTTAGTGTTGTAATTTAAAGACATGCTATGTGAAGCTTAGCAAGACTTGAACAGTACATATACAACTTAAAGTCTATAGGGCGGATTGTAAGTTGAGGATTTTGGAACCATAAATAGAAAAAAGGACAATGGTGTTATTGGGTTTATATTGTAATGAAGTAGTTGTATGAATCTCTACTATACGAAATTATTAGAATAATATATCTTAAGGCATCTTTGTAACATAGGCTATACATTATACTGTTATGTTGTAAAACTTGAACTACTCATCCACCTGCTATAGGCATCCTTTTTTGTTGAAAGATACTGATACATTCATATTGAGTGAAGGTTGGTTTAGCTCAAATGTTGAAGGTGTTGCTGTTTATAGTTGTATGTGTGAAGCGATAAAGGGTGGATGAGTGGGGGGGATTGAAAAACAGACCATCTATTTTCAGTACAGAGCTTTGACACTAGTCAGTACTTATGATTTGGTTTTGCATGGTTTTTGGATGGCTAAACATACCTTATACGCTTCTTCAAAACTTAAGTTTAGCTTCTCTTAAATCAGTTTTCAAGCCACCATGATTCATTGTAGGTTGCAATGGTCCAGGATACTTATTAAGTTATTCTCGCTGTTGGAAATATGTCTTAAGCTGTTTTACAGCTTAAGATGTGAGCTGTTCTGGGTGAGTTTGAGATAATTCAGGCTGATCTGTTGCCGGCAGTTATGGATCCAGGAGGATACCTATTAAGTTGATCTCACCTTTGAAAATATAAGTTAAGTAGTTGCACAGCATAAGCTCTGAATTTATGTGAGTGTGTTTTAGAGCATTAAGAATGAACGAGTTATCGTAAGTTAAGCTGGGAATCAGTTTGTATAGAATCCCAAACGTAAGGTACTTGTGAACTTGGTTATTCGAATCTATTTAAGGTCATACAAAATTGAAGGTGTTTTCTTCATTCTTCTGCTTTTTAAGATTTGGTGAATAAAGGTTTTCGAGTTAGATTCCATGGAGTCAAGTTCGGTAAAAAGCTGAAGGTTAGTTCTGTCAAAGTTGTTAAAAAACTCGTTTTGGGAATGTGGAAGTGAGGAGCAATAAATTTTTAAAATTAACACAAAACAGAAAAAGAAAATGTTACTAAAATTTTGTTAGTCAGTTTACTACTACTATCGTTTAACAACAACTTAACCAAATGATTATCTAATCTTGGAAAGGACACTGTTTCTTTTAATCATTCAATCAATTTTACAACAATAACTTTTCTGGATCTGAATATATTATAGGAAAATTGAAGTAATTTAGCTAATGATTATAGAAACATAAGATTTATGTGAATGCACAATTTTTCTTTATATTTTAAAATAAACCTTAAATAATGCAACATAGACTAATGGGATAAGATCCAGATCCAATATTTATGATCCATGTGTGTAGAGGTGGCAATTTGTGCCCCCCCCAAAAAAAAGGGCTATTTGGGCAAAATTTGTAAAAGATTTGGGCACATTTAGCCCCCTCTTTTTTTTTTTGAAATGGGCATATATTGTCTGTTTAGCCCGTGCCCGTTTAGCCCGTGCCCATTTAGCCCGTAGCCCTTTTGAACCGTTGCCCGTGCCCGCCCGTTTTGCCACCTCTACATGTGTGTTATCCATAGACCAAGTACTTAACATACTGATCCAGTAGATCAACACATTTAAGTGGGTAAATATTTCAGTCAATACATTATTCGTCTTGGTCGATGTCGATTCTTTGTAAACATTGAAAATCTCTTTGTTTTATTTCTTTTCTGTCCTCTCTAATGTTTCTCTCTTAAATGTTCATGTTCCTCCCACAGTCCCACTAATGTATACATCACCTTCTATCTCCCTCCCCCACATGCCTACTCTAAGCCCCATTTCTTACCCACACCTTCCTCATCTCTATTTTTATGTTTATTTTATATAAAAAAAAGTAAATCTAAAACAGAAGTGTGAGTTTGATGATATATTTTTGTAAGGCCACACTTGTACAAAATCAAAATTCCTTATAAATAACAGTGGTTTGATGACAGAACCTATTTGAAAGTTAAGTACTACATCTTTTGACAATAAATTTTAATACATGACATATTTTATAATGATAAATTGTCTGAAGATGATTATATTTAAGACAAATGATTGAGGCCTTTTTTTTTTTTTTTTTTTTTTTTTTTTTTTTTTTTTTTTTTTGTTACTTGTTGAATTTGGTGTTTGTGTTGATTTCATGTAAATATTACGTCAACTGTATTTGTGTCTTGTTCTTGACTGCAAGTATCAAATGTGGCTAAGTTGTGTTTCCTTTCTGGATCCTTGATTAAGAACTGAAATGAGTCAAATGACATAATATGATCCTAATTCTCTACAACTGTGGACACACGAGCAATCCAACCCGTAGGATTTCCTTTTCCTCTTCCCATTCTGACTTCTGAATCAACTCTTTGTCGCGTCTAGTTGCACTTGTTCGCCCCAACTGGATTTTTATTATTTTAATTAAATAAATGGTTGCACACCTGGTTTAACATTTGGCAGCCGCCCCCAAACCTCACTGGTATCTAAATGATTGTGGATACAACACCAGATATGGGTGCTTGATTGGATGTGGATTTTTGCTTATTAACAGGGTATTGGCAAAAAAGCATGATGCGTTTGCTTTATTTGATTTCAAACTTAGGTCTTTGGCCTACCTAATGTGTAGTTAGTGTGGGTTTTTGGCCCTGGTTAACCCAGGTTTCGGTGAGGTGTTTTCCACAAAAAAGAACAGAGGATACTTTTTAAAATATACTTTGTAGTTCTGCTAGGTGTCAACTCAGTTCTTGATTGCTTTGTTGATTCATACTATTTCTGTCGACAATCATGGGGTACAGTGTGAATACTTTCTACTCACTCATACATAGTTTTAAAATAAGTATCTGATTATTTGTTGAATTTCTAAAATAGTATTAAGCAGAAATGAAACATAGAAACCTTATGTACCAAAATTGACTCGGGTTATGTGAAATAATGATATAATTGTATATTTGTATTGTTTGAGATATCAAGTCTTAAATCACATATTGCTCTTGATATATTTTATATATAATGACTTGTTTATGAAATAAAAAATACATTAGTGCAAAGTGCAAACTCAAGACTATATTGATATGTTGCGAGTGTCTAAGTTAGGCTTTATCTTGAATCAGTGAAAACTGGACCAAGCATCACTGATGCTGCTGTTGGGAGAATTGCCCAGGGGACCAAAGCTCTTGCAGAAGGTGGGTATGAGAAAATCTTTGCAACAACTTTTGAGACTGTTCCTGATGAGAAACTCCAGAAATATTATCCCTGCTACCTTTCTACTTCTGCGGGTCCCGTCATGGGGATGCTATACATGTCAACTGCAAAACTCGCATTTTCAAGTGACAATCCACTTTCCTACAAAGTTGGTGAAGAGACACAATGGAGCTATTATAAGGTGATATATCTTTCTCACTGGCATTTTCTTATTAGTCTTTTAAGTCTTTAGTTGTTAATAAGCCACAATAATTTGTTTTGACTATTAGTCCCGTTCAACATACCCTTCTACCAAAAATCAAATCACCAATATAATCATTGAATGGACATGTAGGTAATCTAGCTTTAGAGGTTTGCTAAAGAATAGTATTGTTAGTAAGGAACACTTGGAACGGTGATTGTTTCTGGTTTCTGTGAGATAGGTGGGGGTTACAATATATAATTTTGGAAAATCATGGAAAACTAGTAAACTCCATGTTGGAAAAGAATTGCGCAGGCTGATGTTGATTTCAGATATGGTAGCTAAAAATCCAAAATACCGTAATTCTGTAGATTACAAAGTGAAGGAACTTTGTATGATATATGTGAGTACTTTGTAATGGTCACCGTGGCAGGAACTCATCTAGGTTTTGTGGGGGCACCAGTGAAGTACGCAAATATCCATCTTTGCTTAAAAGTACAGAAAGCTTGTGAACAAAATATCAAATAGTTTTAAGACTTCTTGGTTGATTATAAATGGGTAGCCTCTTTAGACTGAAGCTTCTTTAAAAAAGCGCCGTTGCAGCTGTTTTAAGACCGAGTGGCAAGATGAGCACAGGTGCTCGGGTGAAACAGGTCGCTTTTTTTGGCACGGGTCACATGAGACGGTCGGGAACTGTTTTTTTAATTCTATAAATAGTCAATGTGTTAGTTACGGCGATAAAAACAATACTAATACACTTATAATCTGAATTCTAAAATATAACGTTTAAGGAGGTTCTTTATTTAAAAATGGATTTAGGGTGACTTTCAACAGGTTTAAGACATTCACCTATTAGCTTTATTTGACCCATTTGATAAAACAGAACATCTACTCATTTCATAGTTTTATGTGAAATTGCTAACTAATGCATGATATTCCTATGAAACAGGTGGTTATCCCGTTACATCAACTCAAAGCTGTCAATGCTTCAAAAAGCAAAGCCAATCCCAATGAAAAGTACATCCAGATCATATCCGTTGATAGTCATGAATTCTGGTTCATGGGTTTTGTGAATTATGACAGTGCTGTTCAAAACCTTCAAGGTGCTCTTCAATCACATTATCAAGTGTAACCTCGTATCATCAGTATCTTCATTTGAGTAGGTATGTGATATATGCTTCTTTTAGTGCTCATACATATTGTGTTGATGCTATGAAAAAAGGCTCATGTAAAAATTCATTTGCAGCTGCCACTGCCAGCAAAGGTTGTAAACTATAGTCCATGCACACAATTGGTCAGATATTATTGTGCTTTACACTTTTGTTTCTGGCTGCATAGATTGTGCACTTATTGCTTATGCACAATAAATCTGTGGAACTTTATACATTAAAGTTTAGGTACAACTGCGTTACGCTAGTGATTGTGTGATGTTTGATCATCTCTCTGCATTACGTGTTCTGTTGTCATTTCTCCAGAGATTTGTGGATTTTTTTTATCGTATATTTGTATCATGCTGTACATGACATTTTGTGAAGTTGGGAGATGGAATCCTTTGAAAGTTTGTATGAAAGATGGTCATTTGTTTAGTTTGGTTATGTGGAGATTGAATATTGCTGTTAATTGTCATTCATCTGGTAATTTATGTGCTTGCTCGATTGGACTGTCTTTTATGATAACATAGATTTTTACAAGGTGTATTATTCAATGTGAGGAATTGTAGATCTTATTATTTTTATGCAAACAAATTTGGCACTTGTACAATCGCTGAACCAAACTTTTTGTGGAGGGGTAAATTTATACAAGTTATCCTCTGTTCGAAACTTCTTTAATCTTTGTTTTTTCACAGTTTTTTAAAACATGTCGACTGACTTCTAGAATCACAGGAGCCAACTGTGCTTACCTAGTTACCCTAGAAAATAGGACAAAAGATATATTAATGAAGTATGATCCGTAGCGTGTCAAAGACTTTGGCTAGGGATAACCACACAAAGTTGCAAACAAATACTCGCACGTAAGAGTTCAAAGGAACCACAAAGCTCAACGACAGAGTTCTACTCTGCCTTTGAATTTCTTGATGGTTATGTGGGCGGTAATTCTAGGAAACTAAGGTCATCTGAACGTTTAGCCTATTTTTTCATTTCATAATGATTGTTTTGAGTAAGATCATGTTATTCTAGTTTTGAATATGGTTGATATAAATATAGAAAGATCCCTACTGAACTAGAATCATTTAGAATGATCACGATTTACTTTGTTGGAGGCGTTCCTCATTCTTTGACTTTCAAGTTGATCATGTTTCAACACCATAACATCTTTTTTTATTCATTGCCAGATTTCGATGAAGACAAATGACTGACTAACTAACAATCGTGTGATCAAATACAGTCTTTCATCGTTTCAATCAACCTCCACAGTTATCGGGATTGTAAATTGAATGTATTGCAAATGTATTACGAACGTGTTGCGAATGCATTACAAATGTATTGCGAATGTATTATGAATTTATTTTTATTTCGTTTATTTGTTTTTCATGATTTTCCTATTTATTTAATTTGAAAAGACATGTATTTTCCATTTTGTTTAAATACTTTGTAAAAATCAGAGGGAAAATAAACAATGTATTGATCAGATTCACTAAACAATGAAGATTATAAAACCTTATATAGAAAATAAACTAACCTACCCTAGCAACTAAGCGGGCTAAACCCAATGGGCTTTTGGGCCTTTATTATCTAATTTCTCATTATTTTCTAAATCAAACATAATCCTTCCAATATCAAGCATCGTTGTTATTTTTTGATATTTGCAGTTAGTATGAGTGCAACATGTTATAACTTTTTAAAAATTATTGATGCTCTTGATATGGACGATACTGATGAGAATGGTATTCCTTGCTCTACTCCTATTGTTGAGAAAATTGGGAAGCTTGAAAAGCTAATTATTGATGGGAAAGTGATGAGTGCTCAAACACTCATCATTTTTGTCGTATCTGAACTACCAAAACATTCAAAAACACTCAAATAAGCATCAAAATACTAAAAATATCCCAGGGATTGTGTTTTATATGTTTCAGATGCAAAATGATTAAAAACAGATGAAAAATGAACAAAGTTTGCAAAATTGGCAGTTTCAGTCCCTCAACTTTCAAAACTTGTCAAAATTAGTCCCTGAGCATTTATTTTAGAAGAAAAATCAACAAAGGTCCTTTGAAAATCACAAGTTGTCATTTTTAGTCCTTGGATTGCATTTTCAAGAAATTACAGCTTTGGTCCCTCAAGTTTGCAAAAATGTCAAAAATGGTTCTCGGAAATTATACTATGAAGAAAAGTGATGAAAAAGACCTTGGGAATTCAGAAGTGACATGTGTTGGCCCTTGGAAGAAAAGTTTGGACATTGGCAGAATTGGTCCCTCATAAATCAGAATTTACAAGTTTTGTCCTTGTAATATTTACTTAAACCAAATGGACCCTTTGTAATACTAAGCCCAAAAACCAAACACAACCTATCCAATCCTCCCTTTCCACCCTTTGGCCTGGCCCAAAATCACACAAGCTCACCCACGTTTATTAATAAAACGTGAGGGTCAAACCCTCAGTCAACCCCCCATCTTCTTTTTCCTTCTTCCCCGCCAAAACACCACCTCCCTACTACTACCCTGCCTTTCCCCAACATCTTTGTCCCCCTCTCCTCTTCTCAACATACCTGCCTTAGCCACCCTACTAAACCCTCTCATAAGTCAACCCCAACACACCCCACTCACTCCTTCCCTTGTCCACGTTGGCAATCCAATGTCCCAAAAACTCATCTACGGCTAATAATTAATGGAGTGGTCTCCAAGATGATCATATGGCTGTGAGAGCTCAACAAGAAACAAAAAGGGAAAATGACAAGAAGAAAGAGGACCACATCTCTTATTCTGTGAGTATAAATAGCAGAGTATTTGTAGCCATTGAAGGCAATTAGAACTTAGAATTAGTAAGTAGGTATTAGGAGTAGTTTTGATTATAGCTTTAGTGTAATTTTCCTTTTTCAGCTTTACCTTCAGTTTGTAAACATTTTATTTCAAGTTTTATGGTAATCTCAGCTTTGATTTTAAAACTTTTCCCTTGAGCTTGTTTACTGCTTTCTATACCTCATTTAATGTTTTATCAGCCCTTGTAATCATACTTGTATCTTATTGAGAGTTTATGTTTGATTGAACCTGATTTAGTCTCCAAATTCAAGACAGTCACCCCATAAGGGACTGTTTGGCATAAGTCTGCCATTTAGCCCCAAAGCAGTTTTGTGCCCATTTTAGAAGTCTGATTAGCTTTAGTTTGATGATAATAGCAGTTTAAGAGTTAGCTTAGTTAGTTTAAAGTATATTTAAAAGCTTTTGGTTAGATTATAAATCATTTTCTTAAAAACTGTTTCATAAATAGCTTAGGATAGATTCTAGTTTTAGCATTTCTTTTAGCTTAGTATTAGTCTTAATATGATAATTTTAGTTGTGCAATCTGTGCTTGACCTCTGACAGGTCAAATCTCACCATTTTGCACCCATTGCTGTTACTGCATAACGGCACTCACCTTCCCCAAACCACTTTTGATTTCTATTTTTAATTTCTTTATTTGTTGTTCAAATGCTCTAAAAATCAGCATAGTATAACTTTGTCAGCTTATTTACATGCCTCCACTTTTATTGTAATTTTAGGAATTTTTGTTTAAGCTGTGCATTAGTCCGAAGTAGCCCCATTAGACCTGTTGTACCATTTGCAGCCTAGGACTAGATTCTTTGCTTATTAGTTTTTAGGCTTTCTTAAATGCTTATTCAGTCCCTTTTAGCTTATTAGGTTCACCCTTAGACAACTTATCTTAATCTCCCCTTAGTTCAGCTCATTGTAGCTTATTTGAGCTTATTTAGTCCCAAATCAGTTGAGCTTGTTTTGATTTTTCATATTGCTTCACTGTTAATACTCATAAGCTCTTATAAGCTCCAAATTTGCTCATACTTGGCATACATGTTCTGTAATGTTTTGTGCTTATGAGCATTAGCTTTTGTGGTAATTGCTTATTGGATATTTGCTTAAGTTTAAGCCTGCCCTTCTGCCCTGCACCAGGGGATGTAATCTCATAAGCTCATTTTTCCTAGTTTGTATCTTGTTCAATAGTGATCCATAGCTTGTGATTTTTGGTGATTTGAAAATCCCTTCTGGCTAATTGCTATTGTTTGTGCTTGTGTCCCATTTATTGCTTATTACCACTGCTTAATATGATCTCAAAGTTTACTCAAAATTATTCACTACACTGAGTCATCAGTGTAGTGAGTCTTTTTCACAAGCTCATAAAAAGCTTTCAAGTGACCTTAAGCCCTTGTAATTTGATTCCTTGTGAAGCTTAGTAGCCAGTACTGTAGATTTTAAGCTCATTAAATAAGCTAGCTTTAGCTTTGCAGCCTGCCCATTTCCTGTGTACACTGATCAATTCAGTGTATTTGAAGCTTTTTCAAAAGCTTGTCATAAGCTCATTTATGAGTCCCACAGTGAGATCTTGGGATTTCTGGAAACCCCATCAACTCAGCTTGCTATTTCAAATGCTTATTTTGGCTTTTCAGCTTATTTAATAGGCTGAATTTTCCTTCAAAAAGCCTGCAGCCTGTTCAGTTTTCAGTAGGATTTGGATTTGCTTATTCCATCTTATTTGCTTATTCAGTACCTTTTTCTTGTCATTCTAGTTTCATTTAAGTACATTTAACTTAGTTTCATCTTATTTCACTTTTGTTTTCCTCTGTACAACTTATTTGAGAGCTTGTTTGAACTTAAATCATCACCTTGAGCAAAAAAAAGCTCATCTGTTAAGCTCATTAAGCTCCACAGTGCTTATTTTTTAGTTCCATAGTGTCCATCTTCACAAAAGTTTCATTATTTCAGTAGCTTAATAGATTTGTAAAAGAAAAATTAGTAAAAGCCCACTTTAATTTTAGTGATAGCTTCTATTTAAAAGATTTTTTTTTTCTTTCAGCTTATTATTAAGCAATTTCACATTTCTATATTTTTCTTAGATTTATTTTATATTAAAGTATTTTTAGGAATTTTTCTAGATTTTTCTCTTGTCATTTGCTATTTTTAATAATTAATATTAGTTTTATTAATAATTAATTAATATTAGATAATTAAATAGTATAAATAGTTTTTAGTAAGTACTCCTATGTTTTTATATTTTTCCTAGGTTTTAAATGTCATAAAATATTTTTAGAAAAGTTTTAGAATTTTTACTATTCATTTGCTATTTTTCTTTGATTTAATTAGTTTAATTAGTATTTAAATCTTAATTAATTAATAATAAATAGAGAAAAAGTAAGAAAAATATATTTTTTAGTTTTAAAATTACTTTTATATTATTTTAGAATTTTTAGAATTAAATTTTCATTTTTCTAGCTTAAATTCATAATTAGTGTATATTATTAATTAGTTATTAAATAGTAATTAATTAATAGTAATTAATTAAATAGTGTATAAATTATTTTTCTTTTTCTAAAAATTTTCTTATATTATTAGGATTGTAAAAATGTAATTTTCATATCCGTAGGACTTTATTTTCTCCCGTTTCACTTTTTATTTTGCGCGTTCGCATTTATTTTAAATTCAAACGCGCGTTTTTAGGTTTAGGTTACGTTTTTAGGTTATCTGATCATCAGTAATCGTTCTTAGAGTGTTTTTAAGTTAATTTCATTCCTCATCTCGTAGTGTAATCATAATAATCAAATTCCCTTCTCTGTCCAAATTCACCCGATCACAAACTCGTTTTGGTACCATCACACCTCGTCGGGACATAACGACCTGGGGAAACCCCTATACTTCCACGAAGATTGACTATAAGCTGTTTGACTATATTGACCACATTCGTGGTTGACTTTAGTAGACCGTTTGGAGCCAATCAGAAAGCTACTCTTGTGGATGATGATGGTAATCCTCTTAAAAAGGTTGATTGTGAAGATGAGGTTGATTATGTTGACAACAATATGGCTCATTTTTTTAGAATCGAGTATGCAGGCTGTTGCTAGTTCTTATAACAATAAGAGTGGAAACGGATGTGAGGGGAAGAAGAGTTTATTAGAAAGTCCCTTATGATGAAGATGACGAAGTCCGCGAAGAGATTTACGTTAGTCAAATTGCCTTTTGTGATTCTTATGGCATAAGGATCCCTTAGAACTCTAGATGTTAGTTTATGTCTGGTTTTGTTCAAAATGTAATCTAGTGAGTATTGGTTTATTTTTTTTTGTTTTAAATGATATGAAGTGTCTTGTTATGTTAGCTTTACCGTTTATTTAATGGGCTGAGATATGAAACTTCACCCGTATCTTTTGTCCATAAATATTTTTTGAAGTAATACATTTACCGGGAAAACACTTTACCTGGAAAAAAAAAGTCTTTCTTCCTTTTTTATTTTTATTTCATTTATTTATTTATTGTAAAAAAAAAAATCAAAGTAAAGTTATCAAAAGTTGTCATGCATAATTCTAAATTTTTTGGTGGGAATATTATTAAAAACAACTATTTATTAAGACAACATTGTTTGAATTTTTATGTGAGAAAGTAAACAAAAAATTAAAATTTAAGTTTTAAAAAGGTATTTTGGAGATTGACTATTACCCAGTTTTAAGTTCTAAGGGAAAATACTTTTGCTTTAATCAACATGACAACATGTTTTTAACATATCATATTCATTCTATATGTTTGATTTTATGTTGATTACAAGATAGTTTGGTTAGTTTTTAGCAATAAAGTGTTATGACACATTTTATATATCTTCACCTATTTAGCAATCAAAAGTGATATTGTTATTTATTTTGTTTGATGCTTTATACTGATATAAGATACAAATGTCGTTCATTAAATAATATTTTCCAGCATCGAACTATCGTGTATGTCGAACAGGCCTGAAAATCTAGCAGTAATACAAATACCTAAAATTGAATAGAGAGAATGACAAAGCAAAATAAAGAACTAAACATAATGTTAACAGGATAAATGATAAGTAATTCAACACAAGGTAATCAGAATTCTTGTGGAAAAAAATTCAATATAGAACTCATATTTGTCAAAAAATCAATGAACAAATTCTAGCAATTCATTTAAAAAAAAAAAAAAAAAAAAAAAAAAAAAAAAAAAAAAAACCTTTCACCCTTTTTTTTTTAAATTAAATATCTCACAAACCGTTAATCGTTACACGAAAAAAATCATACAATCGCGACAAGAATTAAATTATCTTTCTATAGATACACAATTCTATATACTTTCGACGAACTTTTTTTTTTCAACAAACTTTTTTTTCCTCAAAATTTCCGCTCAGAAAAATCACATGTGATTTGTAAAAATCACATGTGATTCGTTAAAATCAAATCATATATGATTTTTACGAATCACATGTGATTTGTTGTGATTCGAAAAATCATATGTGATTTTTAAGAATCTCATGTGATTTTTTTGAGTAAAAATTTTTTCTAAAAAAACGTTCGTCGAAAAAAAAGTTCGTCGAAAATATATAAAATTGCATATTTATAGAAAGATAATTTAATTCTCGTCGCGATGGTGTATTTTTTGTAGCTTGAATATTTAGCGTTCGCAAGATATGTTGTTTAAAAAAAAAATTGGAAAATGGTTTTTTACTAATTTAGATAAAAAATTGATTGATATGATTTGTTCATTAGTTATACTAGAAGGGTACCCGCGCAATGCGGCTGCGGGTACCGGGTGACTATATTTGTCGCTGATGCGGTATGGCGGCTGATGTGTTTCTAGGAGTTTGTGCATTTTTTTGATTAGAGGGTGTGATTAAATGGTTTGCGTGTGTTTTTGTGTTGTTTTTGAGGTTTTATATCCCGATCTACCACCAATACCACATATAACTGAAACCATAAAAACCAGTGATTCCGGCCTACTCCGGCGTACTGTGACGGCGGAGGATGAGCTGGTGGCGGCCGAGGAGGATTTGATGGTGGTATACCTGAGAAGTTGGTTTCTTATTTAAGAGAGAAAAATAGTGCCCCCCCCCCCTCCCCAAAAAAAATGGTTTGCGTGTGTTTTTGTGTTGTGTTTGAGGTTTTATATCCCGATCTACCACCAATACCACATATAACTGAAACCATAAAAACCAGTGATTCCGGCGGAGGATGAGGTGGTGGCGGCCGAGGAGGATTTGATGTCCCCCCCCCCCCTCTAAATATGCATCGTATGTTATTTTATTTTATTTTATTTTGATTTTATAACCAACAAAGTGCTACGATAGGCTGTATAAATGCTAGTGGTTACAAGTTGAATGAAATCAGTAGGCTGTATGAATGTTAGCGGTTACAAGTTGATTGAATTCAATATGACTATGGCTTGTTAATTTCCTATTAAAGAAATGTTTTTGGTATTAAAAATTTTAAGACTTCTTTATTTAGAAAGCCTTAAACCTTTTATATAGTAGTATAGATAACAAATATGTGTTTTATATTAATCTGATCTCTCTTGTTCAGTATTGAATGTATATGAATCAATTTTAAATCATAAATTGGTATCTTTGAAGGCGTTAAACCATTCTAATTAGGATTCTAATTTAAGTTTCATTTATAAAAATACACATGTTCCATTTTAATATCTTATTCATAAAGAAACCAAACTTTACATGGAAATTTAAAATCGGTCTTAATTTATTTTTGGCTAGCTATTAACTACACATAAATGGTTCTTTGATTCAAAAAACCATTGCATTTAACCTAGTTTACTACTATATAAAGTTATATAAACAAGAGAACCTGTAGCCATAGTTATTTATCTATCGCAATTGCTAAGCATACAAAGATGACCAAAGTTACACCTTTGATGCTAACTCTCGTCGTCTTTCTTGTACTTTGCACAGGTTTTTCTTTAATGTTATTTGTTATTTCATAAGTATAGTTACACTTACACACACATATATGTACGTATACATAATAATATATTAGTTCGTTTTATTTTTCTTTTTCTTTTTTCTAGCTTCTCGCTAGTCTTTTTTTGAAAAATTCTTTGTTGCTTAAAAATAATTTGTTATTTGCCCTTGTATGTGTAAAGTGTGGTCACATTTTGTTGTTTTACAGGTATGAATATTAACTTGGTCGAAGGTGGATTTGTGGATAGATGTTGCAAGAATGGTTATGTTGGAGTATGTAGACCGGGTACAAGTGACGATAAAAAATGCGCTGATTTGTGCCAAAAATTTTGTGATCACCAAACTTCAGGCAAATGTGTTCAGGCAAATGTTTGTCGTTGTATCGAATGTATTTTTTGATACACATTTTAGATTTTTGTATTATTGATAAAAGATTTCACTTCATATAAGGTTGCTCTTGATTATATGATTTTGGTGAACAGTATTAAAATTTTCTTTTCGTAAGGTGCTCCATATTTGAAAATATTTGTGTAACATGTGTTAGTTTATGAACATAAATTAATAGTGGTGTGTTAGGATCGAACTCGAGATTACGGGATTGCACACTTTACGTATGAAGAGTAAATGAATAATTATTTATAAATGTTATATATAATTATTAATAAACACAAAACGAGTAGCGACCGTTAGTATTTAACGGAGAATTGCTAACGACCGTTAGACGAAAATAAAGAAAGTTTATTGTATGAATTATTGGAAAGTCAAAAAAATTCCGGAATCCCTAGGGGAGTTCCTAAACCAATCGACCAAGACAAAGGGGGCACCTCCTTTGTGCCTTGGACTCCAAGTAATCATACACTATAAATACAAACCAAAGATTCATTGTTTCACATCTCTTGTACACATAGTTCTTGGTGTTTTTCTCTCCTTCTTTCTTGTCTCTATAATCGATCCATCAAACCCTTTTAAAAAGGGATTCGATTTTTATAAAGCTAAAATCGTTTTGTGTTTTAATTACTTGCATAATCTTTTACTTGAATTAGTACGTGTGTATAAGAACGTGATATAACCACACTATTGGTTATATCTTGGATTGAATTACAAAATAGGTAAGGGGTAATTCTTACAATCCACATAAACCCTAATTAGGGTTCATAAGTTGAAGATTGCATATTGATTCTTGTTCGGGCTAGAATCACAAAGGTGCGTTTACTATTTATTATTGATTAATTAATTACATGTTATATGATCTTGTTATAACGCGTCCGCATATGCTTACTTGATGTGTTTGATTTATTTATATGATTGTCATGATATTATAATTCCAACAGTGGCATCTAGAGCCGTTATAATGTGTAATTAATTATCGAAACACATAAAAATTGAATCCTAATTTGTTTAATTACATGTTTTTTAGGGTTTTCGATTCCTAACCCTAATTTTTTTTATTAGGTCGATTGACCTATTAGGGTTTTAGGGTTTTGTTTTTGATTTTTTAATATGATTAGAAACCCTAGGATGTCATGTAATTGGTTATGCGTTTTAGTAAACGATCTTGGTGCAATATGTTAATTGTTAAGCATAATCCATGAAAAGTGCATGTTTGCATGGATTTTATTGTATGATAATTTAAATGGTTTAAATTGAATATACGAATTAATTGTTAAGTTATATCGAAACATGTGAATATATATTAATAGATGTCGAATTGGGGAAGACTCTAATATTAAGTAATTAATTACGTGCTATGTGGTATTTGTTTAGTTTTGGCTTACGCAATCGATTTATCGATGTATGTGGTTATTTTTCCTTTGAAAAAGAAAGCCCTAATTGAATAAATGCGTTATACACCTAGTTTGATTATTAATAGGATTATTGAATATATTTTGCATGTGGCTACATGTTTATACATATTTAATTGTTATGTTATGTATAAATTTATTTGGTTGTTTTATTTTTTTATTATGTATTACTTGTTTTTTGTTAATTATTATGTAAGACATATTTATAAACGAAAAAGGGTAATTTTTGAATAGAAAAATAATATGGACTAAATAAATGGCGAAATTGTTTTGGTTTTAAGAGTTTAAATTTCAAAGGATTGGTTGATTGATGTTTTTGTACGTAATGGTTAACTAGGCCCGACCGAAGTTTACACACTACAAGATGGGTATAAGGTTGGCTTCGCATTAAATTGTGGCCTTAGATAGACAACATTCTGTCTTAACGCTCGTTTGTGTGTAAATTAGACTTACCGAACAACCATTACATGTACACTGTCATCTTAAGGGTGAATTCACCACAATTCCACAATGATTATCCGAAACACTAAGCCTTAGGGCTTATGCAAAAGTACGATATAGTGGACGATAATTGTTGGTAATTCTTTAATTGGTGAACCCGATACCTCAATCAAAACTTTGCTATTTAACTCTTAGAGAATTGGCAATAAAATTGTTTTATAAAACCAATGTTATGAAGTTGTATGCATACTTCTTCATACATTATTTTGATTACAAGTCAAAATTAATACCCTTATAAAATTAAGTCGAATGCCATCTAATTAAGAACACTCGAAGTTGTAGTTTACGTCATGTGAGAGCTTGGCTAGATTGCAATGGAGAGGTAAATTTCATAATTTCATTGCTAGCAGATCAACTGATGTAATGGATTTATGAATTTGTAGTTTTTAAGTTAGACGACTTAAATTGAGTAGGAAGTGAGAGCTTGGACTTAAGGCATTAAGATGGGGATGAAACATGCTTACATTACAAAGGTTTTGTGAATGTAATCCCGTAATGATCTAGGAATTGCAATATGATATTGGCAATTATTGTTCGACAATTACCTTGTTGAATACTATCATTACTAGCAAATCAACTGATGTAATGGTACTATGTCAATTTGGATCCTAGCTTTAAGAAAATACTATGGTTTATATGAATATTTACCAATGGGTATTTTATTTTCTTAAAAGATCTAATTATCGAAAATACTGAAATTGAATTTTGTAATTCGTTTTAATGTATTAATGCAACGTTAAAACCGTAAATGCACTTTGGGCTTTGGTAAATTGATCCCGTTCTGTTTTCAAACAAATGGTTGATTAAAAATAATTTACTTAAAAAACAAAAGAAGTCTTCTTTCTATGAAGGAAGAGTGAGATACAATCCTATTTATTTTCATGAATGAAAAAGGATAATAAGAATATTAGATATGTCTAAATTCTAATATAACACGTAGCAAATTTTAATAGTTAAGAAAATTGCGAATATTTTCCATAAGGATTTCATCATCCTCATTCGGTGATTAAATTCTTAGTAACAAATATGATATTTGGTTAACAGAAAATTATGTATGACATTTTATGAGTTATTATAATTAGAAGCTAGACTAATTACCACAAAATGTTTAAAAACAAACTAGTTGTTTTGACTATTTAAAAGGTACTACATACATTGTAGGATGGTAGACCTGTTAAGAAAGAAATTGCATGCCCAAATTTTCAAGTTACTAGCATTTGGTGGATATTCCATCATTTACGTAGTAGAATACACTTTTAGTGCATAAGTAATTGTTACGTATGGACATTCAAAAGTATAGGAAAGTTAAAAGCACACTATTTTCTTTCGCTGGATATGAAACATTTACAATGTTGTCAAATTCAGTGGGAGTATTGTGTACTTATTACTGAATATGGAATTATTGTAATGATCTTTAGTTCAGTGGGAGTTACAAGCTTTGACACCTTGGTATCTAAAGATAATTACTTTCCAAGTGTAGACACTTATACTTTTAAGAATAGTCTTGTACGTTTCCTTACTAGACATTGTTATTCTACATCTTCTTGTTATGTTAAAATCTATGACACAATCATATTGATCACATAAACAAATGCATGACGTGTTGTTTATCAACTATATGAGGTTGTTCCATGCACAAGTGGGAGAAATGTTATTTTTCAATGTGTGCAAGAAACAACTCATAAAGATATGATTTAATGAATTCTCTTGACTGCAAGGTAAGAGAATAACGTTCTAATATGAATTATAATAATCTAATTCAAGAAACACTTGGTGTTACAATTTATGTTATGTGAGAGCTTAGCTAGATTATGTGAGAGCTTAGCTAGATTGCAACAACAATGTGAATTTCATATTTTCATTACTAGCAGATCAACTGATGTAATTGAACTATGAGAATTTACAGTTTCTAAATTAGATACCTATTAGAACATGTGTAAATATGATATCAAGACTACTTTAATTAGTATATTTATGAATTCATGGAATGACATAAATTAATTAAGTAATCTAATGCTGCTTCAATCTGAATATTTATGTGTTCTTGGAATGACATAAATAAATAAAGAAATATGTTATTTTCATTATTGTGAAGTAATAAATTAACTTGAAATTACTATTGAAACCAAAAGATGGTGTTCATAATTACTTTAGTTAAACATGTTTATGTTTCATTGATATAAACATAAAGTCTTTTAATTGTTACAAGACTTATAATAAAGATGTTATCTTGTTATGTTTTTTAATTAAGACATAAACATGAGGTTATTAAATTATTAAATGACTTATAACGTATAGTGGGATTATAACAGTTTATGTTTTCTTGTAAAGACATAAACATAAAGTGGCTTTGTAAAAAGTACTTGTGTTATAAAGCATGTAATTGACTTGAAAATTATTATACCATTAAAATGAATTAGTTGGTAAATAAACAAGTCAAAACGAATATGGTTACCTTAAATATTGTTAGATTGTCTTACAATATTAATACTAATGAAATACCAAATGTTTATGGTATGTTCAGTTAGGAAAATCAAACTCTTGTTATATTGTTTGATTAATGGTAACTATGATTTCTTTTCTTCCAAAAGTTATCAAGGTTAGAATATTGAGTATGACTTGGACATACTTAATAAAACTCCAATCTAGAAGATTAATAAGGCATCATCATATGATGGAATGTGATGAATGTAATCAATTACATTAAGTCTTAAATTGAAGTTCTGAATTTGTTCAACTGCTTATGAAGAGGTTATTTACAAAGTAAAGTCAGGAACTGTCAATATGTATTTGTAATATCCCGAAAGAGAACATTGTATTGTTACTTTATTTGCTAAAGTATTTAAAGATAGTCTTTAAATTACTAAAAGAAAGTGGGAGTTTTGATCTTTAAAAGATAAAATTACAAGATACATAATCTTCTAAAATACACTAGTAAATATCATGATGAAGTTTGACATTTGAATGTTAAATCTCAAGTTGATAATAAAGTTTGATATTTAAATGTTAAATCTCAAGATGATGGAATTATCATTCATAAAATAGCAATATATCTCAGATATTTGATTAATATGCTGAGAGCTATGATTTACAGGATTATTGTAAACCTGATAATCATCATGATACATTACCAAATATGCAATTGGGTAAAGTACACATGATATGAATGATTAAGATGTTGTCCATAAAGATAATCAATTTTAGAAATTTGGTTTATCTTAATAGTTAGACTAGAAAATGAAGATGAGTTTCTTCAAAGATAAGGTAACCCTTGTGGTTTAAATCTTTGTATAGAAATCATATGGACAATATTGTGCACGTATTTAATGCATGTCTTATGACAAGATTATTAATCACACTTAAGCAATTAACTGTGATTGAATATTCTTTTCTAAACACATTAAATATATAAAGATTATGATTCTCATATTTATGAAATTGACAATGGAATATCAAAACTCTTTCTTGAGTGATTACTTGAGCGAGGACGATAAGTAATCAAAAAGAGTTTATGAATTCAAATAAATCTTTAGAAGTGTACAAAGTGCAATAATCTATGGATGGATAAATGCATGCATCTAGAAGATTACTCTTATGTTTAATTATTAAATCCATGTTTTAATTTATAATTGAAATAAGATAATTTCTAAGTATTCTTGAAAGTTAGTGGGAGTATTATGTTTAATTTCTTAAATCATATATGTTGTGGAACATATAAAAAGTAACATTCCATATAAGTTAAAAGTTAAGTCTTAGTTTGGAATGAAACTTTACTTGTAAGATTTAGGAAATAAGACATACAACCTTGGAATGAATGTTTATTGTTGAAACATGTGCGGTAAATGAATCTAATATAACATGATATATTATTTAGAAAGTCTAAATGGATATGAATAATATGAATAAAATCTAAGTATGACTCAATGATTTTTCATGAACATCATGTTTTGTTGTATCATATTTGATTACAAGATGATTTGGCAATATTAATATCTAATTAAAAGTTATTAGATAACTTGTGTAATATTCTAAAAAGAATATGTTTGATTATAGAATCACATCCTAAATCTGGAACAGATTCCAAATTCTATAGATGAATAATTTGTCAATTGTTGTGCAAATTGTCATAGCCAACAAAAGGTTTGAAGGGCATCAAACATTACACTATAGATATTAATGTTTACGGAAAGTTTTAATAGCATGTTGTTGTTTGCATACAATAATGCTAATGAAATTGAGATTACACTAAATACTAGTTATGGTAAGGATTTCATCTTTGGCTAGAACTAGTTGTGCTTACTAAGAGCATAGTTGCATTATACATTAAGAGAATAAGAATACTTTAAAACTTTAAAATGTTTGGAAGTTTGATTATCATAAATTGGTGGTTAAAGATGTCACACATTTTATGAAATATTATATGGCATTATCAAAATAGTTGAGTATGCATATACAAGAACTTCAATAGTTGAATTCTTGAAATAAGTATTCTTAAAATTACAATAGATCAAAGTTGGATGATTTATGTCTTGTCCACAAGTATGAATGTCATTACTTGAGACATAATTCATCAATAAGAGTTATCATGCATTGATCTATTTAGTATTTGGATAAGGGATGTTAAACAATTATTATAATAAAATACATGGTATGTTTAATTTATAATATATTGTATCCTGTTTTTGCATGTTTAATCCATGAATAAATGTTATTCTAAATTGTCCGTTGTCAGTTAATAATATGGGAATATTATTAAATCAAGACAAGTCTAAAGGTTGGTATAATATACTTAAAGTATATTGATGCGTAGTCATGCCATTTCAGATGATATTCAATGATACCGAATATAAGACTTATCCCAACTACATGATGTTACTTTATGGATTTTGTTATTAAGTAAATCATGAGAAGTTATCCTCAGACTTGAGATGAAAGATAAGTGTCATGAATGTAGTACATTTTTGTGGAACAACTTAACGCTATACGTAACTGGTAGTCATAAGGGTTGTTTTCGGAAATGTTACAAAGTTTATGGGTTTTGCTTGTAGTCAAGATAGAATTTGTTCCTTCAAATTTATTTTTTGAGTTTAATACTACTGGGTCCCTCGTAGGGTTGGTAAGATGCATGTGCGGCCGCACCCAAGATCTCCCCTGAATATGTTCAGAAGATTTGGTAATCTTGCTCAATTGCAAACAACGAGAAACAAAATTGTTAATTAAGGAATGACTTTGATCCAAATTCTTATTAACGTGGTATTAGAAACAAAAGGATAATAATAATGAGAAATCACTAAAAGGTTTTTCCAGGAGCCTTACTCGAGATCGTACTAGAGGCATCGGCGTGTTACAAGACGCTAACCGATGTGATCACACTATTAAGATATATCCAAGTGGGAGCTGTTAGTTTATGAACATAAATTAATAGTGGTGTGTTAGGATCGAACTTGAGATCACGGGATTGCACACTTTACGTATGAAGAGTAAATGAACAATTATTTATAAATGTTATATATAATTATTAATAAACACAAAACGAGTAACGACCGTTAGTATTTAACAGAAAATGGCTAACGACCGTTAGACGAAAATAAGGAAAGTTTATTGTATGAATTATTGGAAAGTCAAGAAGGTTCCGGAATCCCTAGGGGAGTTCCTAAACCAATCGACCAAGACAAAGGGGGCACCTCCTTTGTGCCTTGGACTCCAAGTAATCATACACTATAAATACAAACCCAAGATTCATTGTTTCACATCTCTTGTACACATAGTTCTTGGTGTTTTTCTCTCCTTCTTTTCTTGTCTCTATAATCGATCCATCAAACCCTTTTAAAAAGGGATTCGATTTTTATAAAGCTAAAATCGTTTTGTGTTTTAATTACTTGCATAATCTTTTACTTGAATTAGTACGTGTGTACAAGAACGTGATATAACCACACTATTGGTTATATCTTGGATTGAATTACAAAATAGGTAAGGGGTAATTCTTACAATCCACATAAACCTAATTAGGGTTCATAAGTTGAAGATTGCATATTGATTCTTGTTCGGGCTAGAATCACAAAGGTGCGTTTACTATTTATTATTGATTAATTAATTACATGTTATATGATCTTGTTATAACGCTTCCGCATATGCTTACTTGATGTGTTTGGTTTATTTATATGATTGTCATGATATTATAATTCCAACAACATGAAGACATATACCGTACAAATAAGGTTGCCTGATAACTATGTCTTTGAAAATATTTGTGTAACATGAACATATTTGCGATTATTGCATGTATAGTTAGCTAATTATATATTAATATAGATATAGATTTTACCTTGCGAACTTCTGGTTAACCAATAATCAATAATGGAAATGTTAAACCCTAAACCAATAATCAATAATGGAAATGTTAATCTTGATAATGGGTCATATTGAGTGATATATTGATATTCTTTCTAAGAGCAGTCCCAATGCTAACGTGATTCTTGCGTTAACCTTTCACATTGCCGTGTTAAGGCTGAGTTAAGCATTGCAAGATGGTAAGTTAACCTCGTGTTAAAGTTGTACGTTAATTACTTAACGTGGTGTGAAACATACAAATGCAATAAATAAATAAAAATAATTTCATTTCTGCCCCCTAAATGAATGGGTGTTTTTTGTAAACTGTTGTTGAGTTATGATTGCGTCTTTTTTTTTTAGTTAAGGTGAAAAGGTTAAACTGATGTGACACTGACGTGACAGTGTGTTAAAATTTAACCCAGGTGACGATTGCAAGTGCTCTAACAGATGAGGGGGTAGTTAAGAGACTCCAATCTCCACTGGCACTTGATGGTACCTTTTCAGTTTTCACTTAAGTATATTTAACCTTAACAAATCATATTAATTAATCACTTGGTTAATTAGCTAGCAGATACTAAGTGATGATGGGTCATAATGTATGATATAAGGTTACAATAGGTCCATCTCAGATGTGACCGTTACATCCCTTGATGATGTTTAAACTTGGCAGACCGGGTCCTAATTGCTACCATACCATGCTCATGATATTTTTGATGTTGTAGTTCATATTACGATTTGGCACTTATGGGATCTAGAAACAAAGTAATTACAGTACTATTAGAAACGCGGCCTAAAAAAGACTTCCTATTCAACAATATAAAGCTCTCATATTTCATTTAGATAAAGAAAAGCTTTAATCATATGGATAGAATGGTTTACTAACTCATTGACTATAGATAATGTGTGAGGTATGGGTGATGGATGAATATGGTGTGAGCACATCTTGGAGAAAACACCACTCATTTTCACATTTTAAATGTGACAGCCATATTACCGTTTGGATTCACATTAAACAATAAGTTTCTTTATAGAAATTATGGCATCCCTCTAACTTTGTATGATCCGGTTGCAGCTAAGGTCAAATCCTTTATTTAAGGTTAGGGTAAATGCTATGTATTACCAACGTATTTTCAAATTTATGCCGACTTGAAACACGTACTATTTTATTCAAGGACTTCAACAACGGAATTTCAAATTATGTTCCAAGATAACCAATATGATTGAAATTTTGTTCCAAGATAACCAATATGATTGAAATTCTGTTCCAAGATAACCAATATGATTGAAATATTTTATTAAAGGACTTCAACACTACATGGTCATATTGGTTATCTTGGAACATAATTTGAAAGTACGTTGTTAAAATCATTGAATAAAATAGTACGTATTTCAAGTCGGCACAAATTTAAAAGTACGTTGGTAATATGTAGCATTTACCCTTAAGGTTATGGCTAAAGTATTCCTCCAAACCAAAATTGTTCACTATGTTGAAAGCCTAGTTTGGATAGTACAGGAAAATCATGGGGTAAGCTGTTGCAAGATCTCGACGTCGCGTATTTAAAGAAATACATTAGTGATTAGTTCAACTCATTACGGAGTATATCTTCTGATATTTTAATGGAAGTATAGAACAAAATTTGGATAACCTTTTCTCTCATTTCAATTTTTAGCTATCATCCCTACATTTTCCTTGTTAGGTTTATGTGCTTGAAATTGTCATTTGAGCATTCTTCTATCATTGAACTTTTACCTCCTTCAACATAATGTGATATTTATGTTTTTTTATTACTCTTACCCATAAATGTTGAACGGTATTTAGTATAGATCAGGGGTGTTTGGCTAAGCTTATGAATTGGACTTATACATACTTATGTTATAAAAGTGACTTATGGCTTACCTATCATGAGCTTATAAGCCCATGCTAAGTGTTTGTTTGGCTTATCTTATCATAATTAATAAGGTAAAATGATAAAAAGGTACATGCAAATTAAATGGTTGTAGTTATTAGATGTGGATATAAAAGTGTTTTTATATAATATTCTTATAAAAAGCTCACCCTTTTTCAAATAAGCGACAAAGTTTGGGCTTATCAAAACCCTATAAGCTCATAAGCACACTAATATAAGTTTAGCCAAATACCTAATTTAGGCTTATATAACACATAAAAGCTTATACGCCCGTCATATAAGCTTAACCAAAACCCACTTTAATTTATCAACATTCAATAAATACTTAGGGCCAGTTTGGTTTGCCCTTTTGGATTAACGGAATCATTTCATTCATAATAATAGTTGTTTGGTACAAATTTACATTCCAAAAATGTGGGCCATTGTACGAAAACCTCATTCCACGCAAGGGAAGTGTCTTTTGCCAAATCTAAAACCAACATGGGTCCCACATTAATTTACCCTCTCACAATACACTAAAAAAACTAATAAAAAAAAAAATACATCATTTATTCTTTTTTAATATTCTATTAACTAATTTTTAAAATATATTTTTAATTAATTATTATTATTTTTCTCTCTCCTATATCAACTCCATTTCTTTCAAACCTTTCCCAAATTCGAATCCAATTTCAATCCCACTTACAAACCAAACGCACCCTTAATTAGTCCTCAAATAGACGGACTATAGGTGTTCAGAGTTTTATTTCTAAAAAATGAATTTAAGTGCCAACACAAACTACATGAGTTTCAATTCTCTCCTATTAGGGAGTAGGGACCATTGGCGTTAATATAAGGTAAACACAAACCACAAATACGATTAAATTCAAATTCTGAAACACGAATGCAAATGTCACCAACACAACTGATAAGATACAACCTAGAATATCAGAGTATCAGACCAAAACTTTGAAACACAGTATGGAAAACTTCAACAACCTGCCATTCAGTGTTGTAGCTAGGTTACTGGAGGCCCTGTTCAAAACTTAATATAGTAACTAAACATGATGATAAGTATATATTGTAACAATCCCTGTTTTTATTTTTTATGAGTTCTTCGTGACTCTCGTTGATTTGAAGTAGAGTTTAACAAAATTTAGAGTATCATTTCATATATCGTTAACACTTTGACATTTGAAGTGAATTTTGAGGTCTCAAATATATAAAAAGATGTATATTTTGAGGCCCCTAAAATTTAGAGGCCATGTGCGATTGCACACCTGTGCTACTATATATTTAACATAAATGTTGGAAAGAGATCATCTCATGTTGAGTTCAAAAACACTAGTCACGTTGTCTCACATGTGAGAATGTTCCTCACAAGATGACTCACTTTGAATTTCAAATAAAGGACTCATGAATTTTTGTGTGAGATAACATCTGTTGAACTCAACATTGTAGCATTAGGTGTGGTGGCTTGAGCCTTTTTGCCACCTCAGTGCTACCTTAGCATTTCATTTTTCACATTCACACACCAAAATACCCCTTTCCTAATAACTCAAACGTTTCACCTTTTTGAGACCTACCATACCCTTGAACGCACCTCCATTCTTCCCGGAATTTACACCATCTTCACCGTCGTCTCATTCCGATCATGATGACACCCGTCTTGTCCATTTTTCTACATGCCAGATTTCAACGAGAACGATCTCGAAGATATTGCGATCCTATTGTGAAGTAAGGGTCACATGATTAAGAAATGGGACACCGTTGACACCTAACGGTTGCTTGACTTCGACATCCTGCGAAGCGATTACGAATATTTCAACAGAACATAGTGAGCCCCACGATATTACATGGTTGAGCTTACCATTCGTATAAACATCTTATGAAAATTAAAATAAAGTACTCATATTTTTTGTTCGTATAAATATGCGTTTATTTGCTTAAAAAACATAAAATCATCTTCATTTACATATCCGTTTATTTCACTTCAAAATTTTCCACATTACTTCATCATTTTTTTAAAGGCATTCGTAAAAGCTACTCAGTAATATCTAGAAACACAAACCTAAAAGTTTTAAAGGTAAACGCCAGAGTTCAAAGGAACCACAAAGCTCAACGACAAGGTTCAATTCTGCCTTTGAATTTCTTGATGGTTACATAGGTGGTAATTCTAGGTCACTAAGTTAGTACGATCATCTGAACGTTTAGCTTATTTTTTTCATTTCATAATGATTGTTCTGAATAAGATCATGTTATTCTAGTTTTGAATGTGGTTGATATAAATATAGAAGGACCCTACTACACTAGAATCATTTAGAATGATCATGATCTACTTTGTTGGAGACGTTCATCGTGTTTCGGCTTTCAAGCTGATCATGTTTCAACACCATATTGCATATTTTTTTATTCACTACCAGATCTCAATGAAGACAAATGACCGACTAACTAACAATTGTGTGATCATATACCATCTTTCTTTGTTTTAATCAACCTCCAGAGTTATCGAGATTTAAATTGAATGTATTGTGAATGTATTACGAACGTATTGCGAATGTGTTGCGAATGTATTACAAATTAATTTTTACTTTGTTTATTTGTTTTTCATGATTTTCCTATCTATTTAATTTGAAACGACATGTATGAATATTTGCATCAATTGTCATTCTTTCATCCCGATCTTTGACTTTTGTATAAATACTTCTCATTATTTCTAAATCAAACATCATTGTTCCAATATCAAGCATCGTTGTTATGTTTGATATTGCAGTTAGTATGATCGCAACATGTTATAATCAAACATCATCGTTCTAATATCAAGCATCGTTGTTATGTTTGATATCACAGATAGTATGATCGTAACATGTTAAAATTTTTTAGAAATTATTAATGTTAGGACTATATACAAAAAAAAAAAAAAAGAGTCGCTTCTCTTATTTTATTTCTTTTTTAAAAATAGACTTATAATTGGGACGGAGGGAGTACATTAAAAGAAAATTTATCAAAATTTGTCATGCATAATTTTGAATTTTTTGGTGGGAGCATTGCTATGGAAATTATTTTATTAAGACAACATTGTTTGAATTTTATATGTGAAAGTAAACAAAAGATTAAAATTGAAGTTCTAAAGAGGTATTTTGGGAATTGAACATTACTTAATTTTAAGTTTTTTAAGTTAAGCGAAAATATTTTTAACATGTTTTTACATATCATATTCATTCTATATGTTTTTAAATTGTTTGATTTCATGTTGATTACAAGACAATTTGGTTAGCTTTTAGCAATAAAGTGTTATGACACATTCATATATCTTCACCTATTGAGCAATCAAAAGTGATATTGTTATTTATTTTGTGATTGATGCTTTATATTGATATAAGAAACACATGGCGTTCATTATATAATCGTTTCTACAATCGAACTATCGCATTCATCGAACGGGTCTGAATATCTAGCAGTATTATAAATACCTAAAATTGGATAGAGGGAATAAGAAAAGCAAAATAAAAGAACTGTATCTACTTAGTGAAATTTTATAAAGCTTTATACATTTAATATTTCTTGCCACCTCAATAATTTATAAACCTTTTGAGATGATAAACCTATTTCCCCTATGATATAAATATTTTAAAGCTTTATACTAGTTTCACATAACACATATGTTAAATGTTTTAAGATTGTAAAGAGGTCTAAGTGTTAAGACATTTTCATGCCATGTAATAATGAAATGAAAATTCACAATGGTTGAAACAAAACATGAAACTTTTCAAGTTTTATAAACCTATTCATAAACCTCATATATGGTAACAAAATAAATGATAAGTAATTCAAAACAAGGTAATCTAGTTCAATATGGAATGTATATGAATCAATTTTAAATCATGGCAAAAGTTCAATATACATATGATATTTGTAATACATCTAATGAATCAATCATGTACATTATTTTTTTGATCAAAATAAATAAATAAATAAATAAACTTTCGCCATTTTTTTAAAAATTAAATATCTCGCAAACCGTTAGTCATTACGTGAAAAAAATCATACCATCGCGATTAGAATTAAATTATCTTACTATAGACGGACACTTTGATATAGTTTCGAATTTTCCCCCTTTTTTTCCTGTTTTTTTCGTCTTTTTTTTCATTATTGAAATTTGCATGAAAAATCACATGTGATATTTGTGATAAATCACATATGATATGTAATTCACATATGATATTAGTGTCAAATCAAACATGATATAGAATATCACAAGTGATATCAGTGTTAAATCACATATAATATTTTCTTGCAAATTTCAGTAACGAGAAAAAACGTGAAAAATACGAAAAAAATAATTTTGTCTAAAGTATATTGAAGTGTCTGTGTATAGAAAGATAATTAAATGCTCGTTGTAACGGTATATTTTTTTCGCTTAATAATTAACGGTTTAAAGGATATTAATATTTGAAAAAAAAATATGATGAAAGTGAGTTTTTTAAATTGTTGTGATTAATTTCATCTATTAAATCAAATAAAGATAAATGGTCGAGATTAATTCTTTGATATTTTAAAAAAGTTTGTCCTATCTTAAATTTAACAAATATGAGATCTATATTGATCTCAACTCTTCAAATAGTATTTTTGTAGACATTAAACCATTCTAATTAGGAAACTAATTTAAGTTTCACTCATAAAAAAACAAATCTTCCATGTCTATACTCCATTATTTACCCTTAAATGGAAATTTATTAAAATCGGTCTTAATTTACTACTATTTGCTAACTATTAGACATAAATGGGTTCCTTGATTCAAAAAACCATTGCATTTAACCTAGTTTACCACTATATAAAGTTATATAAACAAGAGAACCTGTAGCCATAGTTATTTATCTATCGCAATTGCAATTGCTAAGCATACAAAGATGACCAAAGTTACACCTTTGATGCTAACTCTCGTCGTCTTTCTTGTACTTTGCACAGGTTTTTCTTTAATGTTATTTGTTATTTCATAAGTATAGTTACACTTACACACATATATATGTACGTATACATAATAATATATTAGTTCGTTTTATTTTTCTTTTTCTTTTTTCTAGCTTCTCGCTAGTCTTTTTTTTTGAAAAACTCTTTGTCGCTTACAAATAATTTGTTATTTGCCATTGTATGTGTAAAGTGTGGTCACATTTTGTTGTTTTACAGGTATGAATATTAACTTGGTCGAAGGCGGATTTGTGGATAGATGTTGCAAGAATGGTTGGGTTGGAGTATGTAGCCCGGGTACAAGTGATGAACAAAGATGCGCTGATTCGTGCCAAAAGTATTGTGATCACCAAACTTCAGGCAAATGTAATGAGGCAAATGTTTGTCAATGTATCGAATGTATTTGATACACATTTTTATTTTATCGTTATCGTTATCGTTATTATTATTATTATTATTATTATTATTATTATTATTATTATTATTATTATTATTTATAATAATGATTTTTCATTGAAACCAAAGAAATTACATGAAATTGGAGGGGAGTCTAGACACAATCAGCGCTCCCACTCCTTTTTCAATACACAAACTCACTCGATGGAAAATAATAATAATAATAATAATAATAATAATAATAATAATAATAATAATAATAATAATAATATTATTATTATTATTATTATTATTATTATTATTATTATTATTGATAAAAGATTTCACTTCATATAAGGGTGCTCTTTTATATGATTTTGGTGACCAGTATTTAATTTTTCTTCTCGCAAGGTGTTCTTGATTATATGATTTTGTTGGCCAGTATTAGCGCATGTACTTTTGTTGCAGTGTGATAGAAAATAACAGTTGTAGCTAAATGATATTGTACAAATAAGGTAGCCTGATCAGTGACAAAGCAAAGATTTTATATACGGGTGAGCCAAATATACATGTAGCGATTAACAAATACAGTGTCGGCGCAATAAAATATTCTAGTCTTTTATTTCCAATGCATGTATGAAACATGACTTGCACTATAAAAGTAGAATTTTTATATAATAAAGTTTTGATCTTTAAATTGGACTTAAATGTGTTAGCCCGTAAATGTAATAGTCTTGTGTATCGGGCTCAAGCCCATGTCTAGAACATTCTCTATATGTATTTATGTGCGATGTATTCCATAATGAAAGGCAATCAATCACAATTGACAGACAAATATTATGTCTCATTACAATACACATTATCATGGTATCGAGCCATACTTCTTCCTAAAATAAACCCTAACCATTCTGATCCAAATCCTTACTATAAATTGTTGGTCGTGCTTTGGTTCACGACTTTGATAATCATCACTGTTCCATCGCTCCATTCCCTGTTTTATCATACAAACCCTAACGTTCCTGTTATAAACCATAACTAAACCATGTCTGGTAACGACCCTCCCCCTACACCTTTGTTAGAAAAATTATCCCTCTTTACTCAACACCATTTATTACAAGGGTTCCCGTAAAATTAGACCTTGATAATTGGAGTTATGGATCGTGGGTCTTATTTTTTGAGCAATTACGGGCTGTTATGAAGTGACAAAATACATCCATGGCTTCCCTAACGATGCATCCGGAAACACCACTACTCCCACTCCAGCCCATATAATAGTACCATACCCAACTCCCCAACAACCCACTCTACAACCCAATCCCCCCACTGTTCACCAGGCCCCCGCCTACACCCCGCCAAACCCAACAGCCCCCATGCCACTGACACACGTCTTCTTCGGGACAAGAAACCGTTTTGCCAAATGCTTTTACTACATGGACGCTTCTTGATCCTGGTGATGCAAATAATGTCTAAAAATGTTATTCTGATCTTTCGATATCTCTACATTTTGATGATAGCAAAATGTGAAAACATCTTACGTCAAAATTAACGTAAACAAGTTTTTAGTCGAAATATCTGATTTCTACGTCAATCACTCTAGGTATGAACAAACAAATTTAAAACTTGACAGATGATCAAAGAAGTGAATTTATGTTTTGAATTTCACATTTTTAGCTTGAAAAAACTTTCTTTTCAAAAATACATTTTACAAATTATTTTTGAATGATAAAGAAATGTTTTATTTAGGAAAAATCATTTCAAAAACATTCCTAACAGCTATTTTTTTACCCAAACCAGCTCCAAACTCCCCTAAATAAATTTTCACCACTAAAGACAAAAATTGGAGCATTTTTGTCTGGCATGATACCACGGTACCACTAAATTTAGTGGTACCATGTGACAATTAGTGGTGCCGTCCCATTTAAAACGGTCAAATTTCCAGATTCTATAAATACCACTTCATTTCTCAGATTTTGGCTATCCTTTTACACACATAACTTTCTGGTTTCCATCCTCCCTTTCTCTTTACACTTCTTAGATCATTAGTTAGTTTCTTTTGTTTAAAGAGTGATTCTTTCATCCAACCAAGAATCATCTACATACCTCTACAAGTCAAGAGAAGAACACAAAGTATCAAGAAGATACAAGGCGTTGGTGTCATAGAGTACTTCACTTGCATTACAAGTTGTCTACTTGATTGTATCTTGGCATATATCAAGTGTATTAGTGTTTCTTAGTCATTGTGTTGATCATTATGATCTTGTTGAGATCTTGGGGATCTCTTGAGTGTTGAGTGATATAGTATTGATCAAGTGGATCAAGAGTAGATTGTGAGGATTGTGTGGATCTTGTGAGGATCGTGTAGATTGTGTGAGGATCGTGTTGATCGTGTAGATTGTGTGAGGATCGTGTAGATTGTGTGAGGATCGTGTTGATCGTGTTGATTGTGTGAGGATCGTATTGATCATGTGATAAGTTATGATCGTGTGGATCGTGGTAGATTGGTACTAGCTAAGATTAGTACTCGACATCTAGCTTTGCGTCGAAAGATCGTAAGCGACGTTGTACGGTTTTCTCCGCCTGAAGGGAGTCTTGTTGATATAGTGCTAGAACTCTCGAGGAGTGAAGTAGGGCGAAGAAGAGTTTAGTGACCGAACCACTATAAATCTCGTTGTCTTGGTTTGATCTTTCCATCTCTTCTCTTTACTTAATTATTGCATATTTGTGTTAGTATAGTGTTGTGTTCATATTGGTGTTAATTGATTTCATCTACAATTGAATCTAAGTTTTTCAAAGAGAAATTTTTATAACTAAAGAAAATAAGTCGGTAAACTATTCAACCCCTTCTAGTTTACCACAATTGGTACCAGAGCCACGTCAGACAAGTTTTTAAAGTACACTGTATTTTAAAACTTGAATCGATCAATGTATTTTGACAAATATCAAGAAGGGAAATCTATGTAAAGACCACCACTTTTTGAAACCGATTATTTTATTTATTAGAAAACAAGATTCGAAACGTATGTGAAATCAAAAGACATTGATCTTTGGCATGTTATTACCTATGGTGACTTTAAACCTATTGAAAAAGATCCAATTACCAAAAAGGAACAAATTGTTCCTTATGAAAAACAAAGTGATGAACTTAAAAGAAAACTAGCCGAAAATGATGAGGCTAAAATGGTAATTTATAACGCTTTGCCAAAAAAGGATTTTGAAAGAATTTTTATGTGTAATACGGCAAAAGAAATTTGGAAAACTTTATTGGTCACTCATCAAGGTAATAATCAAGTCAGAGAGAACAAGATTGATCTTCTTATTCAACAATATGAACAATTTTCCATTCCGGAAAATGAAATCATAGATAGTGCTTTTGCTAGATTTAGTACTATTATTACTAATCTTAAAGCTTTTGATGAATGTTACTCTTACAAGAACTATGTTAGGAAGTTTCTTAGGGCCTTACATCCCAAATGGAGAGCAAAGGTCACCGCCATTGAAGAATCAAAGAACTTGGCGACACTATCACTTGATGAACTAATAGGTAACTTGAAAGTTCTTGAAATGATAATCAAGAAGGACTCGGACATAGTCAAGGGTGTAATTGAGAAAGTTAGGTCTCTAGCATTGAAAGCCAAGAAGAGTCTAGTGATGATGAAAATTCGGATTCCGATAGTGAAGACGAAGAGTATGCACTAGCGGTTAGAAACTTTAAGAAGTTCTTTAGAAGAAGAGGTAGATCTTCTAGGCAATCTCGTGACGAAAGGAAGTCATTCTCTAAAAACCAAGATGATAAGAAAGGAAAGGGCGATAGGAAGTGTTTAGATGCGGAGACCCAAATCATCTTATTGGTGAATGTCCTAAGCCATAAAGATCAAACAACCAAAGAGCCTTTGTAGGAGGTTCTTGGAGTGATAGTGGTGAAGAAGAAGAGGAGGCCTAATGACGAAACATGCCTCATGGCTCAAGCTTCTACCGAGGTACATTCCGACTCTTCTTATTATAGTGATGATAATTCGTCAATAGACGATAATATGCTATATGATGAATATAATAAATTATGTGAGGTAAGTACTAAAATCATAACTAGGAACAAAACACTAAAAGCAACACTACATGAACTAGAATTACAAGTCTTAGAACTAAAAGATCAACTTAAAAGAATTGAGAAAAATAAGCAAATAGATGTTGGATGTATGTCATGTATAGATCTTAAGATAGAAAATGAAAAACTTAAAGAAAACGCCGTTAAAATTGTTAAGTTTGAAAAGGGAACACAAGCACTCAATGACATGCTTGAAAATATTAGATTTAGTGAACATGCTGGAGCGGGTCTTGGATTTGATCCAAATAAGGCATCTACTAGTGAAACTAAACAAGTATAATTTGTAAAATCTGAGGAAACCAGTTTAGGAAATGATGACACCACTAAAGGTGGTAACGGCACCACTAAATTTAGTGGTACCATGGATCCGTCATCTGTTAAAGTCAAAACAGGGTCGATTTTAAAAAATAACTTAAGTCCTAAACCAAGTCACATAGTAGTCAATAATGTTAAAATACATGTAGCTACTAATAAGGAAATTAAAAGATTTTATAAACCTGTGTCAATCTCCGTGGATGGATCTATTAGGCATAATACTAGATCAAAGACTCCTCCACTGAGACATACAAATGCTCCCAAATCTCGGCCTAGAACTCCTCTACCAAGAGGTAACTTTATGAGACAAAGTTATCCAAGTAACTATCCCATAACTTGGAACAACCGTCAACAACAAAGTTATCTACCATGGGAAATTTGTCCTCCATTTCAAATCCAAGCCAAATGCATCAAATGCATGAGATGTTTAACACTAACAACCTTGGACCCATGAGATATTGGGGACCAAATGTTTGAGTCTTATCTTACTATATAGTTATGCTTGAGAATCAACTTGAAATCCCACAAAGGATCTATTCAATGGAAGCACAAATGGTGATGGATAATTCAAGCTTTATCTCATATCTCTAAGCATAACAACGAGGATAACATCATAGGCTAAGGTAAGTTTTCTCAAAACCCCTTCTCTACGTGATTAGTTGTGCATGTAGTTTTCCTGAGATCTTTCTTTGCTAGTATTAGTATAAAGGACATGAAAAGTGTTTATCTAAAATGGTTTCAATCAACAAGGAGATACATCGTACAATCTCCAAGACTTGTTGATTTCTAAAACCATATCATGTTTTAAACATGAGTATACCATGAGAATAGTGGATAACACACTTTTCATGAAGAAATAAAATTCAAATTACCTCATTGTTCAAATATACGTGGATAACACTACATTAAACTCGTATCGTCCTGAAATGTACGATGATCACCTTAAGATCATGCATGACGAGATTGAGAGGAACATGAAGGGTGAATTACTATTATTTCTTTAATCCTCTTATAATAGTAAGTGCTAATTGTATTTCTTTGTGTGCTAACACACACACACACACACACACACACACACACACACACACACACACACACATATATATATATATATATATATATATATATATATATATATATATATATATATATATATATATATATATATATATATAGATGGGATCTTTTGAGAAGGGTCCTTATAATGAGAAGGCTAGGAAGCCACCAGATTGCGCCATGTGTCCTCTCCCCACCCCTCTTTTTTTTTTATAACTGTTAAGGGTACCTTTGTCATTTCAACCTCTAAGATATATAAAGTCTTTTTTCTGTTTTTTTCTCTTTTTTTTTTTGTTCCTAACTAACACACACAGTGTTCTCCCCCTCTTCAAACACACACAAACGTCATCACACTCACCAGTCACCACCACTACCTTTAACCGCCACCTCAACTTAAACCCTTACTGCCACCACCTTCAACCGTCATCTCGCTCACCACCACCACCACCATCATTGGCACCGCCGCAATCATCGATATTGTCACCGGGATCCACCAATAGATCTATTACCACCGCAATCACCACCACTTAGAACGTCATCATTACCGCTACCACCACCATTCCACCGCTGTAGCCTTCATCAACATCAACTGCCGCCACTACCTAAACACTAACCGTCACATCCAATTCCCCAATCTGTTACCACCGTCATCCTCACTATCTTCTCCCTCCTCCTTTGGTTCATCTCTGGTGGCTTCACCGGTTCCATGCAATTTATGCTGATTTCTTGGTTTTGAAATCCCTTGTTGATGCCATACCAGAATTCTTCAATATCTCAAGTACTATTTGCACACTTTTTGTATTCATGATTATATTAAAGATCTATCGAGTTATTTGTTGTTTTTTTCTCTTTGCAAAAATGAACTGAACTGATGAGAGTATCCATTTTTTTAACTAAAGTGGCAAATTTTATGTGGAGAGTTGAATATACTATTTGAATATCTAGAGTGAGGCTATGTGATTTATTATAGTGTGAAATTTTATGTGGATAGTATAATATTAAATTGATGCAGTATGTTTTAATTTTAACTTATATTCAGTAATTTTAAATTTTAACTAAGATGCAGTGGTTTTAAAGTTGTTGTTTGTGTGATGCAGTAATTTTAAAGTTGTAGTTTCGGTACTTTCGTAAGGTCTCGGTATAGTGCTAGTAGTAATTTTGGTGATTTTATGCTAGAATTGTTTGATTCGAGAATTCTGTATTCCGTTAGTAGTTTTGATAGTTCAGTTTAAGAATTCGGCAATGCCTTGATAATTATACTGATATGATACGCAGGCTGTCTATAATTTGAACTTGTGGTTATTTGATCCGTGAATTGTGTTTTCAGTTATTAGTTTAGGTACTTTGATTTGAGGAAATGGTATTGCGTTAGTTTTTTTTAGTGATTTGATACTAGAATTGTATGGAATTTGAACTGTTGATGATTTGACCTGAGAACTTTGTATCTGATTTTGTTGCTTTGATTTATAGAAACTGTATTGCTTTATTAGTTTTGGTTCTTGTATGTTAGAATTGTGTATAACTGTGTCGATCTTTGGTAAATGGAGTTTAAGGCTGGTCAATAACTTGTAATGAACATTAGAGTGCTTGTATCCATTGAAACACCCTTCACTCAAATAGAGAACAATTAAGAGCTTATACACAGTTGTCCTGATTCAAAACTAGATCTCTTTTAATCTTGTATATTATACTAACTGCTAAATAGTAATATCTGCCTGCTACTCTGCTGACATTGGGATATGCAATAGGGTCATGCAGTGGATAGGACACTGTCCAATATTCTACACCATCATTGCCTCTGCAGCCTGGTTTCAGACTCCACTAACAAGTCAGCATCATGTTTTGCAAAATCCAATAGTATCAAGACTACCACCCACTGGAAATCTTTAGACTTTACATCCACAATATCCTGGTAGTCTGCCTAATCGAGTTGAAAACCCGTTGGCAACCTCCTCGTCTATGCCACAGTACCCTCGTCTGCAAATCTGAGACTTAATTCATCTTTAGTTGCCTCTATTCAGCCTCTATTCCAAGTCATTAGGTGCCAAATAATCACTTTTATCATGCAATTTCTATTTTTTTTAAAAAATAATATGTCATGCATTTCTATTGTTTATCTATGGTGTTTCATAGAGTTGGCAAAATGGGAAGGTCAGGTGGGTTGGTCAATGGGTCAAAGTAGGCATGTTTAGGAAGCGCTCCGGGTTAGATAGGTTGACCTCGCAAAAACTCCTTTGGTCATTTTCTTTTCTCTTTTTAGGATTATGCGAGACAACAATATCTAAATAACTGGAATGCAATATAGTGATTAAAGAGCTTGTATACATTAAAAATTCAATTTGGGCGACTTTCGAACCGTTTGATATGTTCGACCCATCTGATCCGTGTTCATTTAAGCTAATCTTTCTTCATTATAACTATTTTACCTGCTAGAGATTGACATAACTGAATAGACCCTATTACCACCAAACAGTTAGCATCTACCAAACCAATATCATTTGCTGCATAAACTGAATCGTCTTCTGATTTTATTTATTTATTTAACTTAAAGCTGTTTTTTAATATATTTATTGTCTTAACAGCCTAGCTCCTCATATGTGTCCGCTATACCAAATAACGAAAAGAAGGATCACGATAATCCTCAACATCTAATGCAAAATCCTGCTTGGGGACGGAAAGTTGATCCTCATCCAAACATGGCATCTAGATTACATGAAAATGGAAGCTTTTTAAATGATAGAGATCAAATTGGTCATCCCTCAAAATTGTTAAAGATGGAAGATGGTAGGGCTGCCTCTTTTGCACCTGCAAACGTAAATCTTTCTGCTTCTGTTTTGGGGCCATCTCAAGCCGTTCCGCTATCTGGAAACCCAATTCCAAAAGCAGCGGCTGTAGTCACTCAAAAGCATAACCATGATGTATTAGAAGGAAAGTAGTCTAGGCATGGAAACAATCAGTATAAACTATATTAATTATAAAGTCTTTTCATCCACCCGATTTAGATGAGCTTTTTTTCCATTGTAAATTGCCAAAAATATCCCATGATATTGCTTTAGCAATTAGCAGACATATTGCAATACTATAGATTCCTCATTTGTCCCCAAATATCTGAAGGTCCAATCTCTTGTATATGATGCATAAAAGTCTAGTCGTGGCTTTGAAGGTCTAATCCATTGTATATGATGCATAAAAGTCTAGTGATGGCATATAGGGTGTGACAGTCATTTTGGGTAATGGGTCAGTTTTGGTTTCCAGGATTGGTCGACCCACCAACATCCAACATTGTTAAAAATTTTGATTCAAAAACTTGCACGATAAAATTGAAAGATGCAAGAGACTACTGTAAAATGGAGAAAACAATTGGAAAGTATTGTTGTTAAAAACAGTACTTTCTACTGCATCACTATGTATATTCTACTGCATCACTATGTATAATCTACTGCATCACAATATATATTCTACTGCATCACTATACACTAAACAAAAAATCCTATACTGAGATAGTATTACTGCATCATAATGTTACATATTACTACATCACTTTGTATATTCTACTGCATCACTTTGTATATTCTACTGCCTTGCAATACACTAAACAAAATAACACAATGGAGTAAATTATTTAAAATGAGAAGAACCATACTTGGTATATTTCAGAAACACTGAGATAGTATTTTATTGTAGTTTGGTAATCAATGTTATACGTATCACAAAATAAAACATGTCTTGAAAGTAATGCTTCAATATCTATACTTAAAGTTATAAAGAATTTCTTTAAATAGAATACAAAAATCATGTTCATTAACGATTTTATGGCTAAATTAGGTTACCCGTAGGTTGCATTATGGGTCAAAATGTGTTTTTTTTGCTTATTTGAATGAACGATGCACTTGATATTCAATTGTGATTGATGCGTGGGAATTACACCAGGCTTTACCTCTCGAGGGATCTCGAGAAGCTTACAACCCCAACCAGGCACTGTACCTGATCGTTGTAGTATAGTATAGTGACAAGTACCGGGGGATTGATCGTTCAACTCAGGAATAGTGTCGCTAGGATTAGAAAGCCTAGAAACTAGGTCTAGAGGTGAGGGATGATTCTTTTTGTATTTTTTATATTTTATGAAAGCAAATAAAATCTCGGGTTTTTGAAGAGTGGGCGGAATTAGTTGCTAAACAACTAACCCAATAACTAAGATGCAATTAAAATAAAATAACAAAAATGAAAATAAAACTAATTACTAATGTGGTGTGAACAATAATGGGGAGAATTGTGTTTACTTAGATTTCATTACTCCCTAGATATCTTTTACAGGTTGATAGTTTGTTACAATTGCGTGGATGACGGGTTATATTTCTTAATACCATTCGTGGGGTGGCGTACGTACTTTCCCAACTCTATAAGCTCCTACTTCACTCCTATGTCGAGCCTGCAAGAAGCTCCTAACATGGGATCATTAGAATTCGCTCATGCATTAAATACAACCATAAAAACCTAGTACGCATTGGTTCATGTTTCTTAAGACGTTCAAGCATGTTACCCTATGGAAGTCTGCCAGTTTTCTTAAGCCTAACATCGAAATCATTCATCCGTAACAACTATAAACAAGCAATCAACCCATAATCAACATCTAGGTTTCACTACATCTAAGCAAACACACAAAAGATCTAGCCTAGCATGTTAAATTCAAGACAAGCGTAAGATATATTCAAACAACACATAGACATATTGAATGAATTGAAAGGATACTTATCTTAATTGAACATGAAAGGTTTCAAAGGGTAAAAACCCTTGAAAGAGCAGTAAAATTCGTGCTAGCGTTTCTCCAAGTTATCCCTCTAAAGTTCTATATTAATGAATGAAAATTGCAAAACTATATATAGATTTTCCATAGTGACGGCGTCAAGAAGAAATGTTTGACGCCGTCAACTCACCGCCCATAGTAATATCGGATTGCCTAGATCCAGATTTGATGCCGTCATGTGCAAAGTTACTCTGGGCCGTCACATGCAATTGGACCATGATGGCCTATGGTGACGCCGTCATGCCCTTAGTGTAAAACTCTCTGGACCGTCACGGACTTTATCCACTTCACCTCTTGTTTTACTCTTGACGCCATCATGTAGATCCTTGTGACGCCGTCAGGTATTGTTCCTAGCTAGGAAAATTAAGACTTTGCCATTTTCTTCACTTTTATGCTCCAAAAACGTCCAAAATGCTTCATTTCCCAGAATTCACTCCAAAAGTACCTAAAATCACAAAAGGAACGATCTAGGGTTCTATATTTGATCAAATAAATTCAATTCCGGGCTTAAATGACCCCCTTAAAACGGATCATTTTTCGCCTCATCAGTGATGCAGTAGGTGTTTAGTTGTCACGTATATGCAAGGTTAATTAGTCGACTTTCAATGTTTGAAAAGTAACAACGACAGTAACTTGTATAAACACGATAGTGAAATGTTAAATACAAAAATGTTAAATACAAAAATAGTAACTTGTATATACTCGAATTAAGATAATCAAAACACTTGGAGTACTTTTAAGATTTACGCACATATGGGGGTAATAAATGATGTTCTTCCCCATTACTCCATAACATAAGTACTTTACCCATGAGTCCCAATCGTCCCAAAACAATATGTACAAGGATATGACTCGACTTAGCAACCATGTAATCAATTAGATAATTAACTAAGGGTTTAAACAAATAACAATAATGCACTAAAGATGAGTGCATACACAGAAGGCTAAGGCGATTTGGTTGTACATTTAAGTGGATTGTAACAAATTATTCCTTTAAGTAAGATGCTTAAAGTTAGAAACGAAAAGTTAGGCTTAGAGGGGTGTACTAGGGGTTTCATGTACTAAAAATGAGTACAACGCTAAGGGTGTGGGAAAAATTAATTGACTTTACTAGCCAAGTAATATGACTTAAATGGTCAAGTAATTATGATACGGGTTTAACACAAGGGTGATCCTAATGCCTCTTATCATGTAGTAAATCCTACTATACGAATGTAGTCTCACTAGCGGTCTCGGGATGCATCACTAACACAAGTTCTAGAATCTAAATGCTACCGGTACACTCATAAGCACTAATAGTAAATGCGTTTCCTATCAAATCTAAAGGCGAACCTCACATATTTGGGTGGAAAATTTTTCTGAATAGTACGGTTTTGTGCTAGTCATACAATCTCCTATCCATGAGACGCTTGCTAAGGCTAAAGTTTCACTCCTAAATGTTGTAAAAATTTTTAAATTTGGCGCTAAAATTACACTAACAAGTATTTCTCATAGTTTTATTACACACCTACCATCAAACAAACAAACTCAAGTGAAAGTGTATCCTATAAGGTATCATCATTTACCCTCCCCTTACACTTAGGATGAACATTGTCCCCAATGTTCAATTAAAGAATGTAAAAGTGAGACAGATAAAAGAATGAAATCAAATAATCCCCTGATTCGTTCAGTGTGGATAGTGCGGTAACAAGGTTAGATCTTTCTCCAAGAAAATGAACAATCAAAGCTTCCCTTCCAGAATATAAATCATCTTCTTGTCATATATAACCTGTTAAACCTGAGAAAACAACAAGGCAACCTCGCGTAAAATCGGCGGCAATCTATATATACTAACAAGTCCTAGAAAACAATGTAAGATATAATGCTTGTGGAATGAATGTTTGCAGATTTCCTGGAGTTTATAAAACTAAAGAATTAACAAAAACCTGAAAAACAAAACTAGCAAAATTTTCAGAATTTTACACATGACGCCGTCAAGAGTAAACTCATGACGCCGTCAGAAGTGATCTGCAGAAATCTTTACGTTAAGTTTCCGGGAGATTTCTGGAAAAACTTATGTCCTACTTTCTGGAAAATCCTGCAAAACATCATTATGACTCGATACAAGCATTTGACTCTAATAAATACGAATATACATGTCCATTTAATATTGTGGAGAATCATGATTAATTTTTTTGTTTCTTAAAAACATATTTGGGGTTTCCCCTTACACTTATCTTTTGCGAAATACCTTTGTATGAAGTTAGGATGAATTTAAACGACAAAATAAAGTATTTTCACAATTTTATTTTGAAACATGATCTACCAACAATAAAAATAAAGCATGCATACGGAAACAAATAACAATCAAACAAATAAAAATCACACAAAGCATGGGTTGCCTCCCAAGAAGCACTTTTCATTATTTACGAGTCTTGTAGCTAGACTTAAGGTCATGGGTTATTACGTGACCTCATCGTTGGTCTCATTCTCTAGGTCATCTCCTATCTCGGTATCGCTTTCATAGTGTAGGTATTTTGGGTCTTCAAACTCAAAGATATCTTCCCGATATTTGAATCCAAGTTTACTAACATCCTTAAAGAATCCACATGATAAATCAAAAGTGTTCTTACATCCTCTCCGAACATCTTCATCACATAAGATAAGTTGAGAACCTAGCTTATCAAGCCCGTCACAATCAATCCCTTTTAGGTCCCTCCTCTTGTATGGTGTTTGGTATGACACCCTCCTAATTCCATCAGCGAAGGTCATGATTCTGTTCCGGTCGTCAACCATTAAGTTAGTGATTTCACACAAGGGTGCTCTGAAAACAACTTGTGACAACCTTGGGTCGACATAGTCCTCAATGTTGTCCACGATCGTAAAGTCCATTGTGAATGCCATATTTCCTACGAATACCTGGATTTCATGATCTTTACCAACAACATTTTCTCCTTTATAAATCATTCCCCATCGCCAGATATTGTTATAGTGGAATAGGGACATAAAATTCTTAGGTAGGAACACGTTAATGAAGACATTATCGAAATACTTGTGACCGATCATACAAGGGATTTTGAGGTTATTCGGATCACGCCGCCTTATTTTCCCCGATCCTCCATCCCTTGATCCATATATATTCCCTTCTAGTGATGGACGGTACTCGTACACCTCCTTATTACCCTTCCGAAAAATCACCTTCCTGACGCCATTGGTGAATAAGGCACTACCATCCTTCTCATCAAGGATTACTCCCGATTCATCGACAAATGGTTTACCGAGAACAAGGTTGGTTAATGTCAGATTGGTCACAGAGTCTATGTCATCGACTACGGTGAGGTCAATGTTATAGATGAATTCTCTAATCATAACTAATAAATTTTTTATGATTCCGGTGTTATCGATTCCTTCATACAATGTACGTTTAGGGAAGGCTTCGTTGTAAAGGGAAAGGGGGATTATGTTGACAGGGAGGTTAGGATCTATATGAGTATCGGTTAAGAGCTTCTTCCTAGTAGTGCAGGAAATCTTGAAAACTTTAGAGTTGCTTCCTTTAATCCTATCACTACTCCCTTTAGTCATATCCACCAAATTTTTCTCGGGTTCCTCTATAATAGATTTACCCAAAATTGTTGGATTCTTCGTATGCCCTTTTGGTCTCTCTTTCGCTTTTTCCAATTTGCCTGACTCTCGTCTGACGGAGTCCTCGAATGGGTTGGTAGGGCTCTTGGCCAATTCGTGGTCTAGCTCTGAGGTTTCATCCTTAACTTCATGACCCTTATTTCCAGTTGGTTGTTGGCCCTGGTCAGGTGTAGGAGCAGATATTGTGGTGATAATATTCACAAAATGGATTGGTCCTAGGGGGTTAACAGGGTCCCTCACGTCCTTTACCTTTGGTGACAGATGTTTAAAGAGTTTACTAGGACTTTTTATTTTCACAGGGAAGGTTGGCTGATTCATGACGGTAACAGATTTGACCTCTTCAGCCTGAATCGGTTTATTAACAGCATGCTCTTTAATAGCAATTAACAGATTACAAATCTTGTTATTCATATCGACTTGCTGTTGTCTAAATCTGGTCTCGAGCGTGGAGAGCTGTAATTCTTGAGAGAGAATGAACTTTCGCAAGGCATCTTCATAGCTTCGCCTAGGAGTGCTTTGTGATGGAAAATGCTCGGACCATTCGAGTGGAGGGGAATCATTGAGGGATACGCTCCGAGTTTGGTATCTTCTGAAATTAGGTTTATCCTTCCATGCCTCATAGGCCTCGTCAAAGTTTCGAGGACCTCGATCAACGTGTGACGATGTGAATTCCTTAAAAGCATGTTTTGGAAGCTCTATGCAGTTATGAGTTTCATGAGGGCCATTACACAATCTACACGCAGAAGTGATTTTGTTCACTTGGCTTGAAGGCTTAGGAGCTTCGTAAGATTTCATGAGAAACTTGACTTGGTCCTCAAGTTCCATGATCCTACGGTCGGGAGTGCTAGAATTGTTCGAAGGCAAAGATATTGCCTTGACCGTTTTGTTCAAATCACGGGGATCATTCCAACTTTCTTTGTCATAGAGAGCAAGATCTTCTATGAGTTCCCATGATTCTTTAGCTCTTAGATCACGTAGCTTGCCACCGGCCGATTGGTCAATGGTTCGCCTTGTGGAGAGATCGATATGGTCATAGAAGATTTGGACTTGGAGCCAAAGATCTATGCCATGATGAGGGACTTTTTGGAGTAAGTCCTTGAAACGAGTCCATGCTTCATATAGAGTTTCACCTTGACGTTGTTGGAATAGCAAGATATCATTTCTAAGCTTGGTAGTTCTCCCCGGTGGGAAAAATTGAGCAAGGTAACGAGTGGTGAGATCATCCCATGAGGTGATGGATCCCGCGGGTAAACATTCAAGCCATTGACTAGCTTGATCACGTAGAGAGAATTGGAATAGGCATAATCGGGTCGACTCTCTAGTTGTAACATCAAGGTCTATAGAATCTACGATTTTAAGGAAGTCCTTGAGATGTTGATTAGGATCTTCGGAACGAAGTCCATGGAATGCACATCCGCTTTGCACCAACCGGATGGTGTCGGATTGCAAAGGGGACACATTGGCTCCTTGGGTGAGCTCAATAGTGTTTCGATAGCCTTGGTGGCTAGGACGGGAATACTCTCCTAGGGTTCAGGGCCTAAGAGGTTGGTTTTCTAATGGTGGGTTTTGTAGGTGGTTTTGTTGAGGTGGGTTGATGGGTTCAAAGATGTTACCACCTTCCATGATGTCGGATGGTAAGGATTACGAACAAAGACACGAAAGATCTAGCCTAGCATGTTAAATTCAAACAAACACACAAAAGATCTAGCCTAGCATGTTAAATTCAAGACAAGTGTAAGATATATTCAAACAACACATAGACATATTGAATGAATTGAAAGGATACTTATCTTAATTGAACATGAAAGGTTTCAAAGGGTAAAAACCCTTGAAAGAGCAGTAAAATTCGTGCTAGAGTTTCTCCAAGTTATCCCTCTAAAGTTCTATATTAATGAATGAAAATTGCAAAACTATATATAGATTTTCCATCGTGACGGCGTCAAGAAGAAATGTCTGACACCGTCAACTCGCCGCCCATAGTAATATCGGATTGCCTAGATCCAGATTTGACGCCGTCATGTACAAAGTTACTCTGGGCCGTCGCATGCAATTGGACCATGACGTCCTATGGTGACACCGTCATGCCCTTAGTGTAAAACTCTCTGGACCGTCACGGACTTTATCCACTTCACCTCTTGTTTTGCTCTTGACGCCGTCATGTAGATCCTTGTGACGCCGTCAGGTACTGTTGATTGATGCTAAACCACCTAACTTAAATTAACCAAAGAATGGTCAACTAAGTCAAATAGCCTAGATCAATACTCCGGGTAATATAATGTGTCACCGGGTCGTTAAATCCCGTTGAGGTGTGAAATGTGACTTTAGCGTAATCGTAATCGGGTGTTATTCACAGAAAATGGTTATGATCAAAATTATTTGGAAATTATTAACAAATATAGCTTAGGAAAGCTATGTGATTGATTACGGGAATTTGGATTACGAAGATTTGAGCTAAAACCAAAAAACGTACGTTTTAATTAAAAACGTACACAGACGAACAAAACAAAAAGTACAACTGATGGACTGGAAGGGTTAAAAGTGTAAAATTAATATTTTTACAATTCTAATAATTAAATAAAATTTTAAGAAAAATAAAAACTATTTTTACACTATTTAATTATTTATTATTAATTAATTACTAATTATCTATTTAATACTAATTAAATTAATTAGAATTATTAAAAATACTAAAAAAGACTTAGAAAATTAAGAAAAATTTTACAAATCTAATTAACCATTATGGGAATCCTAAAAAATTAAAAAAAGTTAATTTTATGTATTTTAAACTAATTAATTAATTATTAATCTAATTACTTATTAATTTCTAATTAAACTAATTATATTATAAAAAATAGAAAATGAACAGTAAAAATTCTAGGAAAATTTATAAAAATGTTTTGACTAAAATAAAAGCTAGAAAAATTATAAAAACTAGGTTATACTTTATAAAATCTAATTATGCTATTTAATTGATTAATATTAATTAAAACTAAATTAAACTAAAATTACTTAGAAAAACCACTAAAGAACAAAATAAAACTCTGGAAAAATTTGTAAAATTATTTTAACCTAAAATAGAATTTCTAAAAATATGAAAATGATATATTACTTTTAAATAAGCTAAGAAGAAAAATAAAATTGATAAATCCTATTAAATAGAAGCTATCACTAATATTAAAATTGGTTTTTTGGTTTTTTTTTTTCTTTTTCTAACTGATTATAAACTAAAAACAACAACTTTTAACAAAAACACTTTTAATATAACCCAAAAAATAAGCACTTGGAGTGCTTATTAATCCCACAGTTGACTTTCGTTGACTGTGGGGTTTTTTTTAGCTCAAATGGAAGATGTGGGTCCCACAATGACAACTTATGGTTTCTCTGAGTTAGTATAACCTGAATAAGCAAGAATAAGCCAAAGAAGTAGCTTCAATAAGCAAAAAAGCACCAATAAGCAGTTTGCTCAATTGGTTCTGAGACAGATATGGGACAAGCTTTGAGCACAAAGTTAAGTGGGGTCCACTGGTCTGAAGGTCAAACTAAAGGTCAACCCTTGATCCTGGGCAGGAGGGGGGTTGAATGGTGCAAAGTAGGAGCTGTGGCACCCACTGGGTCAGTCACAAAACACCACCAAAGGTAGGGGTGTGAAACAGGTCTGCTGAGACAGGGCAAACCCTTGCCCTGCAGGTAACTTTGAAGGCTATTTTTGTCCCTAAGAGAAATTCACAAAAATGCAATCAACTTGGAAACCAAGAATACTACTGGTAGAGATAACACACAACAATTTTCAGACCTAGAATCACAACAAAAAATTCAAATCAATTCATGCCATTTTGGCAAAAATCTGCATATGGTACTTTTGACTTTTAGAGAAATTGTAAGATTTGACTTTTGAGAACTTGTGTAGCTGATTTAGTGACTTAAAATGATATGTTAAGCTGTATACAAGTTAACTTAAGTAAACAATACACTTTGTGAAATGGTTTGATGGATTTTTCACTTCAAAACTCACCACAGTTGACTGTGGTGAGTGTTACCTTGTGATTTTGACTTGGGTTGAACTTGAGACTCAGATTGTGGTCAATTCTATTCTAACACAACCCAAACAACTATAAGAAACAAAGAGATGCACAAATGAACAAGTAGAACAAGGCAAACAATCTAAAACCAAACACCCCTATAACAGATACTTATGATGAAAACTAGGTTCAAACAAGTGTTCCACACAATCTATTGTACACAACTACTATATTAATCAATAATTCAAGTAAATAAAACAGTGACACACAACCAAACTACATAAGAGAGTAAAAATGAAGAGAAGGGCTCACATAAGCCTTCCAGGCAACTGATAAGGACCAAAGAACCAAGTTAACCAATCCTAATGCCCTCCCATGAGGTACCTAACCCACAGCCATCCTTAATACACTGTGCTCCTTGCTTTCTTCTTCAATGATCACCATTTTTTATTTATTTATTTTATTTTTCTTAATTTTTTTAGTAAATATTGAAAACTGAGTTAGGATTGTTCACACAAGTTTGTCAAGGTATTAAAACCTTGTTTCTGAGTTTGTGAGAGCTTGTGAATACACTAAACACACATTAGAAGCTTTAATTAGAACTTGAGAATTTGAAATGAGACTTTGAAAAGTGAAAATGAGAATTAAACTTTAAACTAATCTTTCATTGATAAAAAGAGTTTACAATACTTTGAAAATAAACTGAAAATACATAAAAACTAGGAAAAAATTACACACATTAAGCTTCTCTATGCTAAACTATATATAACGATATAAAAATAATGCCTCCATCTTCTCACATGGCTTCCACTTGAAACTGAGAGTCCCAAAGTCTTTGTGTTGACCCTCTGACCAAATCCCATCCATTCAATTGAGTTTTGATCAATCCTAGCCATTGGATTGAATTTTGGCGCCAAAATGAATACGGGTAAGGTTTAGTGGTTCTGGTGGGGGTTTGGTAGTGGAATTAATTGTGGTGGGTTAGTTAGGTGAAGGAATTTATTGTGGGTGGCTTTTGGTTGGAAAGAGGTGAGGAGGGGGGAGGTGATATTCCCTGGTTTTGTGGGATTTGGTTGGGGGGAAGAAGGAGTTGACCGGGGTTTGACCCGGTTGACTGTTTGACCCTGCTTTATTATTAAAAGGGATACGGGCCTGGGTTGGTTGGGCTTTTGGGTGGACTGGACCAGGGATTGGATTGGGTTAGTAGTTTGGTTTTGGGTAGTAATAACAAACAAGGGGTCCGGTTGGTTTGTTTTAGTGCACAAGGACCATTTTTGTAATTCCTCCAAAGTTGAGGGGCTGATGTTGTCATATTCCCAAAGTAACCATGAAGACCAATGTTGCCAAATGCCAATAATACAAGGACCAATTTTGCAGTTTTCCACTTTTTCCAAATTTAAAAAATTCCCAGGGACCACTTTTGCCATTTTTGGATTTTCAGGGACTAAATATGTAATTTTGAAAAACTTGCAACCCAAATGTAATATTTTATGAAATTGACTTTCAAAACCTTGGATTGACTTTTTCTTTCAAAATAAATGCTTAGGGACTAAAATTGACAAGTTTTGAAACTTGGGGGACTAAAACTGCCAATACTGCAAACTTTGTACGTTTTTCCTTTGTTTTTGCACATTTTGCATTTAAAACACATAAAACACAATCCCTGGGATAATTTAAGTATTTTGATATCTTTTTGGTTGTTTTTGTGCGTTTTGGCAGTTTAAATATATCAAAAACGATGAGTGTTTGAGCACTCATCAATCCTCCACACTGAACTATTGCTAGTCCCTAGCAATCTTTTTAGAAAACTTGATGGATTTTAAACTCTTTACCAAAAGCCATCACTTCTGGAGTAGCCAGGTGTAAGAACTGTGGCACACCTGATATCCGTGTGATTTTGAGCAAACCACCAGCTTTCAGCGGATTTGTTAAGTCTTTACCAAGAGCCGTTTGCTCCTGGACTAGCCAGCATCTTGATGGACCTAGTCAACATCTTGGTGAGCTGATTACCAATTATGGATTTTCCACTGCCTTTACCACAAGCCATAATCTTGCGGGCTAGCCAACTCATTCACTTTATGGGATATCGGGAGCTGAGGAACCATACAATTTTGGGCAAATTGCAAGCCGCCAACGGATTTGATTTATCTTTACCAAGAGCCGTTTGCTCCTGGATTAGCTAATCCCTTTGTCGGTTAGACCTGGCGGACTGATTACCACAAAAATTCTGAAATAAAGTGAAAAATTTTTGAAAATTTTGGCCAAAAACGGGGTACTTGAAAGATATTTTGATAAAATTCGTTAGAATTTCCTCCCCACACTTAGAAATGAATATTTTCCTCAATATTCAAAGTCCCGGCTATTATGCCGAAGCTATGAACGTAAAAAGCCAAGATTCGAATCTAACTGTGGATATACCAATTTTCACTTTATTTCTATATATATACAATTTTTTTTTGAGAGCTTTATATACATATATACATTTTTTTTCAAACAGCGGGGGGTTGGCCATTCCCCCACACTAGGTGGTAGAAAATAGAAAGAATCAGAGATACGGGTGAAAACCCGTATTGTTGCTAGTTTTTGTTCATCGAGTCGCTAGCTTGACTCGATCCCCGAATTCAATTGTCCTTGGGGAAAGTTTGGAGATCCGGAACGACCATGGATGGTACATCCTCTCCAAAGTAGTGCTTTAACCGATGTCAATTCACTTTGAAGTTAGGACCGTCATTTTGAGATAATTCGACGGTACCATAAGGATAAACTTTTGTGATAGTGAACGGACCAGTCCATCGGGTTTTGAGCTTTCCCGAGAAGATCTTGAGTCTAGAGTTGAAAAGAAGGACTCGATCACCAACGTTGAAAACCCGGTTTTTGATTTTTGAGTCATGGATCTTCTTTATCTTTTGTTTATAGATCAAAGAGTTCTCGTAAGCTTGATCACGAAGTTCGTTTAATTCATTTAGTTGAACTTTTCTATAATCACCCGCCGTTCTGAGGTCGAAATTGGCATGCTTGAGGGCCCAATAGGCTTTATGCTCAAGCTCGATCGGAAGATGGCACGCTTTCCCGTACACAAGTTTATAAGGCGTACACCCAATGGGTGTTTTGTAAGCCGTACGGAAAGCCCAAAGTGCATCATCTAATTTGTCCGACCACGATGCACGATTTTCACCTACAGTTCTTTCCAAGATTCTTTTAATGCCCCGATTGGACACTTCGACTTGTCCACTCGTTTGAGGGTGGTACGCAGTAGAAAGACGGTGAGTCACACCGTACTTTTGCATGACTTTGTCGAATTTGTCATTACAGAAGTGCGTACCACGATCACTAATAATAGCACGTGGAGTTCCAAATTGGGCAAAAAGAGCTTTTAAAAATTTCACAACTACTCGGGCATCATTTGTGGGTAAAGCTTTCGCTTCAACCCATTTTGACAAGTAGTCAACTGCCACGAGTATGTATTTGTTGCCGTGAGAGGATGGAAATGGTCCCATGAAGTCGATGCCCCAGATATCAAAGATTTCACAAACTTGAATTGCATTCTGAGGCATTTCATTCTTTTGTGAAATATTCCCGTGACGTTGACAAGCGTCACAGGACTTGACCAAATCTTGGGCATCCTTGTAGATCGAGGGCCAATAAAAGCCGGAATCAAACACCTTTTTGGCGGTGTAGTTGGGATTGTGGTGGCCCCCCGTGGGACCAGCATGGCAAGCCTTTAAGATTTCAGCGGCTTCCTGACCATACACACACCGCCGGATGACTTGATCCGCGCATATCTTGAACAAGTAGGGGTCGTCCCAAAAGTAATGTTTTACGTCTTTGAAAAATTTATTTTTTTGTTGGGACGACATCCCTTTCACAATGAAGTTACCCGCAAGATAGTTTGCAAAGTCGGCAAACCATGGGGTAATCGAGTCTCCATGAAATGAAACCACATTGAGGGTTTCGAGAGGAAATGTTTCATTTATTTCCTTTTTCTCGAAAGCATTTTGGTGAGGGTTTTCAAGACGGGAGAGATGATCAGCAGCTAGGTTCTCAGCTCCTTTTTTATCACGAATAATGATATCAAATTCCTGAAGGAGGAGAACCCATCGGAGGAGTCTCGGCTTTGCATCTTGTTTTGCAAATAGATACTTCAAAGCCGAATGATCCGTATACACTATGCTTTTAGTCAGAATCAAGTATGGCCGGAATTTTTCAAAAGCATACACCATAGCTAATAATTCTTTTTCAGTGGTGGTGTAATGACTTTGAGCCTCGGTCATAGTCTTGCTGGCATAGTGTATAGGCTGAAAATGTTTTGTTTTGCGTTGCCCCAAGACTGCCCCCATCGCATAATCACTAGCATCACACATGAGCTCGAAGGGCAAGTCCCAATCGGGGGCAACAAGAATCGGTGCCTCGGTAAGCCTTTTCTTTAATGTTTCAAAGGCTTCGATGCACTCAGGGGAGAAGATAAAAGGAGCATCCTTCTCGAGGAGATGGGTCATAGGCCGGGCGATTTTAGAAAAATCTTGAATAAACCTACGATAGAAACCGGCGTGACCCAAAAAGCTCCTAACACCTTTCACAGTCGTGGGATGAGGCAATTTTACAATGACGTCCACTTTGGCACGGTCAACCTCCATCCCGTTTTTTGAAATTTTATGGCCGAGGACAATGCCCTCTTTGACCATAAAGTAACTCTTCTCCCAATTTAGACATAACTTTGTGTCTTCACAACGTTTTAGCATGCTGTCTAAATGGGAGAGACATGATTTAAACGAATCCCCAATGACCGAGAAATCGTCCATAAAGACCTCCATACTTTTCCCAATCATGTCGGAAAAAATGGCCATCATACATCTTTGAAACGTGCCCGGAGCATTACATAAGCCAAATGGCATACGTTTATATGCGAAAGTTCCATAGGGGCACGTAAAAGTGGTCTTTTCTTGGTCTTGCGGGTCAATGGGAATCTGAAAGTAACCCGAGAAACCATTGAGGAAGCAATAATACTCATTCCCCGCTAATCTCTCGAGCATCTGATCCATAAAGGGCAGAGGAAAATGATCCTTACGGGTGGCGTCATTCAATTTACGATAATCAAGGCAGACGCGTCAACCCGTAACCAAACGAGTTGGAATTAACTCATTTTCCTCGTTTGTGACAACAGTAATGCCACCCTTTTTTGGAACACAGTGGATTGGGCTGACCCAAGGACTATCCGAGATAGGGTAAATCAATCCGGCATCAAGAAGTTTTAAAACCTCTTGTTTGATAACCTCGTGAATTTTTGGATTCACCCTTCTTTGATGTTGGACCGCAGGTTTGAAGTCATCCTCCGTTAATATCTTGTGAGTACAAAACTCAAGGTCGATGCCCTTGATGTCGGAGAGACGCCAAGCAATTGCTTGCTTATGAGACTTCAAAACCTTAATAAGAGCAGCCTTTTCCTCAACACTTAAGTCTTTGGCAATTATGACGGGTAATTTATGATCACCCTCCAGAAATGCATATTTGAGATGAGGAGGCAAGTCCTTAAGTTCAACCGCGGGAAAGTCATCAGTTTTCTCAACATTTTTGACTTCCTCCTTATGAAGTGTTTGTGGTAGAACAGGAAGATGAGAGGGATCTTCGTTTAATAACTTTTCAAGCGTGAGAATATCCCCCTCGAGGTCAATCTCTTGGTTATCGATTCCATCGGGAGTCGAATCACTGTTGAGATAGGCCTCAATTTCTTCTAAGATGAAGTCACTTCCCTCAAACGGAGTGAGGGAAGGAGAAGAATTGGCAATAATGGGGTGAGAAGATGGAGTGAAGTTTTCACTCGGAGAATCATCGACAAAACCTAAAACCTCTTGAGCGTATTCCTCAGACGCAACATCAATGACATCAATTCGGTTAACCGTTTCGGCGTCATAATTAGAGGAGTACCTCGAAGTTTGATCGAGGTTAAAGGTTACAGCTTCATTACCAACACGAAGAGTTATTTCCTCTTCGTGCACATCAATTAACGCACAACCCGTCCTTAAGAATCCTCTCCCAAGAATGAGAGGAACTCGTGGGTCAGCATCGAACTTAACAACAACGAAGTCAGCGGGGAAATGGAACTTTCCTACTTTCACGAATACATCTTCAGCAATGCCGAGAGGATGAGAGATTGAACGGTCGGCAAGCTCGAGAGTCATGCACGTAAGAGTAAGTTGAGGAAGAGAGAGTTTCTCCCACACTGAGTAAGGCATCAGGTTGATGCTAGCGCCAAGATCAGCTAAGGCGAAGCATTCAACCATCCCAGGGAAAACACATGGAATGAGAAATCTCCCAGGGTCTCCAAGCTTCTTAGGAAGCTTCTTTAAGATAACTGCGGAGCAGTTTTCGTTCAATGGAGTCTTTGCCATTTCGTACAATTTTTCCTTGTTGCTTAACAAGTTCTTGATCATCGATGCGAATTTGGGCATCAGGATGATAGCATCCGCAAGGCTAACGTCAAAATGCAAATCTTGAAAGATTTGATAAAATTTATCCATTTGGTGACTAGCCTTTTCGCGGAGCTTTTGCTCATTAAGTCTTGACGGGTATGGTAGTGAAGGTTTGGATTTAGGGTTTTCTCCAGGAGTTGTTGATGGTTCAAATACAACTCCCGGTTTTGGTACAAGTCCAGATTTTGGTACAATTTCTGGAACAACCTGAGGGTGGACGTGTGCGGTACTTCGTGGGCTAGTAAATTGCACCTTGTCCGTGGTTGCCTCAGGCTCAATTTCAACTTCCTCGGAATAAATAGGAGGAACTGGCGGCTCTTCATAAGCTTTACCACTGCGTGTAGTAATAGCTTTGAGTTCACCCTTGGGGTTAACAATTGTATTAGCCGGGAGACCTCCTGATGTAGAGGGTGGAGTGAGATGATTCATAAGACTGGCAAGCATATTTTCAATCTTGCCTTGATTTTGATCAATTTTGTTGTTTGTTTGCATCAACTCACTCTTCAGCTCTTGACCCTGTTTGGTTATTGATGATTGGAAATCATTTTTCAAATTTGAGATTTGATTTTGCATTGCCCTCATTTTGGTCTCATTAACTTTGATGTAGTTATTGAGCTCGTTTGGGAGGGGATCTTGATAATTTGGAGCTGAATACCCTTGATTACCCCTTTGGGGTGGGTACTGATTGACGGGGGCAGGATTTTGATTTTGCAAATTAGGCCCCCTTGGTGGATTAGGATTAAACCTATTTGGATTTTGAGGAAAACCGGGTGGTCCACCCTGGTTGCTAGCCCGGTAATTTGGCTCCACTTGAGGACGGTATTGGTTACCTCCTTGGTTGGAATTGCCGGCTATTGCATTTACTTCGAATGGATTGCCTTCAGTGGCAGTGCAATTATAATATGAATGTGGACCACCACAAGTGACACAAACTTCTATCTTTTTTATTTCAGCTTGTGGAGAAGGAGAAGAATCTTTCTTGCTTTGGGCGAGAACAAATGCATGGACAGCTTCCGTGAGTTTGTCAAGTCTAGCATCGGTGCTAGACTGAGCCACGGGCGATGAGGAAGAAGTAACAACATCCCTTTGGGAAACAACCAATCTGCTTCGGGGAATGCGGACCTTAGATTTATTCTCTATGATTGCTAAAGCTTCCTTTGTGGTGCGATTCAAGAAGTTACCTCCAGCGGAGGCATTTAGAGAGTCTTGATCGGATTAGCTTACACCATTGTAGAAAGTATCAAGTGTCATGAGATCAGAGAAACCGTGGTGAGGGCATTTTCGGAGCAATTCCTTGTAACGATCCCATGCCTCACTAAAGGATTCATCAAATTTCTGCGTGAATTTCATGATCTCGTTCTTGAGACTTGTGGTTTTGGAAGGAGGAAAGAATTCATTCACGAACTTTTTCACAAGATCTTCCCATGTCTCAATAGATCGTGGAGGTTGCTTTTCAAGCCAAATCCGGGCTTGTCCCTCCAGGGAGAATGGGAAGAGAAGAAGTTTGATTGCATCACAGGGGACATCTTTGCATTTGATGGTGTATGTGATTTTATTGAACCATCGAATGTGATCTTGAGGATCGTCCCTCTCATAACCGTAGAATTGACGTGATGTGGCCAGATTTATCAATCCTGTTTTAAGCTCAAAATTATCGGCCATGATTGTTGGAACAACGATAGCATCTCCGCAACCCTCGACGGGTGCTTGGAGAAGCTCGTTCATAGTGGGTTCAGCTGCCATGATGACAGCTGGAGGTGGAACAGTACGGATCTCAGATCTGACTGTTGGTGCAGACCGTCTACGAGGTCTTCGAGGTTTCCGAACCAGCTCACGTAATGGGCTAGTGGACCTTGAAGAACGAGTGCGCATGCACTAGGGATAAAAACTTTTTGGACAATATTTTTGTTATCGTCCCGTAATCCAGACTCGTTTCTCTTTAAGAATCACCTTAAAAGAAAACCGAATCAGAAAACGTTACGATATGGTTTTGTTGTGTTTTTTTACTTTTTTTTGGTGTTTTAACACTTTAGGAAAAGTGTCAATGACTTTTTTATGTGTTTTGATTTTGAAAATATTCACAAGTGATGGTATGTGTACAATGAGTGAGGTGAGATAACACTAATCTCGAAAGACGCTACAGAAACGCGCACACCTCCCCGGCAGCGGCGCCATAAATTGATTGATGCTAAACCACCTAACTTAAATTAACCAAAGAATAGTCAACTAAGTCAAATAGCCTAGATCAATACTCCGGGTAATATAATGTATTACCGGGTCGTTAAATCCCGTTGAGGTGTGAAATGTGACTTTAGCGTATTCGTAATCGGGTGTTATTCACAGAAAAGGGTTATGATCAAAATTATTTGGAAATTATTAACAAATATAGCTTAGGAAAGCTATGTGATTGATTACGGGAATTTGGATTACGAAGATTTGAGCTAAAACCTAAAAACGTACATTTTAATTAAAAACGTACACAGACGAACAAAACAAAAAGTACAACTGATGGACTGGAAGGGTTAAAAGTGTAAAATTAATATTTTTACAATTCTAATAATTAAAGAAAATTTTAAGAAAAATAAAAACTATTTTTACACTATTTAATTATTTATTATTAATTAATTACTAATTATCTATTTAATACTAATTAAATTAATTAGAATTATTAAAAATACTAAAAAGACTTAGAAAATTAAGAAAAATTTTACAAATCTAATTAACCATTATGGGAATCCTAAAAAATTATAAAAAGTTAGTTTTATGTATTTTAAACTAATTAATTAATTATTAATCTAATTACTTATTAATTTCTAATTAAACTAATTATATTATAAAAAATAGAAAATGAACAGTAAAAATTCTAGGAAAATTTATAAAAATGTTTTGACTAAAATAAAAGCTAGAAAAATTATAAAAACTAGGTTATACTTTATAAAATCTAATTATGCTATTTAATTGATTAATATTAATTAAAACTAAATTAAACTAAAATTAATTAGAAAAACCACTAAAAGACAAAATAAAACTCTGGAAAAATTTGTAAAATTATTTTAACCTAAAATAGAATTTCTAAAAATATGAAAATGATATATTACTTTTAAATAAGCTAAAAAGAAAAATAAAATTGATAAATCCTATTAAATAGAAGCTATCACTAATATTAAAATTGGTTTTTTGGTTTTTTTTTTCTTTTTCTAACTGATTATAAACTAAAAACAACAACTTTTAACAAAAACACTTTTAATATAACCCAAGAAATAAGCACTTGGAGTGCTTATTAATCCCACAGTCGACTTTCGTTGACTGTGGGGTTTTTTTTAGCTCAAATGGAAGATGTGGGGTCTACAATGACAACATATGGTTTCTCTGAGTTAGTATAACCTGAATAAGCAAGAATAAGCCAAAGAAGTAGCTTCAATAAGCCAAAAAGCACCAATAAGCAGTTTGCTCAATTGGTTCTGAGACAGATATGGGACAAGCTTTGAGCACAAAGTTAAGTGGGGTCCACTGGTCTGAAGGTCAAACTAAAGGTCAACCCTTGATCCTGGGTAGGAGGGGGGTTGAATGGTGTAAAGTAGGAGCTGTGGGACCCACTGGGTCAGTCACAAAACACCACCAAAGGTAGGGGTGTGAAACAGGTCTGCTGAGACAGGGCAAACCCTTGCCCTGCAGGTAACTTTGAAGGGTATTTTGGTCCCTAAGAAAAATTCACAAAAATGCAATCAACTTGGAAACCAAGAATACTACTGGTAGAGATAACACACAACAATTTTCAGACCTAGAATCACAACACAAAATTCAAATCAATTCATGCCATTTTGGCAAAAATCTGCATATGGTACTTTTGACTTTTAGAGAAATTGTAAGATTTGACTTTTGAGAACTTGTGTAGCTGATTTAGTGACTTAAAATGATATGTTAAGCTGTATACAAGTTAACTTAAGTAAACAATACACTTTGTGAAATGGTTTGATGGATTTTTCACTTCAAAACTCACCACAGTTGACTGTGGTGAGTGTTACCTTGTGATTTTGACTTGGGTTGAACTTGAGACTCAGATTGTGGTCAATTCTATTCTAACACAACCCAAACAACTATAAGAAACAAAGAGATGCACAAATGAACAAGTAGAACAAGGCAAACAATCTAAAACCAAACACCCCTATAACAGATACTTATGATGAAAACTAGGTTCAAACAAGTGTTTCACACAATCTATTGTACACAACTACTATATTAATCAATAATTCAAGTAAATAAAACAGTGACACACAACCAAACTACATAAGAGAGTAAAAATGAAGAGAATGGCTCACATAAGCCTTCCAAGCAACTAATAAGGACCAAAGAACCAAGTTAACCAATCCTAATGCCCTCCCATGAGGTACCTAACCCACAACCATCCTTAATACACTGTGCTCCTTGCTTTCTTCTTCAATGATCACCATTTTTTATTTATTTTTTTATTTTTCTTAAATTTTTTAGTTAATATTGAAAACTGAGTTAGGATTGTTCACACAAGTTTGTCAAGGTATTAAAACCTTGTTTCTGAGTTTGTGAGAGCTTGTGAATACACTAAACACACATTAGAAGCTTTAATTAGAACTTGAGAATTTGAAATGAGACTTTGAAAAGTGAAAATGAGAATTAAACTTTAAACTAAACTTTCATTGATAAAAAGAGTTTACAATACTTTGAAAATAAACTGAAAATACATAAAAACTAGGAAAAAATTACACACATTAAGCTTCTCTATGCTAAACTATATATAACGATATAAAAATAATGCCTCCATCTTCTCACATGGCTTCCACTTGAAAACTGAGAGTCCCAAAGTCTTTGTGTTGACCCTCTGACCAAATCCCATCCATTCAATTGAGTTTTGATCAATTCTAGCCATTGGATTGAATTTTGGCGCCAAAATGAATACGGGTAAGGTTTAGTGGTTCTGGTGGGGGTTTGGTAGTGGAATTAATTGTGGTGGGTTAGTTAGGTGAAGGAATTTATTGTCGGTGGCTTTTGGTTGGAAAAAGGTGAGGAGGGGGGAGGTGATATTCCCTGGTTTTGTGGGATTTGGTTGGGGGGAAGAAGGAGTTGACTGGGGTTTGACCCGGTTGACTGTTTGACCCTGCTTTATTATTAAAAGGGATACGGGCCTGGGTTGGTTGGGCTTTTGGGTGGACTGGACCAGGGATTGGATTGGGTTAGTAGTTTGGTTTTGGGTAGTAATAACAAACAAGGGGTCCGGTTGGTTTGTTTTAGTGCACAAGGACCATTTTTGTAATTCCTCCAAAGTTGAGGGGCTGATGTTGTCATATTCCCAAAGTAACCATGAAGACCAATGTTGCCAAATGCCAATAATACAAGGACCAATTTTGCACTTTTCCACTTTTTCCAAATTTCAAAAATTCCCAGGGACCACTTTTGCCATTTTTGGATTTTCAGGGACTAAATATGTAATTTTTGGAAAACTTGCAACCCAAATGTAATATTTTGTGAAATTGACTTTCAAAACCTTGGATTGACTTTTTCTTTCAAAATAAATGCTTAGGGACTAAAATTGACAAGTTTTGAAACTTGGGGGACTGAAACTGCCAATACTGCAAACTTTGTACGTTTTTACTTTGTTTTTGCACATTTTGCATTTAAAACACATAAAACACAATCCCTGGGATAATTTAAGTATTTTGATATCTTTTTGGTTGTTTTTGTGCGTTTTGGCAGTTTAAATATATCAAAAACGATGAGTGTTTGAGCACTCATCAACTGTTCCCAGCAAGGAAAATTAATACTTTGCCGTTTTCTTCACTTTTATGCTCCAAAAATGTCCAAAATACTTCCTTTTTCAGAATTCACTCCAAAAGTACCTAAAATCACAAAAGGAACGATTTAGGGCAATATTTGATCAAATAAATTCAATTCTGGGCTTAAATAACCCCCTAAAAACGGATCATTTTTCGTCTCATCAGTGATGCAGTAGGTGTTTAGTTGTCACGTATATGCAAGGTTAATTAGTCGACTTTCAATGTTTGAAAAGTAATAACGACAGTAACTTATATAAACATGATAGTGAAATGTTAAATACAAAAATAGTATATGGTTAGGTGAAGGAAATACTCGTTGTCTATGGAATCACTAGTATCAAACTTACATTACCCGTAGGTTGCATTATGGGTCAAAATGTGTTTGTTTGCTTATTAGTATGAGTGATGAAATTAGTTTTTAAATTTGATGTCGTAGGTGTTTAGTTGTCACGTATATGGCTACGTTAGGTTACCTATAGGTTGCAGTATGGGTTAAAATGTGTTTGTTTGCTTATTTGTATGAACGATGCACTTGATTTTTAAATGTGATGCAGTAGGTGTTTAGTTGTCACGTATATGGCTAAATTAGGTTACCCGTATGTTGCATATTCTACTGCATCACTATGTAAATTCTACTGCATCACTAAGTATAATCTGCTGCATCACTATGTATATTCTACTGCAGCACAATACATTCAAGAAAAAAAAATCCTATACTGAGATAGTATTACTGCCTCATAATGTTACATATTACTGCATTGCTATATATATTCTACTGCATCACTTTGTATATTCTATTGCCTTGCAATACACTAAACAAAATAACACAACGCAATAAATTATTTAAAATGAGAAGAAAGATACTTGGTATATTTCGAAAACAGTGAGATAGTATTTTATTGTAGTTTGGTAATCAATGCTATACGTCTCACAAAGGAAAAGATGTCTTGAAAGTAATGCTTCAATATCTCTACTTCAAGTTATAAAGAGTTTCTTTAAAAAGAATACAAAAATCAAGTTCATTGATGATTTTATGGTTAAATTAGGTTACCCGTAGGTTGCATTATGGGTCAAAATGTGTTTGTTTGCTTATTTGTATGAACGATGCACTTGATTTTCTACTGTGATGGAGTAAGTGTTTAGTTGTCACGTATATGCAAGGTTAATTAGTCGACTTTCAAGGTTTGAAAATAATGACGACAGTAACTTGTATAAACATGATAGTGAAATGTTAAATACAAAAATTTTATATGGTTACGTGAAGGAAATACTCGTTGTCTACGGAAACACTAGTATCAATGAATTCAATGTATATGGCTAACTTAGGTTACCCGTAGGTTGCACTATGGGTCAAAATGTGTTTGTTTGCTTATTAGTAGGAGTGATGCACTAGGTTTTTAAATTTGATACCGTAGGTGTTTAGTTGTAACGTATATGGCTACATTAGGATACCTATAGGTTGCAGTATGGGTTAAAATGTGTTTGTTTGCTTATTTGTATGGACGATGCACTTGATTTTGAAGTGTGATGGAGTAGGTGTTTAGTTTTCACGTATATTGCTAAATTAGGTTACCCGTAGGTTGCATATTCTACTGCATCACTATGTATATTCTACTGCATCACTATGTATAATCTACTGCATCACAATGTATATCCTACTGCATCACTATACACTAAACAAAAAATCCTATACTGAGATAGTATTACTGCATCATAATGTTACATATTACTACATCACTTTGTATATTCTACTGCATCACTTTGTATATTCTACTACCTTGTAATACACTAAACAAAATAACACAACGCAATAAATTATTTAAAATGAGAAGAAAGATACTTGGTATATTTCAGAAACAGTGAGATAGTATTTTATTGTAGTTTGGTAATCAATGCTATACGCCTCACAAAGGAAAACATGTCTTGAAAGTAATGCTTCAAAATCTATACTTTAAGTTATAAAGAATTTCTTTATAAAGAATACAAAAATCTTCTTCATTAATGAATTTATGGCTAAATTAGGTTACCCGTAGGTTGCATTATGGGTAAAAAATGTATTTTTTTGCTTATTATGGGTAAAAATGTATTTGTTTGCTTATTAGTATGAGTGATGCACTAGGTTTTCAAATTTGATGCCGTAGGTGTTTAGTTGTCACGAATATGGCTACATTAGGTTACCTATAGGTTGCAGTATGAGTTAAAATGTGTTTCTTTGTTTATTTGTATGAACGATGCACTTGATTTTGAAATGTGATGGAGTAGGTGTTTAGTTTTCACGTATATGACTAAATTAGGTTACCCGTAGGTTGCATATTCTACTGCATCACTATGTATATTCTACTACATCACTATGTATATTCTAATGCATCACTATGTATAATCTACTGCATCACTATGTATATCCTACTGCATCACTATACACTAAACAAAAAATCCTATACTGAGATAGTATTACTGCATCATAATGTTACATATTACTACATCACTTTGTATATTCTACTGCCTTGTAATACACTAAACAAAATAACACAACACAATAAATTATGTAAAATGAGAAGAAAGATACTTGGTATATTTCTAAAACACTGAGATAGTATTTTATTGTATATGGTTACGTGAAGGAAATACTCGTTGTCTACGGAATCACTAGTATCAATGAATTCAATGTATATGGCTAACTTAGGTTACTCGTAGGTTGCACTATGGGTCAAAATGTGTTTGTTTGCTTATTTGTATGAACGATGCACTTGATTTTGAAATGTGATGGAGTAGGTGTTTAGTTTTCACGTATATTGCTAAATTAGGTTACCCGTAGGTTGCATATTCTACTGCATCACTATGTATATTCTACTACGTCACTATGTATAATCTACTGCATCACTATGTATATCGTACAACATTACTATACACTAAACAAAAAATCCTATACTGAGATAGTATTACTGCATCATAATGTTACATATTACTACATCACTTTGTATATTCTACTGCCTTGTAATACACTAAACAAAATAACACAAAGCAATAAATTATTTAAAATAAGAAGAAAGATACTTGGTATATTTCTGAAACACTGAGATAGTATTTTATTGTATATGGTTACGTGAAGGAAATACTCGTTGTCTATGGAATCACTAGTATCAATGAATTCAATGTGTATGGCTAACTTAGGTTACTCGTAGGTTGCACTATGGGTCAAAATGTGTTTGTTTGTTTATTAGTATGAGTGATGCACTTGGTTTTTAAATTGATGTCGTAGGTGTTTAGTTGTCACGTATATGGTTACATTAGGTTACCTGTAGGTTGCAGTATGGGATAAAATGTGTTTGTTTGCTTATTTTTATGAACGATGCACTTGATTTTGAAATGTGATGGAGTTGGTGTTTAGTTTTCACATATATGGCTAAATTAGGTTACTCGTAGGTTGCATATTCTACTGCATCACTATGTATATTATACTGCATCACTATGTATAATCTACTGCATCACCTATACACTAAACAAAAAAAAAAAAAAATCCTATACTGAGATAGTATTACTCCATCATAATGTTACATATTACTACATCACTTTGTATTTTCTACTGCATCACTTTGTATATTTTACTGCCTTGCAATACACCAAACAAAATAACACAATGGAGTAAATTATTTAAAATGAGAAGAAAGATACTTGGTATATTTTGGAAACACTGAGATAGTATTTTAAGGCATTTTACATTTCGTTTTATCACATTATTTGAATATCTACAAATAGTTGCAACAACTCCACTTTTTTTAAAAGGTTAAAGTGGTTGGCTGAGCATATCTGGTATGATATATCTAATATACAACACAAGAAAGTTGAATGGTATAAGAAAATAAATGTTTATGCTTTTGGGCACTTCATTTCAAGTGCGTTGGTGGCTAATATTATGCGTCGGGTGGCATTGGGACATGCCTCCACGCAAGGTTCCTTCAAAGTGCTATCATATTATGGGTGAGAAACTCCAAATTTGAACTGCACATCAAAGTCTTGGATTAAGGACGTGACAAATGACTTCGATACCATTAAGTGCAAGCAGAATATGTAACCAATCAGGCTAAACCTCATACAATAGAATCAAAGTCTACATCCAGAATTCTCCCATTTGGCTATTTGATTACAAATAAGCGGTTACTGATTATTAGTTGATGATCTAGACTCATTAATCATTGATGATGAAAAGTCAATCAATATATGAAAATCGATTGAATCAGTTACGATCGTTTCTATTAATGGTGGAGAAGATGAAGAAAACGGTGGAGAATCTTGGTGACACGATGAAGAAAGGTGGTGAGATGGTGGATCGACTAATATAACAGGGAAAGAATGTTGGAGAGAAGACAAAAATGCTATACTTAGATAGTATTACTACATCACTTTGTATGCATTACACTGATGTATCATACTGTTGCATCACAATAATACTTTAGTGCATTGCTGTGTTATTATACTCCCATCATAATGAATAATTTATTGCATCACTATGTATATTATAACGCATTGCAATACACTAAACAAAAAATCCTATACACAGATAGTATTACTGTATCATAATATTATATCTTACTGCATCACTATGCTATCTTATGGTATCAAAGTATTATCACTATGTTATTCTACTGCATCACAATATTACTCTACTGCATCATAGTAATACTTAACTGCATCATTGTGTTATTATACTGTATCACAAGGTATAATTTACTGCATCACAAGGTATAATTTACTGCATCACAATGTATAAGTTACTGCATCAGTATGTATATTGTACTTCATCACAATGATACATACTGATGCAGTAATACTATCTAAGTATATTCTAAACAAAATAACAAAATGTAGTAAATGAAGTTCGGTCACAATTCTCAAATAAAGATGCCAAGCGAGTTATGGTGTGTAATAAATGGTCTAGCTTCCGTACCGCCAGCTGCTCCCTAGTAGGTCGAATCAATTTAAGTATCAAAAATTAAAAAAATCAAATATTTAGATTTTACACATTGATGATTCTCTGCACAAAATAACAAAATAACATCTTTATTAATTGTCTTTCCAAGATAAGCTTCAGCAGTCTCCTTCATCTTAGTAAGAATAAATGCACCTATCTGGCTTGGAGAATATTTCTGCCCATTTGCCTCAACCCACGCATCTCCATTTGGAGCCTTGACAATCTTATATGGGACCATTCCCATTTCTTTCTGTGTTTGTGGGTTGCCAAATCATCTTCCAATCAATCGTTTTGTCCCAAACACAGTGTTGGTAGGGTTAGTTACTGCTTGACGTTTAGCCGGGGTACCCATAATTAGCTCTCCTTTTTGGTTGAATGCCACAACTGATGGAGTTGTGCGTGATCCTTCAGCATTTTTAATAACTTTTGCACTCTGCAGGAAAAAAACATTAAGAATAAGATAACAAGTAACTAATGCATTTATTGTTATCTCTAAACTACATGATTTATGATCTGCAAGAACAGTATGATTAGTACAATCAACTGTTGGAAAATAAAAGATAACAAGCTTATAAGGAAAAGAATAGACTAAAAAGATCCTTCTAAGAGAGCACTATTACATTTTTTCACACACAAGCGGCATGTACGAAGTGGACTTTTAGTTCTAACACCGGACTTGGTGCTATACCTACCAACTTTTTCACAATGTTTGCACACGCAATTTGGACAGTGTCAATCGCCTTGGGGAAGCATCTGAAATAAGAAAATCCACCTGTTATGGAAGTTACATGGATAAAATTAGTCTGCACATTGCAATGCGGTAACATTTTCTTTGAAAAACATGTCTCAGATTATTTACTTTATTCTCATTGGGTGTATGTATTATGAAGCACCTTATTCAGCCCGCCAGCTACCCAAACGTCAGGCTTTTACAGAATGCTCAAAGTATTTGTATGTTACAGCCTTACAGAAGATATACACAAGAATCTCATTTCAATTTTTTAACAGAAACTTATATCTTAACACATTCTTTCAGATAGGGATCGATGCCCTAGGTCTAGTTATTACAAAAAGAAGTCTAAATAGAAAAGATTGTGATGCAAAACAGATGCAATGACATACAAAGATCACACTATGCAGGTTTGGATATCCAAAATTCACCCCCTTTAATTATTCCTATCTTCCAATGTAATAATTTGAGCCCCTAGGATTTGTGAAGTCTAGGAAGCTAGTCGGAAATAAAAGTACACTTGGGCCAGAATCATTTTGAATTATGAATGTTCATGCATAAAGTTTACAGTATGCTAATTCAATAGAACATAAAGTTCAACAAACAAGATTAAACAGAGAAAAGTAGCATCTGTTATCAACGCACATTGGATCATAAGATAAAGGAGTTCTAGTCTGCCTATGGTACCTGCATATCTAAGCAGCTGAGTTGAAAATTTGACGGGAAACTGATTCGCCTCAAACAGTCAACTAAGTTTACCAGGTGATGGTCAACCAAGTCAAACGTCTAAAACAAATGCTTCCGGGTAATACAGTGTTTCCCCGGGTCGTAATGTCCCAACGAGGTTGTGATGGTATTAAAAACGAATCTGTGATCGAGTGAATATGAACAGGAAAGGGTATAAGTGTGTGTGTGAGTGATTACACTAGGGTTTTATAAAATAAAATGACTTAGATAAACTATTTTTAAGGATTACGTAAAACCTAGATATCTAAAAACGTTTAATAACTAAAAACGCGTACGTTTAATTTAAATCTACGTAAACGTACGAAACAAAAACGATTTTAACTAAAGTAGTAATTTGCAAACCTTAGGGGCTTAAATGCAAATTAAATAAACTTAAAATATTTATTTTATAATTACTATTTATTTAATTAATTATTATTTATTTAATAACTATTATTACTTATCTAATAATCCACTAATAAATAAGAAAAATGTAAAATAAGTCTAGAAAATTAAAATTAAAATTTGTAAAAGTCTAAAATAGTATAAAACTTATTTTAAAAATAAATTTATATTATTAAGACTATTTATTTAATTATTATTAATTATTAACTATTTAATTATTAATTAACTATTTATATGATTTAAATTATTATAAATACTAAAAAGACTTAGATAATTAAGAAGATTTTTATAAATCTAATTAACCATTACAGGAATCCTAAAAAATTATAAAAACTTTATTTTATCTATTTTTAAACTAGTTTACTAATTATTATTCCATTTATTAATTAATTACCAATTAAACTATTTAAATTATAAAAACTATTAAATGAACAGTAAAAATTATGGAAAAATTTCTAAAAATGTTTTACAACATATAAAAGCTAGAAAAAATATAAAATCTATGTGTTGCTTTATAAAAACTAATTATGCTATTTAAAACTTATATATTGATTTAATTATTAATAAAACTAATTTAAATTATAATTAATACTAAAAGACAAAATAAAAATCTGAGAAAATTATTAAAAATACTTTAATATAAAAGGAAATTAATAAAAATATAAAAAGGTAGGTTACTTAATAAAAAGCTAAAAATGAAAATTAAAATTAAATTATATTAAATAGAAACTATCACTTATTTTTATATTGATTTTTCTGGAATTTTCTTTTACAAAACTATATTATACTTAAAAATAGATAACTTTTGTAAAAACAAATATTTTATAAGCTAATAATAAGCACTGTGGGGGCTTATTACCTCCACAGTTGACTTTGGTTGACCAAAGTAGCAAATAAGCTCAACTGAGCTTGTGTGGGGCCGACTATGGTATATTCTGATTCCAATGAGTTTTTTTAAACAAGTATTAGCAAGATTTGATCAGATAAGCTGGTGGAATAAGCTAATAAGCACTTAATAAGCATTTGGATACTTGTATGAACTCAGAAACTGGGACAAACTTTTGTAGCTTAATTAGGTGGGACCTAGGGTTCTTATGGTCAAACAAATGGTCAACTAAGGATCCCTGGTAGGAGGGGGGTTGGGAGAACCCAAAACTAGTGTGTGGGACCCATTGTGGTGACCTACAGCAACCACCAAAGGTGGTGGTGTGGGTGTGATAACTGCTGCACAGGGGAGGTGTTCTCCTGCAGTTGTGTTTGGGGGTGTGTGGGGCCCAGGGTAAAAATCACAAAAATGTAACCAAGTGTGGAATCAAAAGATGAGGTGGTAGGCTTCAACTAGAAACAAGTTTCAAGTCATGAGACCAAACACAAAATTCTACTAAATTACTTGAACTTTTGTAAAAATCTGAGAAATGCAATTTTGACTTTTAACCTAAACTACTTGGTTTGACTTATATGAGATTCTAATGACTGACACTGATTGATTAAGTTATAATAAGCTATAAATAAACTATTTTAGGCTAGAATACCTACTTATGAATGGAAATGGTGGAAATACAAAACCTAAGACCTAACAGTTAACTAGTGAGAGTGAATCAAGGAGAGTTTTGACTTTCTGATGTGAAATAGACCAAGTAAGAAATTGAATTGGACTAATAATGGTCTAAGGAGAATGTCTAAGCTGATTCTAACTAACAATAACACCCCTAGCTCAGTTGATTGTCTTAATCCAAACACTCCCTATGTGTTGACTGTTATGAGATTTGTGAAGAAAGTGATGGAATTGGACCTTGAAACTGATTTAGCATGACATAGTATGATGTAAGAAACTATATGAAGCACAAAATTACCAATAACAACAATAAACACTCATGAATGATGAAGATGTTAGTTAGGCAGTTAAGAGCTAAATAGAGCATAAGGCAATCAAATGGACCAGAGAACAAATAAACACATCCAAACAACTTAAATACACTTAAATAAACATTAAACATCAAGAACAAGCAGATTTAAATACTACTACAGTAAATAGCAAAAATTACAAATATAGCTTACAATGGATTCCAAGGCATAACAGGATAACCAGGACCTCATAAACTACCATCTACACTCCCCATGGAGTTCTAGTACCAAAGGCCATCCAAAAGCTACCTTGCTCCAGCTTTCTTTATCATTATTTATTTATTTTTGATTTTTCACTTATTTATTTCTTATTTTTTTATTTTTAGTAAACTTAACTAAAACTGATTTATAAGTTTGGAAAGCTAAAGAACACTTATAATTGAGCTTATAAGGACTTAATGGAACAACTTTAACAATACTTAACAAGCTTTAAACAAATTTGTCAATTTTGCTTAAATATTGCCAAAACTGAGTTTATTAAATGGAACTTGAAATTGATGATCAAAACTAGCTTTTATTACACTGAATTAAAGATTACAAGCTACTTGAATTGAAAAGAACAACTGAAAAGGAAATTACACTAACTACGATTTAAATTAAACTAAGCTATTCTAATAATCTTCCCTCCCTGCTTCATTCTTCTTTATATTGGACTTTTTGCATCCACTTGAGTTTCTGATCAAATCCCATCATGATTTATAGCCATTGGATCTCTGCAACTAATCTCAGCCTTTAAATGGTATTTTAGCGCCAAAAGTCATGGGTAACGTGTGAGGGTTTTCAGGAGTTTTAATGGGGTGTTGGAATGTTGTGGAGGTGGAGGGGAGTGGGTAGACAGCTGGTGATGAGGTGGTGTCAAGTTGGGGGTGAAACCAGGTGAAGTGGAGGGGCGGTTTTGGTTGCAGTATGTGGGAGGGAAAAAAGGAAGAAGGGAGTTGACCGGGGTTTGACCCGGTTTATATTATTAAGTGGGATTGGGCTGTGAAACTTGGGCCAGATAAAAGCAAAGGGTGGGCCTGGTGGATTTAGGATAGTGGATTGGATTTATTTTTGGGTTAGAATTATTAAGGGTCCGGTTGGTTTGTTTGTTAATAAATCACAAGGACTAATTTTGTAATTTTCATTTTTATAGGGACTGAAAGTGTAAGTTTTCTAAAGTTTAATTAAGGACTAAACTTGCCATGATTGAATACCCCAAGGACCAATAATAATAATTTCTCATATTTAATATCCGGGGACCAAAATTGCCAATTCACCAAACTTCAGGGACTAAATATGTAATTCACCAAACTTCACACCAAGGACCATTCCTGCAAAATATTATTAGTACAAGGACCAAAATTAATTTTTCTCAAAGTTTTTACATCCCAGGGACCATTTATGTCAATTTCCAAAGTATAGGGACTAAACTTGTAATTTTGTGAAACTTTGCACCAAAGGACTAAACATGTAACTTTATGATTAAAAAGGACCTTTGGTGACTTTTTCATGTTTTTAGAATAACCAGGGACTAGTTTTGACAATTTTTGAAACTTGAGGGACTGAAACTGCCAATTATGCAAACTTTGTACGTTTTTCATCTGTTTTTGCTTATTTTGCATTTGAAACATATAAAACACACTTCTAAGATATTTTAAGTATTTTGATGCATATTTGAGTGTTTTTGGATGTTTTGGCAGTTCAGATTGGTATAAAATGATGAGTATTTAGACACTCATCAAATATCCTTTAAAAACTTTACGTTTGCTTAAAGATATAAACACAACGTTATATGTTTGATTCTTTGAAAAGCTTTTCATGTGAATAACTATTCTAACTTTACTTGTTTCATACTTTGAAAAGCTTTACTTGTGATGATCCTAACTTTGCTTGTTTAGTTCTTTGAAAAGCTTTACATTTGTTTAAAGATATAAACACAACTTTACTTGTTTAATTCTTTGAAAAGCTTTATATGTGATTAGCTATTCTATCTAAAAGACAACATGTAATAAGCAAAGATAAAAAAAGAAACGATCAAACCACAACACGATTATTTATCGTGGTTCGGCTACAAGGACTCTTTTTCCTTGCCCTACATCCACGCCCCGAGTTTCCAACTCGAGAGTTATAAGCACTAATCAGCAAGCTCCTTTCACCGGTGGAGAAAACCTTTACAACGTTGCTTACACTTTTACCGACACTAAGCTAGATGTCGAGTTCTTTTACACGGGTACAACCACTCCCATCGTCGCTTACACTTTTACCAACACTAAGCTAGATGTCGAGTTCTTTACCAAGGGTACAACCACTCCCGTTAGTTCTTTTACAATGGTACAACAACTCTCGACACACTACGTATTTGAAAATATGTCCTAAAGGGGTTACTCAAAACTAACAAATGGTTTGGTATTTATAGCAAACCATTCTGCAGGTCTGGCGGATCAGGCGGAACCCTCAGATGGGTTCCGCCCGTGTACCTCCAGGGTACCGTCAGGGCTGCAGTTGGTTTTTGCAATAAATCTCCCAAACCAAACAAGGTCACATCTCATTACACCTAGTCAAACACAAGTCTCGCAAGCAAACATATGGTTAGTCAAACACACTTTCTTACCATAAATGAATATTGACAAAGCTTGCCCTAAATGTGATGTGACATTACTATTTTAAGAAATAAATGTGATGTGACAAGACACTTTTTAATTTAAGAAATAAAAACAATGTTTTGTTTAAAAGGAAATATAAACATTAGTTTAAACAAGACTTAAACACTTAAAGTGATGATTTACTCTTAGCTAAAGTTCATACTTTGTCATTAACAAAACTTAGCAATGATCGTAAAATATAAATAACGTTTTTAGGTGATATTTGTATTAACAGTTTTTATGTTTAACCTATTCTAATATGACCTAATGTAATCTATTCATGCCACATAAACAACAAAACAACCACATGGGCACAGGTTACACCCATGTGCCAAACACCCCCTTATAGGTGACTGTCTAGTGGTTTTCAAAAGGAATCACTGATTAAAGACCAATAACTAATACATACAAACATAATATGATATAACAAACTAATTTAAACAAATAAACACCAATAATAACACCAATTACATAGAAATCAAGAACAAGTAAATATGGCAGTTTAAAAAGAAAACTAAGCAAACCAAAATTATAATGAACAAGGAGCGGATTTTAAGCAATAATATGACTCTAATAAACCTAATAAGCATTCAAACACATAAATGAAAAGCAGATAAATATGGAACAGTAAAATTACAAAATGTGAAAAATGGCTTACAAAGGGTATCCAACTGAGATATGATATACCAAGGGCAAGTAACCAACCTAACACCTCCCTTGAGGTACTACAACCATGTTATTCCAATTTTTCACCATGCTCCTTTGCATCTTTGTTATCATACACTGATTTTTATTTATTAGCTATTTTTTTGGTATTTTTCTTAGTTTTTTAGTAAACTGAGTGAGAACAGATCACATGGCTTAAGGAGCTTATAGAAGTTTATTGGTGACTGAAATGATCTTATAGAACCTGAAATAACAACATTTAACAGTATTGAGTGAATTTGTCAAATTCACTCAAAAATGTTAAATTCGAATTGAGACAATAAGACTGGATTTAAAGCTTTAAGAAAGATCATAATAAATTAAATAAACTGAAAACAACTTGAGTTTACTGAAAATTACAACTGAAATGTAGATTATACTACCTACGTCTAAACTATTTTTAAAGCTACACTAGTAATTCTTCTTTGCTGCTTCTCTCTTGTTATATATAAGTCTTTTGAGGTCCTTGCAGCTTACCAAGACTTCCCACTTCACCTGAGCCCTTGGATTGGTCAAACTAATCCCCACCGTTTAATTTTGGTTTTGGCGGAAAATTTGGATAAGGCAATTTGCAGTTTACTTGTAGGGTTTTAAGGCTAATAAATGATGTTTGGGGTTTAGTATGAGGTGAAGGGGACATGAAATGGTGATGTTGAGGTGGAGGGATGGGAAGGATTGAGTGTTGCAGGGGGTAGCAGCCAAGTGGGGAAGGGAGGTGGATGGTCAAAGATGGGGTTGACCTGGGGGAAATATTAAAACGGGAGGGAGTATATTTGTTGGTGGGCTGGGTGATAGTTGGGCCTGGGTGCTGTGTGGGCTAGTGGAGTAATAAGGGTGGAAGGGTTTGTGGTTTTGGGCTAATATATAAACAAGGGTCCGTTTGGTATTATACCAATAAACACAAGGACCATACATGTAATTAGGTGAAAATGAGGGGTTGGTTTTGTCATTTTTCCATAGTTATCACAAGGGCCAAAGTTGATAACTTCAATAACCCAGGGACCCAAAATGTAATTTTTCACAAATAAACACCCAAGGACCATTTTTGTAAATTTCCAAACCCCGGGGACTAAAATTGCCATTTCACCAAACTTTCATTCCAAGGACTAATCTTGCCAAAATAAGTAACCACAGGACCATAAATGCTTTTTCTTCCAAAAATTTCCCACTAGGGACCAATTCTGTCAATTTCTGAAACTCCAGGGACCAAAATTGTAATTTTCCAAAACTTTTGAGATTTTTCACCAAAGGATTAAATATGACAACTTATGATTTTAAAAGGACCTTTGGTGATAATTTTCCATATTTTGAATGACCAGGGACTAGTTTTGACATTTTATGAAAGTTAGGGGACTGAAACTGCCAATTTTGTAAACTTTGTATGTTTTTCATCTGTTTTTACTCATTTTGCATCTAAAACATATAAAACACAATTTTGAAATATTTTCAGTAATTTGATGCATTATTGAGTGTTTTTGTATGTTTTGCAGTTCAGATTTGACCAAAAATGATGAGTGTTTGAGCACTCATCAATCACCCACACTAAAATATTGCTAGTCCCTAGCAATAAACTGTTTTGAAAACTTAATGGATTTTAATCTCTTTACCAAAAGCCATTACTTCTGGAGTAGGCAAATGTATCAGTTCAAGTAAGAACTATGGTCCACTTGATAACCATGTGATTTTGAGCAAACCACCAGCTGTCAACGGATTTGATTTGTCTTTACCAAAAGCCGTTTGCTTCTGGACTAGCCAACTCTTGATGGAATAGTCAACATCTTGGTGAGCTGATTACCAATTATGGTTTTTCCACTGCCTTTACCACAAGCCATAATCTCTCGGGCTAGCCAACTCATTCACTTTTTAGGATATAGCGAGTTGAGATACCATACAATTTTGGGCAAATTGTAAGCCATAAACGGATTTGATATATCTTTACCAAGAGTCGTTTGCTCCTGGATTAGCCAATCCTTTCGTCGTTTAGACATGGTGGACTGATAACCACAAAAATTTTGAAGCACAAGTGAAAAAAATTTTAAATTTTTTTGAGATTTTGGCCAAAACGGGGGTACTAGATAGTAAAATGTGATAAAATTCGCTAGAATACCCCCCCCCCCCCCCCCCCCACACACACACACACTTAGAATGAATATTGTCCTCAATATTCAAAGTTCCGGCTATTATGCCGACTCTTGGAACGTAAAAGGGCAACATTACAAGCTAAATGTGGAAACACCATTTGTTTTTCACTTTCTTTGTAACCATAGCAGGGGTAACTCCCCCACACTTACGGTGAAAACCCCGTATACATGCTACTGTTTTTGTTTACCGAGTCGCTAGCTTGACTCGACCCCGAATTCATTTGTCCTTGGGGAAGCATGATGTGGAAGAAGTAATCTCCTTCGGACTTTCATTCAAGATGTTTGGACAAACATTTGAAGCACGTGAAAGTTCCACACCGATGAGATATAATCCCGACTCAAGATAATGGTAAATGAAAATGCCGGGGTCAAATATAGTGTCTTCATTCCCGAAGGAGTGAAGAAGAGAGAAAGGCACCGAGAATGTCATGAGAAGAATCATGAAAAGATGCTCATCCTCAAGATCAGGTTTAGTTTCCTGAATTTGGATTTTGTCGGTTAAGCTCTTAGGGTTAGAAAACATCCCGGGAGGGAGGGTGGGATAATTTGTCATAGAAATACAAATTCTCATGATTGAGAATCTTTCCCCCCGATCATGATGTTTCTTGCCATCATACTCCGTAGGAGTCATGATAAGGTGATCAATGATGGGCTCAGAAGGTATTTCAACAACATCACTAATGTCTCCATAAGATAAAGAATTTTCATCAGTGTTTGAATCACTAAGCCCGGTGTTGAGATAGGAATTGAGTGATGGATCATCATTCAATAAGCTTTCAAGGAAAAGAATATCCCCCTCAGAATCAAGATAGTTATCATCAACTTCATACGAAGTTGAACTATCTAGGGCAAGGAATGCTTCGACTTCTTCCATATCATCTTTGAAATCAAAGAGATCATCATCACATCCCGATGGAAGTGGATTGGTGTGAGTGAGTTCATTGGCGAACTCCTCGAGAAGAAAGTCAACATTAGAGTGGGGAAGGGATGCATCAACATACTCAATGTCTCCATAAGATAAACAATCATCACTGGAATCAGAGACAGTCTCAATTTGATCATTTGGATTATCAGGGGGTGAAGGAATATCACACACTTGATCAAAAGTTCCCTGTGACTCTCTCGGGATTGGGACAAGGATCTCAACACTAGACTTTATTAATTCGTCCGATTCCTTATTAGGAACAGTGCTAAGATGCTCATCCCCCATGTTTAGAGAGTGAGTGTGAACTTCGGGTGTGATAACAACAGACTGAGGAAGATGAGAGGAGCTAGCATTCATGGATTGTACAAGTTCCATTTGATCTTCTGCTAGTAATTTCTCCGTCTCATTATTTTCTCCCTGATTTTCAATGGGAGGAATCACAAATGATGAATCTGATGAACCCTTATAAAATTGAAGGATATCAAGGGTTTCTTCATTATCACTATCATCATCACAGTCTAGAAGAGCAGCTTTATGAAATTTGGCACGTGTTATAGCTGCTTGTTCTAAGACTAGCAATTCTTCCATGCTCAATTCGTTTCTAGCATCTCGTTCTTCAGCAAGTAATTCTGCCATAGATTTCTCACGAGAGTCTCGAAACAATGTAGTAACCAACTCCTCCTTAAGTTCTTTCAATATATCAAGAGCCTTTAGTAAAAGATCTTGCTCAGTATCATGAGGAGTTGTGTGAATCATATGGTACTGTGGAGGTGGGTCTGAAAATGAATAGTCGTAATTGTTACAAGGAAATGGATTCCTTGTTTGACAATCCGAGCTAGAGTGTGGACCTCCACAGTAATCACAACAGTGAAACTGATGTGGCTGTGGGTTGTATGTGCTTGAGTTATAATTGTTATCAGGAAACTGCTCATAGACAAACGTGTTTCCCGATTGACAATCAGAACTGTAATGTGAACCACCACAGAACTCACAATAGTAAAACTGCTGAGTCTCATGGTGTGGTAACTGATGGAATGAATCAGTCGTGTTATGGTAGGAATAGGGATTCTGGTTATAGACAGACCCGTTTCCTGACTCTACCATGCCACAGTTGGGGCAATTGCCACCATTATAAGGATTACCACACCAATGGCAAATAAGAAGGTGTGGATGAGACATAGAAAGAATCAAAAGGTTTGGGAGGGTAAGGAATGAAGAATCAAAAGGGTAGGAGGGTAAAAATGAATATTTTTGGGTTTTTGGAAAGACATTTTGTACAAATAAGAGAGAAAATGTTTTTGTGTTTTTGTGTTCGTTGAAAACTGATTTTAAAATGTTTTCGTGAACTGTTTTGTTTTTATATGAAAATAAGAAGATAATATGAACAAGGGTGGGTAAATATACAATGAGTGTATATCCCGATTCACTAATACGCAAAACCGTTTAGAGTAGCGCGCACACCTCCCCGGCAGCGGCGCCAAATTTTGATTGGCTCCAAACGGTCAACCTAAATTGACCAAAGGATGGTCAACAAGGTCAAACTGCCTAGAGTCAATGCTCCGCGGAATATAGTGTTTCCCCGGGTCGTTATGTCCCGACGAGGTGTGAATTGTTATCAAACGGGCTTGTGATCGGGTGAATTTGGACAGAAAGGGGTTTGTTTGATTACACTAAGGAATCTACAAGGAAATAGCTTAAACAAGCTATATAAACATATACGTGAATTTAGAAAAACCAGAAACGTGTAAAACCTAAAAATGCGTACGTTCAATTTAAATTTACGCGAACGTACAAAATAAAAAGTGAAAACTGAAATCTGAAAACCCCCAGGGGGTGAAAATGACTTTTTTACAAATCTAAGGTTAAAAGAAAATTTATAGAAAAAGAAAATAAATTTTTACACTAATTACTTATTTAATATTAATTAAATATTAATTAATTCTAATTATTAATATTTAAATAACTAAAATACAATATAATGTTATTTTAATACTAGAAAAGTGAAAATTAAATTTCTAAAATTATAAAATAACTAAAAACAAATTTTAAAATTAAAAATATGTCTTTTTGTCTTTTTGTGGTTTTTATATTAATTAATTACTAATTAAATATTAATTACCTAATTAAACTAATTAGAATTATTAAAAATACTCAAAAGGCTTATAAAATTAAGAAAATTTTTACAAAACTAATTAACTATCACAGGAATCGTAAAAAATTATAAAAAGTTTGTTTTATAAGTTTTTACACTATTTTACTAATTATTATATTAAATATTAATTAATTACTAATTAAACTAAATAAATTATAAAAATTAGAATATGAACAGCTGAAATTCTAGAAAAAATTCTAAAATTACTTTATATTATATAAAGACAAGGAAAAATATAAAAACTAGGGTTTACTTTATAAAAACTAATTTTTCTATTTAATACTTAATTATTAATTAATTATAAATAAAACTAATATTAAATCTGATTAATACTAAATAACAAAATGAAAATATAGAAAAATTACTGAAATTACTTTAACATAAAAGGAATTTAATAAAAATATAAAAATGCTAAGTGCTTAAAAAAATCTGAAAAGGAAAATTAAAAATTTAAATTACATTAAATAGAAACTATCACTTGAAATTAATTTGTTTTTTCCGGATTTTTCTTTTTGAAAACTATTTTAATACTAAAAACAACTCACTTTTACAAAAACATCTTTTTTGGAAATCAAAAATAAGCACTGTGGATGCTTATTTGCACCACAGTTGACTTTAGTTGACCAAACAAGAGAATAAGCTCAATTTAGCTTATGTGGGGCCCACTAGGGTGGAACTTGGTTCAGATGAGTTATTTGGACATGGTTAAGTAAAATTCAAGCAAAGAAACTAACAGAATAAGCAAATAAGCCACAATAAGCACTTATTTTTCTTAGTTGAACACTGAAAATGGGACAATGTATAGGGGTGGTTCCAGGTGGGGTCCACTGAGCTTGATCTCAAGAGCAAGCTCAATCCTTGAAGGTGGTTAGGAGGGGAGTCCAAGGAACCAAGTAGGGGGTGTGGGACCCACTTATGAGATCCGTGGAACCTCCTAAAGTGGAGGTGTTGGGGGACTGACCTGCTGCATAGGGGAATCCCTTTCCCTGCAGCTGACTTTGGGCTAAGATGAGGCCCCAAAAAAATTCACAAAAATGAAGTGAAGATGGAATTTTGAAGATGAGGTGGGATACTATAATTTCTAAAAAGATCAAGTCTTGGATCAAAGCCTAAAAATCAAAACAATTCCTTAAAATTTTACTTTTCTGCCTAAACATGCACATTTGACTTTTTGTATTTTTGTAAGGTTTGACTATTATGAACTTAGGTTGATCTCTAATTAATACTAGTGATGCATTAAACTGAAATAAGATTAATGTGAGCTAGGGTAACCACTTGTGGATCAATATGGGTGACTATGGACTCAACAGCCCTCACAGTAACTGGAAGTCATGGATCAAGGACAGATCTTGACTTTTTCTCAAAAGACAAATGGTTTTTATGTTTAACCTATTCTAATATGACCTAATGTAATCTATTCATGCCACATAAACAACAAAACAACCACATGGGCACAGGTTACACCCATGTGCCAAACACCCCCTTATAGGTGACTGTCTAGTGGTTTTCAAAAGGAATCACTGATTAAAGACCAATAACTAATACATACAAACATAATATTATATAACAAACTAATTTAAACAAATAAACACCAATAATAACACCAATTACATAGAAATCAAGAACAAGTAAATATGGCAGTTTTAAAAGAAAACTAAGCAAACCAAAATTATAATGAACAAGGAGCTGATTTTAAGCAATAGTATGACTCTAATAAACCTAATAAGCATTCAAACACATAAATGAAAAGCAGATAACTATGGAACAGTAAAATGACAAAATGTGAACAATGGCTTACAAAGGGTATCCAACTGAGATATGATATACCAAGGGCAAGTAACCAACCTAACACCTCCCTTGAGGTACTACAACCATGTTATTCCAATTTTTCACCATGCTCCTTTGCATCTTTGTTATCATACACTGATTTTTATTTATTAGCTATTTTTTTTGGTATTTTTCTTATTTTTTAGTAAATTGAGTGAGAACAGATCACATGGCTTAAGGAGCTTATAGAAGTTTATTGGTGACTGAAATGATCTTATAGAACCTGAAATAACAACATTTAACAGTATTGAGTGAATTTGTCAAATTCACTCAAAAATGTTAAATTTGAATTGAGACAATAAGACTGGATTTAAAGCTTTAAGAAAGATCATAATACATTAAATAAACTGAAAACAACTTGAGTTTACTGAAAATTACAACTGAAATGTAGATTATACTACCTACGTCTAAACTATTTTTAAAGCTACACTAATAATTCTTCTTTGCTGCTTCTCTCTTGATATATATAAGTCTTTTGAGGTCCTTGCAGCTTACCAAGACTTTCCCACTTCACCTGAGCCCTTGGATTGGTCAAACTAATCCCCACCGTTTAATTTTGGTTTTGGCGGGAAATTTGGATAAGGCAATTTGCAGTTTACTTGTAGGGTTTTAAGGCTAATAAATGATGTTCGGGGTTTAGTGTGAGGTGGATGGGACATGAAATGGTGATGTTGAGGTGGAGGGATGGGAAGGATTGAGTGTTGCAGGGGGTAGTAGCCAAGTGGGGAAGGGCGGTGGATGGTCAAAGATGGGGTTGACCTGGGGGAAATATTAAAACGGGAGGGAGTATATTTGTTGGTGGGCTGGGTGATAGTTGGGCCTGGGTGTTGTATGGGCTGGTGGAGTAATAAGGGTGGAAGGGTTTGTGGTTTTGGGCTAATATATAAACAAGGGTCCGTTTGGTATTATAGCAATAAACACAAGGACCATACATGTAATTAGGTGAAAATGAGGGGCTGGTTTTATCATTTTTCCATAGTTATCACAAGGGCCAAAGTTGATAACTTCAATAACCCAGGGACCCAAAATGTAATTTTTTACAAATAAACACCTAGGGACCATTTTTGTAAATTTCCAAACCCCGGGGACTAAAATTGCCATTTCACCAAAATTTCATTCCAAGGACTAATCTTGCCAAAATAAGTAATCACAGGACCATAAATGCTTTTTCTTCCAAAAATTTCCCACCATGGACCAATTCTGTCAATTTCTGAAACTCCAGGGACCAAAATTGTAATTTTCCAAAACTTTTGAGGTTTTTCACCAAAGGATTAAATATGACAACTTATGATTTTAAAAGGACATTTGGTGATAATTTTCCATATTTTGAATGACCAGGGACTAGTTTTGACATTTTATGAAAGTTAGGGGACTGAAACTGCCAATTTTGCAAACTTTGTACATTTTTCATCTGTTTTTACTCATTTTGCATCTAAAACATATAAAACACAATTTTGAAATATTTTCAGTAATTTGATGCATTATTGAGTGTTTTTGTATGTTTTGCAGTTCAGATTTGACCAAAAATGATGAGTGTTTGAGCACTCATCAGTGGTCCAAGGTAGTGGTTAGGACGATAGCTTGGGTCCATAGGAGGACGGTATTGGTTTCCTCCTCTATTGGAAGTCCTGGCTATTGCATGAGCTTCATACGGAATACCATCGGCGGCAGTACAGTTATAATAGGCATGAGGACCACCACACGTAACACAAACTTCCACTTTTTTAACTTCAGCAGGAGAAGAAGTTTGTGGGAAAGAGACTTTCTTTTACTGGGATAGAATCAAAGCTTGAATAGCATCGGTGAGTTTATCAATCTTATCATCGGTGCTAGGTTGACTCACGGGAGATGAAGTGGAAGGACCAACACTCACTTGGGAAACAACCGGCTTGCTTCATGTAATGCGGACCTTAGACTTGTTTTCGATGATAGCTAAAGCTTCTTTTGTGGTTCTAATCAAAGAATTACCTCCCGCGGAGGCATTGAGAGAATCCTGATCAGTTTGGCTCACACCATTGTAGAAAGTGTCGAGTTGCATCAACTTGGAGAAACCATGATGAGGACATTTGCGAAGTAATTCTTTGAAACGATCCCACGCTTCACCAAATGATTCATCATATTTTTGCGTGAATTTGGTGATTTCGTTTTTAAGACTCGTGGTCTTTGAAGGTGGGAAGAATTCATTCACAAATTTCTTGATAAGATCTTCCCATGTCTCAATTGAGCGAGGGGGTTGTTTTTCAAGCCAAATCCGGGCTTGCCCCTCGAGGGAGAATGGGAAGAGAAGAAGCTTGATTGCTTCAGAAGGGACATTCTTATATTTGATGGTTGATGTGATTTTGATAAACCATCGAATGTGAGCATGAGGATCGTCCCTCTCAAAACCATATAATTGACTTAAGGTTACAAGATTAAGTAACCCGGTTTTGAGCTCAAAACTATCAGCCACGATGGCTGGAACAACAATAGCATCTCCGTAACCCTCGATGGGGGCTTGGAGAAACTCACACATAGGGCGGTCTTCCACCATGGTAACAGCAGATGTGGAAACAGTACGGATCTCAAATCCGACTATTGGTGCTGAACGTCTATGATGTCTTCTAGGAATTCTTACAAACTCACGTAATGGGCTAGTAGACCTAGAAGAATGAGTGCGCATGCACTAGGAACAAAACTAATCAAAACAAAATCGAGGCAAAACCACAGTGAACTTAAACAAATAATCTCAAACGAATTGCTTCTTTAGAAAAGGTACACCACTCACAAGGATACAATGACAAGTTTTACTCTTTTGTTTGGGAACTTATTAATGTTCACACCCCCAGTTGGTAGGTGTTCTGTCTTCGTTTGCGACAATGTATTTTATGTATTTTTTCACAAGAAAAAGAAGAATGTTTTTGGGTTTTTGGGTATGGGTGAAAAACTCTTGGAATTATTTTTGGTATCAATTCGTTAACCGAAATCGTTTCCTTTAAGATTACTTGTAGAGTGGCGGAAGAGTAGAATGGATCTCTTTTCAGTTCGCAATTTAATATCAGAACTTGCCTTTACCACTTGTGTAGGTTATAATCTTAAAGGAATCGAAGTAATTTAACTTCACGATTTTGTTTTGTTGTTTATGATTTTTTTTGGTGTTGTTAACACTTTACGAAAAGTGTTAATAACTTTTTGATGTTTTGATTAAAAATTTACAAAAATTGGTGGGATTTTTACAATGACGAATGTGAAAAACCACTAATCTCTAAGACGTTGAGAATACGCGCACACCTCCCCGGCAGCGGCGCCAAATTTTGATTGGTCCTGAACAGTCAGGCAATATTGACCAAAATAAATGATCAACAAGGTCAAAACGGCTTAGACCAACTAACCAAGGAGTACAGTGTTTTCCCGGGTCGTTTATGTCCTAGCGAGGCGTGAATGGTATTTTAAACGTAATGTGATCGGATGATTTTAATCGGGAAAAGGTTATGATTGATGAAATGAAGGAAATACAAAAGAAAATAGGTTAGACAAGCTATATGAACAATTACGTGAACTAAAATTAACTAGGGACGCTAAAAACTAAAAACGTACGTTTAAATTTAAAATAAACGTAAACGTACAAAAATAAAAGTGAATTTTATGCTACGCTATTCATACGGGTTTCCAAATAATTTTCCTACGTACTAGATAACAAAATAAATTTTAGGAAAAAAGAAAATTAATCTTATGATTAAAATTCTAACTACTATGAATTAAAAGCTATTTTACACTAATTAAATTCTAATAAATATCAAAACTACTCTAAAAATTTTGAAACTTTTCTAAAAATTACCTAATGTTAATAGAGACATAATAAAAATATAAAAATGGGGGGCTCAGTACAAAAATAAGATGGAATAAGCAGATTAAGGGCTGATTAGCTTATTTAAACCAACCAAACAACAAGGGGTCTAATATTAAATTTTGCAAAGGATGTTTGAAAATAGACCCAAGGGCGAGTGGTTATCTGTGTGGTGTGTTGTGTCTGTTCAGTTGTGAGCCAAGGGACACAGGTTCGAATCCTGCCCTTGGCTTTTTGAAAACTATATTTTTTTTTTTTTTCAAATTTTCTTTTTGCAAATCATTCTAACAACAATCTTAAACAACTTTTATGAAAACATTTTTTCTGAAACAATTTAAACAAGCTTCTGGCAAGCTTAAAATCCCACAGTTGGGTGTTTTGTTTTTCAAGTGAGCTTTTGAGCTTTAGCAGCTTAAGCACAATGACCACAAGAGTAAAGAAGAAGGCAAATAATGGCAAACATGGTCACAATTAATCTAAAAGCTACATCATAACAACAATTAACAACAAGAACATCAAAAGAAATAAAAATCAACAAGCTTATCTGCTATTTAGGTAAAGCAGCAGATACTGAACCTGATGAAACAACTTAGAGGGTGAAATAAGCTAGATGAATAAGCTTATTAGTCCAAGATAGGCATGGGTATCTCAAGCCTATACAACAAGCTATCTGTAAAGCAAAAATGGATAAACTAAGGAGCTTGTAGTAGCTTTAACAAACTGTTGGAAGGTGACTGTTGAGACAGCTAGGCTTAACAAATGGAAGACTAAAAAGAAACTACTAGGGATCAAAATAAGCTATCTAGAAGCTTATACTACAAGGAAACAGAGCAAAGGTATCTAGGGAATTCCTAAATAAGCACTAATGGGGATGAGATAAGCAGTTTGAATAACCTAATAAGCACCTAAAAAAGCCAAAACTACTCTTATTCTGTTAAAGTGAAAACAGGTCAAAGGGGCAGCTTTGGGAGCATGCACAGAGCTAAAAAAAATTCCTAAAATTAATCTAAAAATACAGGCATGTTTACAAGCTGGAAAATAACCCACAAACTAATTTTCAGGTCAATTGACCATGAAATGAGCAAAATAAAAATACCTTATTGATGGATGGTGGGACAAGCAAAAGTGCAAGGCTGCAGTTTCTGCGGTAGTTTGTAGGCTAAAATCTTGATGCCAAATGATATTGAATATGCAAAGTGAGCTCAATTTCCTAAACCCTATACTACTAACTGATAACAAAACCAAAATTAGATCCTATTTCTAAACCTAACTTGTCTAAATTTGGGAATGAAAGAGGGGGGTTGAAACAGCAGGCTGCTGATGGCAGTGGGTGAAAAAGGGGCAAATGGTGGGGATTTTTACTTGGAAAGCATCACTTAGATTGTGTGCAACTTAGATCAACCTGTAATGAACTATTAGTGAGCAAAATTAACACAAAAGAAACCCAAAATCATAATCCATCCTATCTACAAATGGGAACAGTTATGCAAAAGAGATTTTGGACAATATTCTCAAAACCTTTAATACTTAAAGGAGATGCAAGAATTCAGTGTGAAACTATTTTTAGTTAAGTACCAAGACTAGTTGAAAGTAAAAGGATGTTCAAAAACTAATTTTGTGCCAAAACCACTTGTTATGCCAAACAGTCCTTTGTGGGACTGTTTTTGCTTTTGAGCTTGAAAAATACTTTGGAAATCAGTTTTTTTTTTGTGTGCAATTAAACAGATGCTAAGACTAAAAGTAACCTACAAAGCAAATGAGATACCCTAATAAGCAACTTAAATAAGCAAAGCAAGATAAGCAGTTAAGGTCTTAAATATCTAAATTAGATAAAAACTAAACTATCTATCTAGAGGATAAAAACTAAATTAACTAAATAAAAAAAACATGAATAAGCAGGAAATGACAAAAGGTAAGCACCATTAAGCAGTTAAAATCATGAGTAGGGAATTAAGCTGATAAAAACTTTAGGATTGTGAAACTGTTAAGAAGACTTAGAAAAATAAAACTTTCATTAAAAATAAAGAGTACAAAAACTTTAAAAATTAGAACATTACTTAAAACCCTACTGCCTTTCAAGGCTTACAATGAAGTCCTATTTATACTAAAATCCAAAAACTAGGGTTGCTTCCTTCTTGTGCTTGTTCTGAGTGTAAACACGGCCTTGGATGCTTTTGTGGTTTCTTGAATATATCCCAGCCATTTGTTTCATTTAATTTGATCTCAGCCTTTAATCTTGATTTGGCACCAAAAGGGTCATGTGGATTGCCAACGTGGAGGCGGGGGGAGGTAATAAATCAAGTGGGATTGGTATTTGTGAGGGGTAGGGTGGCTAGGTAGGTGCATTGGGGAGAGGAGGGGAGAGACAAAATTGTTGGGTAAGGTACAATGGATGGAGATGCGTGTACTGGTGAAGCTTGAAACCAGGGAAAGGTGAAAAGGAAGGGTTGACCTTTTTTGACTCACATTTTATTAATAAAGCGGTTTTGGATTGGTTTTGGGCTTAGAGTATGAACTGGGCCAAAGGGGTAGGATAGGTGGGTTGCAGTTTTGTTTAGATTTGGATTTTTTGGTTATAATAACAACAAGGGTCCATTTGGTTTAGTAAATATCACAAGGACCAAGTTTGTAATTATTCTAAATTTCAAGGGCTGAGTTTGGAGACTTTCAACTTGCTTCAAGGTCCATTTCTGCCATTTTTTTAAAGTCCAAGGCCAATGAATGTAATTTTCCACTTTTGGACCCCAGGGACTAAAAAAACTGCCAAATATTGAAACTTGAGGGACCAAAATGTAAATTCCTCAAACTTTCATTCCAAAGACCAATGTTGACAACTTGTGAACTCCCAAGGACTAATGTTGACCTTTCATCCAAAAATATTCCACCAGGGACCAAATCTGCCAATTTATGATAGTTTAGGGACTGATTCTGCCAATTCAACATACTTTGCTCACTTTTCACCTGTTTTCAATCCTTTTGTACCTAAAACAAATAAAAACACAATCCAAGGATATTTGCAGTAATATTAGGTATATTTGGGTGTTTTCAGTATTTTTACAGTCTAAAATGGGTCTGAAATGATGAGTGTTTGAGCACTCATCAGTGTTGGTGTCATAGAGTAGTGCACTTGCATATCAAGTTGTCTACTTAATTGTATCTTGACATACATCAAGTGTATTAGTGTTTCTTAGTCATTGTGTTGATCATTGTGATCCTGTTGAGATCTTGGAGATCTCTTGAGTGTTGTAGATTGTATGAGGATCGTGTAGATTGTGTGAGGATCATGTTGATTGTGTAGATTGTGTGAGGATCGTGTTGATCGTGTAGATTGTGTGACGATTGTGTTGATTGTGTAAGGATCGTGTTGATCATGTGATAAGTTAATATCGTGTGGATCGTGGTAGATTAGTACTAGCTAAGATTAGTACTCGACATCTAACTTAGTGTTGGAAAATAATGTCAGCGACGTTGTACGGTTTTCTCCGCCTGAAGGGAGTCTTGTTGATATATTGCTGGAACTCTCGAGTCGGATACTCGGGAAGTGGAGTAAGGCGAAGAAGAGCTTCGTGACCGAACCACTATAAATCTCGTTATCTTGGTTTGATCTTTCCATCTCTTCTCTTTACTTACTTATTGCATATTTGTGTTAGTATAGTGTTGTGTTCATATTAGTGTTAATTGCTTTCATCTACAATTGAATCTAAGTCTTTCAAAGAGAAATTTTTATATCTAAAGAAAACAAGTTGGTAAACTATTCAACCCCCCTTCTAGTTTCTCACAAATCCCACAAATGACGCCTGGAACATGGACACAGTTGCAAGCTCACACCTTAATGCTTCTGTTAATAGTCTTAGTAATGTTTTTAATACTTGCATATATTCGTCTGTCTCGGTTGGTGATGGGCATTCTTTTCCTTTCACCAATACGGGTCATAGTATTCTGCCAACTCCTTTTCGCCCTCTCCAATTAAATAATGTTCTCATTACACCCCAAATTGTCAAAAATTTAGTATAGGTTCATCAATTTGTATGTGAAAATAACTGTACCGTTGAATTTGATCCTTTTGATTTTTCTTTTAAGGATTTCATGACGCGTCGGGTGCTTCTCCTATGTGATAACACAGGCGACCTCCATCTAGGAAGCGAATTGTTACGACGTCTCGTTTCAAATAATTGCATTTCATGTACTAAGGAAAAGCCTCCCGTGCTTTGTCATTCTTTCTAGCTTGGCAAACACGTTAGACTTCCATTTTCTAGTTCAAACACTGTCGTTAATGCTTGTTTTGATATTGTTCACTCGGATGTGTGGAAATCACCCATTCCGAGTCTTTTTGGTTTCAAATATTATGTATTGTTCTTGGATCACTATTGATGATATCAAATAAGTACATCATGTTGTCATTATTTGTCCTATATAATTGACTTATTTTATTATATTTTATATGAGAAACGATACTTAATTGTTTACTTTAGTAATTCTCATGTAAAAAAAAGCAATTGGTGAAACTTGGCGATTTTGGACGAAATATGAAGCAAAATGATCAAGATGGAAAAGCCTACTGAAATCCAGAAGATACGCCGCATCATTCTAGACAGATGCACCGTACTATCATACTTAGATGAATTCGAAGACCATTGCCTGACTTTGAAGAATGCGCCGCATCAGATCATGCGCCGCATAAAAAACTTTGGTCAATGAAGAAGATCCAACTTTTTCTACTCCAGATACGCCGCATCACATTATCAACGTACGTCGTATCTATATCAAGACTTCACCAAATATGATTCAAGATACTGAAGGACATGCGCCGCATAAAGAATCAAGTTATGCTGCATCTGAAGACGGTGTACGAATATTCTAGAATATATTAATCTTGGACCCCACGCGAAGTTAAGCAGGTGCGTCGCATCTACCTACTCAATGCGCCGCATCGAACCCTCAGACAGAACCTATGAATACCCCAAGAAGTCAGATGACAAGACACACACAAAAACCCTAAGGAGACGAATTCAGACGACTTGGCAACACAAGACACACCACATAAGAAGATCTTAGAGCAGTAAGAAGGTCCTGCATGTTTTTAATTCATTAAGTAGTTTTGTTTTATCTGTAATAGTAAGCTTTAATTCATCAGGATTGATGGGCTTGTGGCCACCATACTACCCCCCTTAAAATTGCTTTCCCATCAATTAAAGTTTATATGTTGATGTTTTTGGTGACTTGTATATATGTGCATTGATAACCTCTGTGTCTAGCTGAGTTTTGCTTGGGCTGCCATACCCCCCTCCTCGCCTACTTATCTAGCATCTAGAAAGTGGGATAGGCATAAGTGATCATTAAGAGTTTACTCGCCTATATTTATGATCCAACGAGACAGATTAGATTACGATACACAACATATAAAACTAGCAATAAAACAAGTGACAAGCTGCTTAATAATCAGGACAGACCTTCTATCTGTATCTATTATCTATTTGTGTACGTGTTTGCTATTTGCTGATTCGTTCTCATTAGTTTAATTTACTATTTAACTACCAAATCGTGCTAGTCTCTCAGACCAAAACCCCCTTGCGTTAGATTAGATTGTAAAACTAACTTAGAATAATAAAATACTGATAGACTAACTAGGAATTACATTCCACTCTTAGTGAGCGACATTTTGCTTACCACTATATATATTTTGATCGAATACACTGTCCGTTAGTGTGTGTGCTAGGATAATCCGGATAAATATAAATGTAAAACTTGTAATAGGCAAATCACACTATACTACACCATGACACGCTGCACACAACATATCAAGTTTTTGGCGCCGATGCCATGGAGTGAATTGTTAATACCTGTTTATCTGTTAGTATTTTAATTAGGTTTTCTAACTTTTTAGATTTTTAGATTTTTAGGTTTTTAGTTTTTTATTGCTAACTTTATTGTGTATTAGTTAGATTGCATTCATTGTATAATTTGCATATTTACTGTTTTTGTGTGTTTGTTTTTCATTGTTTTATTAGTTTTTAGTTTTTTTTTTTCTTTTGTTTTTACTGCATAACTTCTGTTGCTGTTTTCTGCTGATACAAACGATATGACGCATATATTTTTTAGATGTAGCGTATGGCGTTTTAATTTTTATATAGCGCATCTAATTTAATAAATCGAGTACGGCGCATCTATCCCTAATTGCTTCCCCTAGTTGCGGCATATTCCGATTTTAATCAGAAAATTTTTCAGGAACTTTAACAGACATACGGCGCATCTGTTTTTCAGATACGACGCATTAATTATTTATTAAAAATAGTTTACGTTTTTATTAAATTAAAGAGATACGGCGCATCGATTTTTGTCGATACGACGCATCTATTTATCAAAATCAAAAATCTTGTGTTGTGAAACGTAACGAAGATAAGGCGTACTAGCTTTTGTCTATATGACGCATCTATTTTTTTTCTAAAATATAAGTAATTTTTTATAACTTAAAAGATATGGCGCATTTAATTTATTTGTGCGGCGTATTGATTTTCTGAATAAAAGTCTGATTTAATTTTTAACGAATTAAGATACGGCGCATCCTTTTGATAGGATATGGCGCATCATCTACAGATATCAGCAACTTTTACTCTTTGTTTTGTTATTTGATTTCCAGTATTTTGTTGTATCTTTCTTCCAGGCAAATACTACTGACGAATTTGTCTCTGATCACAGGAATGACTACGGAAGATATCACCATGGATGAATATTTGGCTAGGAAACAAGGGAAGCTACAGCACAAAGTGAATTCTCCAACGGAGAAGCTGTGGTTTCTAAAGGAAGAAGAGGATGAGTATGAGAATTATGAACTTAACTTATGAGATGGAGATGAAAGATCTCCTTGATGCAAAATAGGAGTTGAACGTGAGTCTAACTTGAAGACTCTGGAATAGAGAGAAGAGCTCACCGGGAGACAACCCGGATTTATCTTTACTGTTTTTTTGTGTAGAGTCAGTCAGATCTGCAGTAGATGCGGCGCATCTCCATCATAAGATGCGGCGTATCAACTGTACAGATCATATCTTCTATTTTTTCGCATTTTTTATTTTTCTGCACTTTATAAACTTTCTGTTAGTTTATTTAATGTGGCGCATCCCTGGTTAAGGATGCGACACATCTTATTTACTGATCCGTATTAATTCCAAGCTCGATACGGCGCATCTCATTCAATAGATGCGGCGTATCGACTGACCTGATGATTTTTACAGATTTTAATTTTAATTTTTTAGGTTTTATTTTTACTAACTACTATTGAATTACGCATGATGCGTGCGTTGTGTCATATGCAGTATAGGGGTAATTGCCTAATTTCAAGTTTTACATTTATATTTAGCCGACTTATCCTATAACACACACACTAACGGACAGTGTATCTGATCAATATGTATATAGTAGTAAGTAGAGTGTCGATCACTAAGAGTGGAATGTAAAGCTTAATTTGTCTATCAGTATTTTAATATCCTAAGTTAGTTTTACAATCTAATCTAACGCAGGGGGGGTTTAGTCTGAGAGACTAGCAATGTTTTTGGTTTATTAAACAGTAAATCAAACTAATGAGAACAAATCAGCAAATAGCAACACGTACACAGATAGATAATAGAGACTACAAGAAGACTTGTCCTGATAATTAAGTATCTTGTCACTTGTTTTATTGCTAGTTTTATATGAAGTGTATCGTAATCTTTTCTCTCTCGTTGGATCGCAATATAAAGGTGAGTAAACCCTTAATGATCACTTACGTCTATCCTACTTATCCAAAGACGTTAGATTAAATAGGCGAGGGGCTGATATGGCAACCCACGGGCTCAGCTAGACACAGAGGTTATCAAAGCACTAATATAAGTCACCAAAGACATTAACATGTAAACTTTAATTAATGGGAAGCAATATTAAGGGGAGTGTACGATGTTTCGTAGTCACATATCACAATCCCATCAATCCTGATGAATTAAAGCATACTATTACAATAAAACAAAACTACTTAATGAATTAAATACATGCAGGACCTTCTTACAGCTCTAATATCTTTGTTTGGATTGTGTCTTGTGAAGCTTCTTCGACTGAATTCGTCTCCTTAGGGTTATGTTGCACACAAAATTCGTAACAATCTTGGGGTATTTATACTTTCTGTCTGAGGGTTAGATGCGGCGCATTGAGTAACGAGATGCAGCGCATTGACTTAACTTCGCGTGGGGTCCAAGATTAATATATTATAGAATATTCGTGCACCGCCTTTAGATGCGGCGTAACTTGATTCTTGTATGTGGCGCATGTCCTTTAGCGTCTTGGATTATATCTGGTGAAGTCTTGATAGTGATATGCCGTATGTCAGAAATATGATGCGGCGTATCTGGAGTAAAACAATCTTGATCTTCTTTGTTGACCAAAGTTTCATAAGCGGCGCATGCTAGAATTGCATGTGGCGCATTCTTTAAAGTCAGGCAATGGTCTTTGAATTCATCTAAGTATAATATTGCGGCGTATCTGTTGAGAGAGATACGGCGCATCTTCTGGGTTTCAGTAGACTTTTGACATCTTGCTGGTTTTGCTCCATATTTCGTCCAAAATCGTTAAGTTTCACCAATTGCTTGTTTTTACCTGAGAATACTAAAGTAAATAATTAAGTATCGATTCCTATAAATAATATAATAAAACAAGTCAAATAAATAGGATAAATAATGACAATAAAATACACTTATTTGAGTTCATCAACGCACGAGTTGTGATTTTCTTAATTCAAGTGTGTTGCTTAATGGTGGTGTTTATATTTTCTGTACTTACTGTGGAGAAATCATTCATGGAGGCTTGAACGCCTCTCATCCACAAGAAATTTGATTTTGCTTACAAACACATAATGAAGGATCAAACTTAGCAAATCTCAGGGGAGTTTTCCGTTCTAATTCTTTTATTTTCTTGTTTTTAACCTTCAATTACAAACAACGAGGACGTTGTTTAACTTAAGAGGGTGGATGGAGAATTAGAACACTTACTTGTCCTAAATTTTCAAAAATATGCTTTAATCTATAGTTAATGTATCAAAATTTAAAAAATTTTAGCATGTTTTTCTTAAATCTAAGTTGCATAGCCGTTCACATAACTTTATTTGCTAAAATATTTTTGTGCATGTGACTAGTAAACTTTAGAATTTGGCTTGTATACTATTTGAGTCCACAATAATGAGTATTATTGATATACTTGGAGTGACTTTTCTAACTTGGTAAATTTCTAGGATTACACCCAAAAAGCCTATTATATGTTTTGTGTTACTAACTAACTACACTGGTTAGTTAATCCCTGTATAAAACCCTTTGTTAGTCTCATTTTTAGAGTAAGATACCCCTAGAAAAATCCTCAGAGCCATTCATTTCGTTTCATACACCTGTGTTAATTGTTTCATTACACCTTAAACCTTAGCCTACCCTGTAGACTAATGTCCGTGGTTAGTTGCTTTAGGCAAAGTGTGTTTCCTTGCGTTACCTGTGTTCGTGTGCGTAAATTCATTATATTTGGTTAGGTCGGGAAATTGCACAATGCAATTGGAGTGAAAGTAAATATTGTATAATTTGAGTCTTGTTATTTTTCGTGTGTTTACTACTTTCACTATTTACCGTTATTTCTGAAGTTATGAAAAATATGAAAAAAATATCCAGAGTTATCGTTATAGTGATGTGGTAAAATTTTACACATCTTAGTCTTAAGTTTATGCATATGTTGATGTGTTAAAAAAAATAAAAATTAATAAAAAAATAAAAATAAAAGTTGGTAAGTTTGTTATAAGCTAACGACGTAAAGTTTTGTATTAAGTGGGTGATATCGCCATTATTTGTTGTTGTACTATATATATGGATTGAATGGGAGTTAGCCGTTATGGGAACGCCAACTAAGGTTTATTATTTGATTAAGAGTTTATTGAGTATAATTCGTGTCTACTTAGAGCGTTAGTTACATGAGTCAAAAGCGTGAGTTATTCAATGATATGAGTCTTATTCATGGGATGGTTGGAAAAGTGATTAACCACACTTAGGACTTAATCTAATTGTTTGTTTATTTTTTATTTTACAAAAATTTATATCCTAAATGTTATCCATACCCAACCGTATCGTTGTATTCGTTGTTAGATTTCGAGCATCCGGATATGATGATGGCCAAGTGAGAATGTTAAATTTATGAATAAGGTAGTGACCATCTGAGTATTAGATTAATTGACTAACGTACCAGCGATCTAGTGTGTGACTTGGTGGTCATCCGTTATGCAAATAACGCGCCAGCGATCCAAGAAGTGCACTAGTGACCATCCGTTAGTTGAAGCGTCGAGGACTCGCGCCAGCGATCTACTAAATTTATGCAGGAGATGTTTGAACGAAGCTAGGTTTACCCTTAAGCCTCAAAACCCTTTTTACCGCTTTAGACTTGTCACTCCTTCGCTTTAGTGGAGGAGATGTGTATCCTTGCCAAGCATATGATAGAATATTTTTAACAACTAAACAATTAAACGATTAGATCGGTTTGAATTGTATATTTTAATTTTGTTTCTAACTCGTTAAGTGTTTGGTTTTGCAATTATGATAAGACGAATAAGTGCTTAATTATAAAAATACATCCTAATATCTTTTAGGATACATTTTCATAAATTATAATCTAAAGGTTTACTTGGGGACAAGTAAAGTTCAAGTGGGGGGATATTTGAAAACATCAAATAATTACATTATATTGTCATCATTTGTCCTATATAATTGACATGTTTTCTTATATTTTATATGAGAAATGATACTTAATTGTTTACTTTAGTAATTCTTAGGTAAAAACAAGCAATTGGTGAAACTTGGCGATTTTAGACGAAATATGGAGCAAAATGATCAAGATGGAAAAGTCTACTGAAATCCAGAAGATACGCCACATAATTCTAGACAAATGCACCGTACTATCATACTTAGATGAATTCAAAAACCATTGTCTGACTTTGAAGAATGCGCCACATCAGATCATGCGCCGCATATAAAACTTTGGTCAAGGAAGAAGATCCAACTTGTTCTACTCCAGATACGCCGCATCACATTATCAAAATACGCCGTATTTATATCAAGACTTCACCAAATACGATTCAAGATACTGAAGGACATGCGCCGCATAAAGAATCAAGTTACGTCGCATCTGAAGACGGTGAACGAATATTCCAGAAATATTAATCTTGGACCCCACGTGAAGTTAAGTGATGCGCCACATCGAACCCTTATACAGAACCTATAAATACCCCAAGAAGTCAGACAAAAAGACACATACAAAAACCCTAAGGAGACGAATTCAGACGACTTTGCAACACAAGACACACCACATAAGAAGATCTTAGAGCAATAAGAAGGTCCTGCATGTATTTAATTCATTAAGTAGTTTTGTTTTATCTGTAATAGTAAAGCTTTAATTCATCAGGATTGATGGGCTTGTGGCCACCATACTGCTCCCTTAAAATTGCTTTTCCATCGATTAAAGTTTATGTGTTTATGTTTTTGGTGACTTCTATATGTGCATTGATAATCTCTGTGTCTAGTTGAGTTTTGCTTGGGCTGCCATACCCCCTCCTCGCCTACTTATCTAGCGTCTAGAAAGTGGGATAGGCATAAGTGATCATTAAGAGTTTACTCACTTATATTTATGATCCAACGAGACAGATTAGATTACGATACATAACATATAAAACTAGCAATAAAACAAGTGACAAGCTGCTTAACAATCAGGACAGGCCTTCTATCTGTATCTATTATCTATTTGTGTACGTGTTTGCTATTCGCTGATTCATTCTCATTAGTTTAATTTACTATTTAACTACCAAATCGTGCTAGTCTCTCAGACTAAACCCCCTTGCGTTAGATTATATTGTAAAACTAACTTAGAATATTAAAATACTGATAGACTAACTAGGAATTACGTTTCACTCTTAGTGATCGGCACTCTGCTTACCACTATATACATATTGATCGGATACACTGTCCGTTAGTGTGTGTGTTAGGATAAGTCGGCTAAATATAAATGTAAAACTTGAAATAGGCAAATCACACTATACTACATCGTGACACGCTGTACACAACACATCAACTATTCTTAATTTGTTTGGGTATATCCTTTAATGCACAAATATGATGTTTTGTCTAAATTATTTTTATTTCACAGCTATGTTCACACTCAGTTTAAGTGTGAAATAAAGTCTTTTCAGTGTGACCATGAAGGTGAGTTTGACAACAGCAATCTACAGAAACTTTTTGCTGACAATGGCATCCAGTTTCGTTTCTCATGCCCCAACACATCACCACAAAATGGGGAGTCCGAACGGATGATTCGCACCATCAATAATCTCATCCGGACCCTACTTTTCCAAGCCAACCAACCACCTACATTTTAGGTTGAAGCTCTCCATATGGTTGTTCCACTTAATCAATATCTTGCCCTCTAATGTTGTTGCTAGTGATATTCCTTATACCAAACTGTTTGGCCAAAACCCGGACTATAGCCTCTTACAAACATTCGGCAGCTTATGTTACCCACACTTATATCCTAATCACAAACTTGAACCATGCACCACACCCTCTATTTACCTAGGACAACCATCGAATCATCATGGGTATCGATGTCTCGACTTGAACATTGATAAAATCATCATTTCCCGTCATGTCACATATGATAAAACCATTTTTCCATATGGCACTTCTAAGCCGACCTCCGCACCCAGCTATAACTTTTTGGAAGACTCACCAGATATAAATCCTCTAATTATTCCCTCTGCCCCCATTGCGCAACCCACTGTGCTTCAGCCCTCTACCGAACCAACAACACCAATTCTCCCCAACCCACATACGACCCCAAATAAGCCTGCACATGCCACCCCACCATCCTCACCTGCCGCTCCACAACTTACACCAAACCCCCCACCACTCGCGAACCAACCCCAACACATAATTCCTGATCCTCCGTATAACGCAAACCCTGTCTCTACTCATTCCATGGTCACGTGATATTGTATTAGGACTAATCGTCCTACTCAGCGTCTCAACATGCATGTGTCTTCAGTTTCTCCGTTACCAAAAACTTATCGTGATGCGTTTCATGTTCCAAATTGGCAAAATGCTATGCGTGATGAATATACTGCACTTATTAAAAACGGAACTTGGACTCTTGTATCCCGACCCAAGGACACAAACATTATTTGGTGTATGTGGATTTTTTGCCATAAGTATTTGGCTGATGGTACCCATAGTCGCTACAAGGCTCGACTTGTGGCGAATGGTAGTAATCAACTACAGGGCATTGATGTCGATGAGACTTTTTTTCCGGTGGTTAAACCAGGTACTATTCGTACTATTTTGAGTTTAGCTACTTCTCGGCATTGGCGCATTCATCAGCTTGATGTCAAGAATGCTTTCTTACATGGTAACTTATCTGAGACAGTATATATGCATTAGCCTCCGGGGTTTCGGGATCTTGTGCATCCCGATTATGTGTGCTTATTGCAGCGGTCTCTGTATGGGCTCAAGCAGGCCCCTAAAGCTTGGTTTCAGCGCTTTGCATCTTACATTACTTGGGTTAGGTTTCATCATAGTCGTTGTGACTCGTCTTTATTTATTTACAGAAAGGGGATGGATACTGCTTATTTGTTATTATATGTTGATGATGTTGTTCTTACTGCTTCTTTTGAAACTTTTTTGCAGCAGATCATTAACAAATTACATCAGGAGTTTTCTATGATAGATTTGGGACCACTTAACTACTTTCTGGGTATCTTTGTTACTCGTGATTCTTCTGGGTTATTTTTGACTCAGAAGAAATATGCTATTGAGGTTTTGGAGAGAGCATATATGGGTAATTGTAATCCTTGTCGGACTCCTGTTGATACTGAGTCTAAAGGGAAGATGGTGATCCTGTATCTGATCCAACCTTATATCGATGTCTTGCGGGTTCTCTACAGTATCTCACATTTACTAGACCAGACATATCTTACGCAGTTCAGCAGGTTTGCCTTTATATGCATGATCCTCGAGAGCCTCATTTCTCGTCTCTTAAACGGATTTTGCGGTATGTTCGAGGTACATTGAATTATGGGTTACAGTTATTTGCATCTTCTATTACATCCCTGGTTGCGTATTCGGATGCTGACTGGGCTGGTTTTCCAACTACAAGAAGATCAACTTCTGGGTATTGTGTATTTCTTGGCAACAACTTACTCTCATGATCCTCAAAACACCAACCGACGCTTTCTCGCTCTAGTGCTGAGGCTGAGTATCGTGGTGTTGCCAATGCTGTTGCTGAAACTTGCGGGTTACGCAATTTACTTCGTGAGCTACACACACCCTTGTCTTCTGCTACGCTTGTATATTGTGATAATGTTAGTATTGTTTATTTATCTTGTAATCCGGTTCAACATCAGCGTATCGAGAACATTGAGATTGATATTCATTTTGTTCGAGACTTAGTTGTTGCTGGTCAGGTTCGGGTGCTTCATGTTCCTTCTCGATATCTGTATGCAGATATTTTCACCAAAGGCTTACCGTCCGCACTGTTTGAAGAATTTTGTACCAGTCTGAGCGTCCGATGCCCTCCTGCTCCGATTGCGGGGGAGTGTTAGCCCGTAAATGTAATAGTCTTGTGTATCGGGCTCAAGCCCATGTCTAGAACATTCTCTATATGTATTTATGTACGATGTATTCCATAATGAAAGGCAATCAATCACAATTGACAGACAAATATTCTGTCTCATTACAATACACGTTATCAAAATGTAACGAAATATACACTCAAATTAATTTGAAGCATCTAACATGTAATAATGCTTTTATATACATGTGAAAAACAAAAGTAATGATATAAAATAATATGTAACATTAAGCGTTTATAAATCAGAATAAATGAAATGTCATAATACATGTGTGCTACAATTAAACTTAAAGTAGACCTATGTTTTTTGGTGGGCCAATTTATTTTTCAAAGCATCAATATCAGATTAGTAATCTTGATAATGGGTCATATTGAGTGATATTCTTTCTAACAGATGAGGGAGCTAGTTAAGAGACTCCAATCTCCACTAAGCATTTGATATTCAGTTTTCACTTAAGTATATCTAACCTTAACAAATCATATTAATTAATCACTTGGTTAATTAGCTAGCAGATACTAAGGGGCTGTTTACTTTTTGCTTATTGGCCATTTGGTAACAATTCTCATTCCACACAGAAATATCAATCGTTTCTTTTTTGCTTATTACAAAAGAACATCCTTAATGTGAAAGGGTGTAAAAACCCACCCCCTTCTCATTCAGGACAAGTTATACCCATCCATCATTTTCTTTCCCATTTCAATCATCATCAACATTTATCAGTCAAAACCCTTCTATCCTCCATCGTCACCAACCTTCTTCTCATCGATGCTCGCTTCTTCACTCCAATATCGCTTCCCTCAAGGTTTTACTATTTGCTTTAATTTCACTCATTTAACTAAAAGCTTTAATTGCCTTTAATGATGAAATGGGTGTGAAGAAGATGGTATAATCTCAGATCTATGGTTTTGTATAAAAGAAAATGGTTATAAAAGCTTTAACTTACTTTTTAGTTGTCACTTGGTTTTGTATAATGACATATTTTCAAGAATAAAATTGAGTTGATTATTCATTTTTCTGGGTTTATTTATATAAATAGTTAGATTCAATGGGGTTATGCATGTCTTTTTGTTTCGAGGCTCAAATACACGATCAAAATGGAATCTGAACATCGTAGTTCAAGAAAATTAATTAATAATAATGGAAAGGTATATAGAAGTTATCACCGGATTGTAACACTAGTTCTGATAAAAGGTAGTTCTGATAAATATTGGTCATTAAGAAAGAAAAAGAAACAATGTTTTCTTAAGTAAAACCAACTACAAACAGACAATGTTTTGTAAAAAGACACCCTTCATAAATAGAAGAAAAAAAAGAAGCAACCCCTAAGTGATGATGGTTCATAATGTATGATAGAGTTGAGATCCATGAAGAACCCATACATGCCATAGAACCTATTAACCAATCATAGCCACCCATTTATATTTTTCACCTTTTTTTTCAAAACAACATATCTTGCAAACGGTAAATCTTCAAGCTACAAGAAAAATACCATCGCGACGAGAATTAAATGATCTTTCCATAGATATGCATTGTTATATACTTTCGACAAACTTTTTTTTTTTAATTTCCGCCCAAAAAGAATCATATATGATTCATAAAAATCATATATGATTCGTAAAAAATCATATATGATTCGATTCTTACGAATCATATATGATTTGTTAAAATCGAATCATATATGATTCTTACGAATCATATATGATTCTTACGAATCATATATGATTCTTACGAATCATATATGATTTTTCTGGGCGAAAAAAAAAATGTTCATCTAAAAAAAGTTCGTCGAAAGTATATAACAATGCATGTCTATAGAAAGATAATTTAATTCTCGTCGCGATGGTATTTTTTTGTAGCTTGACGATTTACGGTTTGCGAAATATTTAAGTTTTAAAAAATGGGTAGAAGTTTATTTTTTTATTTTGATAAAACAAATGAGTGGCTAAGATTGTTTGATAGGTTTTATGGTAAAAATTGGATCTATAAAGAACTTTTGGCATGTATGATATAAGGTTGCAATAGGTCAATTTCAGGTGTTACTGTCACATCCCTTGATGATGTTTAAACTTGGCAGACCGGGTCCCAATTGCTACCATACGTATAAAACTATAAATATTAATAGATGTATATAAATTGAAAGCCCCTTACAATGAGGACCCCTATATGATTGCATCACTTGCACATGCTAATCGCCGCTATTATATTCTACAAAACTTCTAGGTTCATTGATTAGTGGAAAACACAAAATTATCAACAAACAAAATAGAGTAATTAATGACTATTTATACTACGTATCATATTTAACTTTTTATGGTCAAACACACAATTGTCCACTTTTGCAGGCAACATATGTTGCTTAGAGCAAGCACATCAGTAACTCAAGTTATAACTTAACTCAGCGTCACGTTAGCGCCACATCAGCTTTAACACTTTAACCTTAACTCACAAAAAAACACGCACAACAATAACTCAACCTTAACTCACTTTAACTCAACTTTTCATATATTTTCAATTTCAACCGTAAACTAAAACTAATACTTTATTTTTTTAAAAACCATAACATTAATTCTTAAAATATATTACATTACGAAAAAACAACAATACATTACGAAATTAAAAATACAATACGAAAAAAAAAAAAAACATTACGAAATAGAAATAAAAAGCATTACGAAATAAAAAGACATAAAAAAAATATTACACCACAACACATTTATTTATTCCGTACGCTTTGGCAACCCCAGGGGCGCAGCTATTAAAGGGCCGGGGGGGGGGGGGGGGGGGGGGGGGCGACCCCCTGAAATTTTTTTTGCGATGTAGAGGTATATAGTTTTCGTGTAGAAAAATTTCAATATATTCAGTTTCGACCCCCCAAAATTTCGGTATTACCCAAAAAATAGCTTTAGGAAAAAAAATTTAGATCCCGACCCCCCACTGAAAAACTTCTAGCTTCGCCACTGGGCAACCCGTATTCTTCCCAATATCTTAAAGTTTGATGTTGTTGGTAAAGTTCTTGGCTCGACATACCGAATATGTTTGGATTTTTCCAATTCGGATTTGGATTCGGATTGGATGATGAACCCGCGTATGGGTTCCCCCACCCACCGAGGAGGTTCGTTAACGAGTTAGGATTGTTGTTGTTACCTTGAGACATTTTTTTTTTTTTTGGATATTAGAAGTTGTAGGATAGAAGATAGTGAGTAGTGAAAATGTGGGAAAATGAAGTGTGGTAAATGGGTATTTATATTGGTTGAAAAAAGGTTTTTTTTTTTTTTTTTTTTTTTTTTTTTTTTTTTTTTACACAAGTATCCGTTAGGGGGGGTAATTGTAAATTTTTTTTTGAAACTATCCGTTTGTGAACTTTGGGAAGGGGGCGATGTGAAAGGTTTTTTTTTTTTTTTTTTTTTAATTCCAAACGCAGCCCTTTAACTTTGCGTTAAGCCACTAACGTGGCACGTTAACGCAGGAGGTCACATTGGGTAATTAGATAGACATGTTAATGTATATTCCACTTTTATATACTAAATTGTATTCCCTCCGCCCTAAAATTATAATTCACTCTTTTTTCGAATGTCACAAAATAATTGTCTAATTTTATTTTTCACCATTCTAAATTCTTTATAATTATAAAGATGAAATCTTAGTTGTTCAAGAATACAATGGTCTCACTTTTTCGATTTTTTTTCTTTTCTAAAGACAATAATTTTGAGACGAAGAGAGTAATAAAAAGGTCATATCCTCTAGAGATATCCGTTTTAACATAGGATATGTTAGTCTCGAAACATTCTGATAATGGGTCATACTAAGAGATATCCTTTCTAATTCATCCACCCTTTCTATAGATAGTACCTTTTCATTCGAGCCTTTACAAATCACTTTACTAGCAACTTGGTTAGCTAATTTATAGTAGAGCCATTTTCAAAAATAGTTCATTTTTGTTTTTTACATTCACTTTAAGGTAAAAATAGTATTGTCTGACTGCTAGACCTTGCGGCTACATATAAATCGCGACACATGTTCAAAGTTAGGTGGGATGTGACGGAAATGATATTTTGTGTGATCATGATATTTTTGTGCGGCCGTTTTGTCTTTTCCGAAAAAGACAAAATTTCTCAAAAAAACAAAATTTGAATTTCTTTTTTGTTTTTTGAAATTTTTTAGTCTTTTACGAAAAAGACAAAACGGTTGCATAAAAAACATCATGGTCGCACAAAAAGTCATTTCAGTCTAGCAAAAAACATCCTGTCAACCTTATAACAAATGTCATGATTTTTCTAAAGTCGTACATTTTAGCGGTCGCACAAAACTGAGAACTCTTTTTTCTTATTTACTAGAGAGTGATCCCAAAAACCAACAAATTGGTTTTGAAAATAACTCTTCATAATAACCAGCAAGTCTGTAATAAGGGATGATGGACCATCGTTTGTCATATTTAGTTGGTAATGGGTAAATGGGGTATGGATCATAATCGCTTATGTTGGTTAGTGTTGGGAAATTTGAACATTTTGGATAGACTAGACGAGTACCCGTGCATAGCAACGGGATTTTCTAGGGGCAAACAATTATAGCTGTGATATTGTAGCTAAAGTGATTTTGTTACGTGTATAAATAAAACATAAAATAATCAAAATGTAACTGCATTTTTTTTTCTTGCATGTCAACTTTGTGTTGCGTTGTCTATATAGATATAATGTATCAATTATACATTATTTTTCATCTCTTTATCTAAAGGATGCACCATTCAAAATAGGGAGGTGATTTGCACACTCTCCAAATTGATTGGCACACTCCAAATTAGTGTGTGTTGACATTTATACCCTCACAGAGTCAAAATGTGTAAATTAATGTGAGGGTATAATTGTCAACACACTTTAATTTGGAGTGTGTCAACACACTTCAAAATATATCAAGGCATATGAGAGTAATATATACATGGTGCCTTGTTATCCTGTAAAACGTCTTTGTACTTTATCATCCAGAGCTTCGGTGGGCCATTGAATATCACATGTACGTACCACTGAAATCATTTAACATTTTCACAAATTGAGATTTGTGAGAGAATCGATTGACTTAATAAAAAGGATCTTAAGGCCAACATCAGCGATACCTCAGCTTTCTCTCTCGTTTTATTTTCTCACTTCCTCTCACCATACGTCCGTTTTGGTCACTACCACTCGCCATACTTTGTATTTATAAACTAAAAACGTAAATGTAAACGTAAACTTAAATGTAATCGTACGAAATTAAAAACGTACACGTACGAAGTTAAAAATATTTACTCATACATTAAAACATTACATAGATTATTAAAAACTTAACCCTACAGAATTAAAACATTACATGGATTACTAAAAACTTAACCCTGCAAATTAAAATATTAAATCAGTTATTAAAAACTTAACCGTACAGAATTAAAACATTACATAGATTATTAAAAACTTAAACATACGGAATAAAATACGTAAATTAAATGTTCAAATCCCACTTCGCTTTGATCCCCACCCTTATAGTGTCAAATGGTTATATTCCTTTTGGGCCTCACATATATACGTTTATTGCTCGGTGATTGACTCACCATACGGACGCATTTCTTGGCCTAAGTCACACGCGAGTTTGGCATCCGTTTTGGAACTCACGAGCGTGAGTCATTCACTCATGAAGGAACTCACCTCCATTCTGTTTAGTATAACACATTTTCAATAATTAATTTGCTATCGATTATATATTTAGATGGTAAAACATCAGTTAACATAATTAATGTTTCAAAATTAAGTTCACTATAAAATTATACATTTATACATAAACATAAAGGATAATATGTACCTTGAAAAACATAATGAGTGTTGTTTGTGATTTATCTATTACATTCCAAAGTATTGTAATCACCTCATTCAATTCAAGAACTTCACGACTTTCCATTAGAATAATACTAAAGCATCAAAACTTCTCGATCACCATTCACATTTACTATTCACGTATACTGCAATATCTAAATTCATCTTATATTATCAAAGTAGATGAGTAATATTTCTGAAATCGAAAGTTTATTTAGGATATTGATATCACCAAATAAATCAAAAGTGAACTCAAAGTCAATTAAAACTTGACACAGTTACCTCATTATTGAAGGCTTCAAGTCCATATAGTCTCCATACATCATACCTGCAAAAAAACTAAATAACAACAAAGAAAAGCTTGATATCATATATTAGCCCAAAGACTTTTAAATAAGCTTGACATCAGAGGTTCAAAAAATTAAAAGAATTGACATTTACAAAAATATGTTCTTAAATACATGTAAGAGTAAAAAAAGTTAATTTTGTATGCAAACCTATTTGTCCACAAGTATATTTCAAGGTTTATCTCATGCGAATTAGATGAAACCATTTTGTAACTTTGCCATTTGGTTTAAGCTTTCAAGAAACACGACATTGGATGGTTGGGAACAAAAGTAATTGATGAATGTTTGATTTGATGGAGAACAACTAATTTAGAATATGATTTAAACGTATAATGCATAATTGAAATTTGTAATTGATATGAATGAATTAAATGACAATTATAATTCATATTAATGGATATTTATATCCCAAAACATCTTAGAATGTAAAATAAGGACATTCCAAACTTACTACACGTTTTGAGTTAATATATTCCAAAAATGACAATCATTTTATGTATAAATATCCATAGATGCCAAACTTACTACACGTTTTGAGTTATTTATTATTATTATTTTTTTTAATATTGAAACCTGTTTATCACTAACCAAAACTTGTTTAACTTTGTGACGAATTAGTATCATTTATCATGTCGTGTCGAGAATTAACGATGTTGTATCATACGTGGGTAGTCCCTTGGTACTTTGACAGCATGGACCGTGACTGATATTTGTCACTTACCATTGGTATTCTATGGTAAAGTATAGGTTCCGTCCTTTTATAAACTTTTCACATCTAGAGTGACAAACCAGATAGTCGCTAATTGAATTTTATATATCGCGTTGGGTAAAGTAGGGGCTCCATTGTTTGTAACTGAGTTACATCAACTTTTAGCGCTTGGAACTACATCAGATATTCAGATTGGTTTAATATGTCAATAGATGCCATTACCGACGGTCTTGTACGTCACTAATTGCCTATAAATTCTATTGGCTATGGATGCGACGGTCTTGTACGTCACTAGTGTTTATATCTCAATAGATGCCATTACCGACGGACGTGTACCTTACATTGCCATATAAACATTATTCCCTTTGTTTAAATAACTGCTTTCATGTTTCACGTGTTAGTGACTGGGTGCCCACGAATTGAAGATGGATGTTAATTAAATGATAGTTTGGTAATCAGTCGCATAGTATAGTATCTGTGAGTATTCCTTCGATAACATGGACCGTCTGTAATATGTCACTAAACAATTACCAATCTGTGGCTAAATTACGGGTTCCAACTCTTTTAAAGAGCTTTAACATCTACTAGAGATGAAACTGAACGTCACGAGCTGATTGTTTCTTCTGTCCTTTGCTAAATGTCTAAATCGGCAATTCTCAAGTAATTTTATTTCACTGCTAGACTTCCATCAAAGCATTTGTTGGACACTGTAACACATCCATCAATACTGTTTTCCGGAATTAGTTAAGGCAAGTGTTTATACTTCAACTGGTTTGATCCGTCAATTGAACCATTACTGACGAACCGTTCGAAATTCCGTGCGATACACAAGTGACACCAATCTCCCATTTATACATTACATTAGAGCCGGTGGCCGTGGTTGTAGGTTGGTTAAAAGCTCAAATTAAAACGATTCTTAGTTAAAAAAAACTGTAAAGAAATTTGAATAACTGGAAGATAGATCATAAATCAACAATACCTGGTCAATAATAACTCAAATAGGAACATCAAAAGTATATTTACATGCTAGAAATTTGAATGGCAAGAAGATACTGATGGCCATATAAACAAAAGAAATGGATACTACACACGAACCAATACTGTCAAAACAGCTAAAAATCCAAAGTATCCTAAAGGAACCTAAACTGACAAGGCACAACTTCAACACAAAGTGCACCACTAATCCACTATATACAATCTCTCGAACCAAAGTCGAAATGCAAATAGTAACTGAAATGTGACAGTTCTTAATAAGCCAAGTAACAGTTACATACCAGCTGAAAGTTTTAACAAACCCTGATTTACTTACAAATGAAGTTTTTAATCCATATACAAAGTAACGAAGATCTGCCATTAAAGATTAATCACAAGCTACTAGCACTCAATCTAGCCAAGAACCAGGTCAACAAACAAACTCATTATTGGCTAAACATCATAAAAACACCTCGAAACGATACCCTTTTAACTTGTCTATTGTCTCATCAACTCCAAAACATATTCCAAAAATAGTCAAATCATTGAAAAACTCAATAACTACATTTCAAAACATCGTGTAACATAAAACTATAAACAATTACTCGTATATCAAATTATCAACTAAATTTAACCAACAATTTCGCTGATTCCAATTCTCTAACATTAGGATTCCTAATCATCTGCAACACAATCCCACCACTATTTCTTCTATTGACCAATAACTCCCCCGTTGACTTTGACCTCCTCATTATCCCACACAATCCTTGCACTTCTTTCTTTTCATCTAACGGTCCACATTCGACATCGCTAAAACCCCCAATCGACTTAGATCTCGCAACGTGTCCACCAATTTTTTCGCCACCACCATCAGATCCATCACTTGATTCCACGCGTGGCACATTAGTTAATTTCCTGTACTCAGTCACCGGTTGACGCGTGACCTTTATCACGCGCCAACCAGTTTTAGTAACTTTAACCAAACTTTCCACAACCTCAGCCATCTCTGGCCGTTTCTCGGCCGTGGGTTTCACACACATCGCGGCCAAAACCGCCAACTGTCTCACAACAGCTTCACTTCCCCGCGATATATTGATATTCCGATCGAAAACCTCGTGATACTCACCAGATCTAATCAATGGCACAGCCCAATCAACAACCGAAGGCGGACTAAATCTCAAATCAATCGCATGTCTACCCGAAAAAATCTCCAACATCAATATCCCAAAACTAAACACATCACTTTTAACAGTTAAATCACACGGCGCAAGATAGCACGGATCAAGATAACCCAAAGTACCAGCAGGCGGCGTACAGCGCATTTTAGCATCATTTTCCACGTGTCCTCTTAATGCTAAACCGAAATCACCTAACCTTGCTCTCCATTTATGATCGAATAAAATATTTGATGATTTTATATCTCTGTGAATAACCGGAGGTGACGAAACGTGTAACTGATTAACCGCTTTCGCAACCTGAAGCGCGATTTTAATTCGTTTCGCTAAACCAGGCGGTTTAGCGAAACTATTATTGTTTTTATGTAATAAGTCGTATAAAGAGCCGTTAGGCATGTATTCCACAACTATTAATTTGCGTCCGATTGGATCGGACGCAAATCCTAATAAGTTGACAAATCTCGGGCTCCTAACCCGAGACAGTATTTCTATTTCGTTATCAGCCGGTGAAACAGCTGATACCGAAGTAGTTTTTTTAACGGCTGCGATTAAGCAGCCGTTATCGAGGTTGGCTTTATATACTGACCCATGGCTACCTTTGCCTAGGAAATTTGTGTGTGAGAATTTATTTGTTGAGGATTCGAGATCGGTGTAACTGAAGTCTCGTATTTTGTAATGTTTGTGTTGTGGGTTGGTTTTCGGGTTTTTTTTCGACAAGTTGTAAGTGTCGCATGTCGAAATAGCGGATTCGGCGTTACATGAAATGTAACCCATTGATTGATGATGTTACTTGAATATTTCAACAATGTGAATGTAATAATGAAATTTGTTATTCATATGTTTGTTGTTATGGAATAAATGAAAGAATGGAGAGGTTAAAGAGGGAGGTGAGTGGTTGAGGCTGTAAAGTCATGGTGGTGGAAGAAAATATTGTTAGAAAATGTCAATGTGTTGGTAAAGGTTTTGAAAGAAAAGGAGGGAAAGAATATTTTGGGAGAATATATGATTTGTTTTTAAAGTTGGGAAAATAATGTGAATAGCACAAACAATATATTCTCTTTTTCTTTAATGGTAGTATAAATTTGGGAGTTAATCGACACACTTAAATATACAAGCATTCTGTAAACATTGTACAATAAAAATATTGAGTGTGCTAATCATTTTCTTATAATTTTGTTTGGATACAATATTTTTGGATATTCTAAAAATAAGTAGATACATTTTTGTAATAATTAATAAAAAAAGAAGTTTGTTTCTCGTTTTCTTTATACTATTTAAGGGTTTTTTTTTTTTTTTTTTTTTTTTTTTTTTTTTTTTTTAAATAAATAAATGGAGTTTTATTTGATTTTTTATTATCTCACAATGGCGATAGCTTTGTTCAAAAATAGTATTCTTTAAAGATAGCTTTGTACAATAATATTCCTTAAGTTATACTGTACTATTGTAAAAATTATGTTGGTCTATTTACATTTCTTGCAATTGAGTAACTATACCAATTAATGTATACCCATGTTAAGAAGCACGTCTAGAGCGACAAAGGATGGCCCGACACTCAGCACCAAAGTGTCCCGGCAAATTAAATTTAAGCAAATGAGAATTGTAACTTTTGTTAAAGATAAAGTAGGAAGTTGATAATAAACAAATACTCCGTAAAAGAACGAGTGTGCATATTAACGCAGATACACATGCATGCTTATGATTGTGTTTTCTTCTCTTTTTGCATAAGTTTGCATAATCCACTTACCTTTTGACCGCATGCCAAATCTATTTTGTGGTTTCTTCAACTTAAATGATTTTAAAATAAATGTTGTCAGACAAAAATTTCTTTTATTTTTTATTTTAAGTTTGTAAAAGTTTAGAAAAGAAATTTGACTTCACAAAACATTTGAAAGTATAAAAAACCACGTTTAGAAATAAGGGATTTTCGTTTTGTGGAGATTTTTATAGAAATAAAGCAATTTAAACGCGATTTAGGTTTTCTTTGTTTTGTATAAAACATTTTGTTAAAAAACATGTATGTTTTCCTATAACTAAACACAAATTGTTTGATTGTTTATTTTGAGACAAATATATGGTTATTTACCCAGTTAGAGATTTTTACATCGTTACTTTTAACAGAAGTTTTTACAAAACCTTAAAAAAATGCGCATATATAATAAAAGTTAACTAGTTACGTGTTTTGCAGTTAGAACATTAACTAAGTAATTTATTATTATTATTATTATTATTTTTTAATGTATTCGAGATTGCTTGTACCTCAATTTCAACAGTATTATGACTATTATCGGGCTTGCTTTTAGTATTGCAGCTCCATAATCACGTATATTGGTATAATGTGTGTTTTTTGATTGGTTATTATCATATATTGCCTTACACTTACCCCTTCTACATTAGCTATTAGTTACCTTGACTTGGTACTTCATCACATACCATATTTTAACTCTCTTGAGTTTGATTTTAGGATTCTAACAAATTCTATCAGCATATGTTATTATACCCTTAAACGTCACAAGCCGTAACGGGGTAAAAATCCCATATCAGGTTAATATACCCCTTAAAATCACAAACTAGTTATTATATTCTCCTTTTTTTTTTTTTTTTTTTTTTGTCAAAAATTAGTTTTCTCGATCCCTTTTAGGTGTGAGACTTGTTCCCTTTATTGCCAAATTTTGCATCTTAGATTGGCAATTTCCCCTTTTAAAAATGTATTAAAAAACTAACTTTACAATTTGAGTCAGAGTTATTCTACAAACCAAATATTCCTCGCATGCCAAGGGACTCATCTTCACCATCCATCTAAAAAGAAAATCAATGGTTGAGATTAAAAGCATTTTAATATTTCACCCATTTTTAATAATTTAAATATCTCTCAAACCGGTAATCGTTAAGCAAAAATAATTACACCATCGCGACGGGCATTTAATTATCTTTCTATAGACGGGCACTTTGATATACTTTCAAAAAAAAGAAATCATTTTCTTCACGTTTTTTTTTCGTGGCCGAAAAAAAATCATATATGATATGTAATATCATATATGATATTACATATAATATCATATATGATATGTATATCATATATGATATTATATGTAATATCATATATGATTTTTTCGGCCACGAAAAAAAACGTGAAAAAAACAAAAAAAAACAATTTTTGTCGAAAATATGTCAAAGTGCCTATCTATAGAAAGATAATTAAGTGCCCGTCGTAACGGTATAATTTTTTTCGCTTAATGATTAACGGTTTGAAAGATATTAATATTTGAAAAAAAATGATGAAAGTGGTTTTTTAAATTGTTGGGATTAATCTCATTCATTAAATCAAATAAAGATTGAGGGAAGATGAAGGGTGGAGCCGAGATTAGTTCCTTGATATTTAAAAGAAGTTTGGTCCTCAAATGATCTTTGCTCTTACAATTTTTGTATGAAGATACAATATTACTAATGTTAGGACATAACTATTAACAACAGATATTACTGATGCTGGGTAACTATAAAAAACATCCGTCTTTTTTGCTTGTAAAACCAAAGAAGAAAGTGAATTTCAAACATGTTTGATAGGAGATTGATGATAATTAAGTTTCGACAATGCATTTTTATGGGAATGGATCCACTAAAAAAAATGATAAATATTTTCAGCCACATATTTCAAATGAAGGAAAATTTTATGAGAGATGATCTCTTTTTGTAGGTGCATCTGAAATGTGCGGCTGTGGTTATTTCTTATCCTTCTTATTTTACTTTTATTTCTTATTTGATCCTTACTTATTTGATCTTTACTCGCATTTTTATATAGTGATGTGTTCAAAAGATAAAATCACCTCCAATTTTAAAAGGTACATCCTTAATATGAAAGTTTGCACACTTACGGATGTATTTAGTAAAACTAGCCATAGCAGCGGAAAAACGTAGCAGAAAGCTAAGTAATAGTTTGGGTAAATTGCAAATTTAATCATTAAAGTTGTTCAAATGCGCAAAAAATACACCGAGAGAAACAGTTGTGCAAAAACGCAATTAACGTTTTGTTTTTTTGCAAAAAAGACACCAAGAGCAGCTTTTTGCTAACGCCCATTAGTCAAGGGTATTATCGTCATTTCCCACCTTTGACTAGGCAAACTTTATTTCAAGGACCAAATTTCCAAAGTCATAACGTATGTTTGCAGCCAAAACACACGTGGCAACCGAAGAAATTGCCTCAGGATTTTTTTTCAACGACTAAATTTGCAACTTCTTAACCTTTCACTCCCAAAGTAGCACGCCAACCGAAATGATTGCTTAGGGACTATTCATTTCCGTCTCTATTCCGCTTATTTAAATGCACCAAACCACACATACATTCCCCCAAAACATGCATAATCCCAACGAACAAAACCACCGACGATGGCAAACAATGGTAAAGGAAAGGCTATCTACATTGGTTCCGAGGAAGAGGAATGGGAAAAAGTTTTAAGCAACTATTATCTAACTGATTTTGTTCTTGATGGATATGGCGCTGAACCAATTGATGAGTATGGTTCTTATAGGAAGATACCTATGAAGTTGAGAAACCAGATTCTGACTTGGCTGAGGAAACAAGATTACTACTATGAAGCGCTTTTAGATGATACGGAGAAGGAGGAGAAGCAAGAGACTGTGGATACCGGTTTACTAGAGTTTGATGAGTTGGAACAGAGAATTTCTCATCTTGAAGTTGTGCTTAAGCATCTAAAGCATAAGAAGAATAGAAAAGAAAAAGAAATGAAGAAAAGGAAGAAATAGGGTGATGCGGAAGGTAGCGGCTCTAACTTCTCAAAAAGTATGTGTTACATAAGTTTTTGGAAATTTGTAATGGTTGTGAACTCCTATGATCAATGAAATTTTGGATCTTTATGTTACTAATATGTTTGTGTTTCAATTTTGGATCTTTATGTTAGGGATATGTTTTTGTAATGGTGAATTTTATTAACTTAAGAATCAAGTATTTACACTATATATTCAAAGCAGCCTTATATGAACATGGTCATATAGCTGATACAACATGACAGTAACATGAGTTGGATATCATGGAGGATGAGTAGGTTATCCATTCACCCTTTCAACAATTACAAGGTACAAGACCCTCAGATACACCAAAAGAAGGAGATAATTTGGTGCAGAGTTGTCTTATCTCCTTGTCCCAAACACCCCTTTAGGGAATTGTTACATTGGACCGCAGTTTATGCACAAACTATTAGATAGGGGGTGTTTGGCATGAGTGTATACATCACTCCCATTTAACATTTGCAGTTTGACTTTGGAAAGTCAAAAGGCAATTGATAAATGTGGCATGAGCGTATACATAATTTCCCTTTAACCTGGGTTGTTTGACTTTGGAAAGTCAAAAAATGCAATTGCTAAAAGGGAGTCCTGGTTTTGACTACATTAGATAACGGTGGTGTTTGGCATGATTATATCCATGAGCATTTGCATGATTTCTAGCCAAATACACACATTAATACATTAAATACACTACATGATAGTTGACTTTAGAATGTCAAAGTAAGCAAACATGTAGTATATGACAGTAGACTTTAGAATGTCATATTAGGGTCAGTTTAGAATTTGACCCATTGTACTAAAAATACTCTTTCTAACCATTCATTTCAATTGAATTCAATGTAATAGTTTTATCCCAACTTCTCAATACATAAAATGATTAAACAATGACAAACATATAACATTGTTCAAAAGTCATTAAAGACAAACATAGAGTATAAACATGTAATCCAAAAGACATGAACGTTAACAGAAATTCTATTGTTCAATGATCAGTGCATAACACATGAACAACTTGGAATTGCAAGCTCATCAACTGACTTCTTCCTTTTTTTTTATTGTCCTGTCAACTTGGGGTTTGTGAATAGGTGGTATTATTATTGTTTTAGACTCAACTAATGGCCAGAAGTAGATGCCACAACATGGGTTGATCTTGAATGAGTATGTATGTGCCCATGTTTCTAGTCTATAAGCAGCATGAACCCACTCTTCAGGTATACCAACTCCTTTTCCATTCTTATTCATGTGGTTTATTGCAGCCACAACATGTTTACATGGTATTCCAGTCAGCTCCCACTTCCTACAACCACACTCCTTTGTATCCATGTTAACAACACACTGATCCTCTTAAGGCACAATTACTTGATATAAAGAACCTTCAATCCATTGAACAACATAGTTAGTAGCTTCTTTTTTAATAGCATCAAACATGGCTTTCATAGTAGGAGTAAGTTGTCTAACATTCTTTTTTATTAGTTGCTGAACTACAACAATCCTCTTCATCAAGTACTCTCTGATATATTAAAGACAAGTGATGATGGTTCCATCTCTGACATCATTTAGCTGCCTATTGAACACCTCACATACCTATGTTGTTTAAGAGTAGTCCATATTGGGCTTTTCCTGTTAAACAAATCACACATTATACATTACTATACGATCAATTATCACTATGCTTTTGTCCAGTGCAACTTAATGAATTACCTAAAAAATGTGATCTACTCCATTGTTTAGCTGGAATCTTCATCAACCAATCATAAGCAACATAATTGTAATACTTGAGATGATCCATCTTCTTTGTTGAATTCAACAACAATAGTGGCTCTAGCTGCCTTCCAAAGCATGTCCTTGTAAACACCTCCTTTAAAATGTGACTTCATATCCTCATGAATATGCTTAACACATAACCTATGTTCAGCATTTGGAAACACACTAGCAATGGCTTGTATCAATCTCTGTGAATAGTTAAGGTAATGGATGGTGTTAAAACTGTACATGTTCTTAATGTGCATAAAATACATGATTAATTATAGAATAGAAATGTGCACCTTTTGCCTATCAGAAATGAAAGTGAACTTTCAGTTGGTTTGTGTACCAAGATCCTCTCCTAGTAGTTTCAAAAACCAACACCAAGTTGACTTATTTAGTGCATCAACTAAAACAAATACTAATGGATAAATCCCATTATTTGCATCAATCCCAACTGCTGTTAGTAATTGACCTGGAAAAGGACCTGACATGAAGAATCCATCTAATCCTAAGAATTCTCTGCCATAAGCTTTGAAACCTTGTTTCAGAGCTCCCAAACACAAATACACCCTTTTAAAAGTTCTTGTTGAACTCTCTGGATTTGGTTCTAGCTGTACATTAATCCTAACAGTTGTGCCTGGATTTTGATTAACCAACTCTTGGGCATAATCTCTAAGCAGTGCATAATGTTCCGTAAAGACTGAATGATTTTTACATTCTTTAGTGCATAGCATATCATACTTACTTAAGGGAACATCTTCAAGTATATGTTCATCATCATCATCAAACACTTCATCATCATTTGGATTATAATCCAAATCCTCTAAACCACTCTCGCCACTCTTTTCTTCTGTTTCAGTATCCACCTCTACTTCTTTCACATTTCCCATATGACCACCTACCATTATAAATCCATAACATTAATAACAAATGTACCTTTTTTAAAAACCAAGAACAATATTGAAGTAAATAGGAAAATGCATTATTTTCTTACCGTATTGTGCAAAGGCAAGGACGATCGATGTAATATACACTGGTACAACAAGTTGTATTGGTTACGCCAGAAATGTGTGACGATATGACTATAGTCACACACGTTTTTTCGTTGTGTGTCACTAAAGGTCCCGCCACCGTAGGTGGCATATGGTCACATTGTTGAGTTCGTGGCCTTTTCCATAAAAAAAGAGAGACCAAAACCATGAATATGTGTGACAAATTAGATACAAGTTTTGTTGGATTAGTCATTATCAGTGACCGTAAACACTTTATAGTCACGAGAATTTTTTTTGAGAGACTATTTTTCAGCCTTTGGCCACATAAATATATAATGTATGTGACATTTGAGATGATATATTCAAGTAAATGTGTATTTTGTGTGACTATTTCCCGTCCTGTGGCCACATGAATATACAATAAATGTGACGTTTGTGATGATTTAGTCACACAATGGGTGTTGTTTTTTTGGAGTTAGTCACGTACAATTTAACACAAAGTGGCCAAAAGTGTTAATAAGTGTGACCATATGCTGTTTAAAGTGAAGAAATGTGTATTTTGTGTGACAATAGATCATCCAATGGCCACGTAAATTTTATGTTTGTGTGGCCTTCTGTAATATTTAGTCACACAAAGCATAGTTGTTTTGGGTATTTAGTCACATACTATTAAGCAAACAGTGGCCAAAAGTGTTATTAAGTGTGACCATATGCTGTTTAAAGTGAACAAATGTGTATTTTGTGTGACTATTGATCATCCAATGGCCACATGAATTTTATGTTTGTGTGGCCTTTTGTAATATTTAGTCCCACAAAGCATGTTTGTTTTGGGTATATAGTCACATACAATTTAGGAAACAGTGGCCAAAAGTGTTAATAAGTGTGGCCGTATGCTGTTTAAAGTGAAAAAATGTGTATTTTGTGTGACTATAGATCATCCAATGGCCACATGAAGTTTACGTTTGCATGGTATTTTGTAATATTTAGTCACTCAAAGCATGTTTGTTTTGGGTATTTAGTCACATACCATTAAGCAAATAGTGGCCAAAAGTGTTAATAAGTGTGACCATATGCTGTTTAAAGTGAACAAATGTGTATTTTTGTGTGACTATTGATCATCCAATGGTCACATGAATTTTATGTTTGTGTGGCCTTTTGTAATATTTAGGCACACAACGAATTAAGAAAACAATGACTGATACGTGGGAATCGCACCAGGCTTTACCTCTCAAGGGATCTTGAGAAGCTTACAACCCCCACCAAGCAGTGTACCTGATCGTTGTAGTATAGTATAGTGACAAGTACCGGAGGATTGATCGTTCAGCTAGGAATAGTGTCGCTAGGATTAGAAAACCTAAATACTAGTTCTAAAGATGAGGGATGATTATTTTTGTATTTTTATATTTTTTAGAAAGCAAGTAAAAATCTCAGGTTTGAAGGATTTGGGCGGAATTAGTTGCTAGTCAACTAACCCAATACTAAAGATGCAATCAAAGTAAAATACTAGAAATGAAAACAAACTAAATTAAACTAAGGTTGTGAGCAATAAGTGGAAAAGTTGTGTTTACTTAGATTTCACTACTCCCTAGATATCTTTTACACGTTAATTACTTGTTATAGTTGCGTGGATGACGGATTGTATTCCTTAATACCATTCATGGGGTGGCGCACTTAATTCCCCAATCCTATAAGTGCCTACTTCACTCCTATGTCGAGCCGGCTAAGAAGCTCCTAACATGGGATCATTAGAATTTACTCATGCATTAAATACAACCAATAAAACCTAGTGCACGTCAGTTCATGTTTCCTAAGACGTTCAAGCATGTTACCATTTGGAGATCTGCCAGTTTTCTTAAGCCTAACATCGAAATCATTCATCCAATACAACCATAAACAAGTAATCAACACATAATTAATATCTAGGTTTCATTAGATCCAAGCAAACACAAGATAGATCTAGCCTAGCATGATGGAATTAAGACAAGAACAAGATATAGACAACCAACACATAGACATATTGATTGAATTAAAAGAATACTTATCTCAATTACACATGAAAGGATTCAAGGGCTGAGAACCCTTGAAAAACCTGTAAAATTCGTACCAAGTTCGGCCTTAGGGTTTCTCCAAAACTTCTCTTTTTGATGAATGAAAATTAGAAAACTATAGATAGGAAATTGAGGCTGACGGCGTCAAGACCAAATTGGTGACGCTGTCATCTCGCCGCCAAAAGAATTCTCGGACTGCCTTGATATACTTTTGACGCCGTCACGTTATAACATTTTCCAGGCCGTCACGTATTTTACTCTTGAAGCTCTACCTCATGACGCCTTCAATTCTGTACTGGGTCGTCATGAAAATTACTCTTGACGCCATCAGAATTTCCTTCTTGACGCCGTCACCTACTGTTCCTAGCAAGGAAAATTAAGACTTTGGCGTTTTCTTCACTTTTGTGCTCCAAAAACGTCCGAATTGCTTCCTTTTCCAGATTTCTCTCCCAAAGTACCTAAAATCACAAAAGGAACGATTTAGGGCAATATTTGATCAAATAAATTCAATTCCGGGCTTAAATGACCCCCTAAAAGTGGTTCATTTTTTGCCTCATCATATACCCTTACACTTGGGATTTGCTTGTCCTCAAGCAAATGCGCTTTTATTCTACTCAAAATACAAGTTAGGGGTCATTTAACACTGATATAAAAGTAATTACAACAAATAATCGTTCCACTAAAGACCAATAGACAAGCACGGAGGTCATATACTAGCACCTCACAAATAGTGTTTAGATACTCACATCTCTCGGGTGTAATAAAGTATAGATTACAATATGGAAACGGAAGATATCTCTCACTACCTGTCATAGCAAAATAGATTACCATAGGCTTGGGAAAGGATCAAACCTCCACCACATGGCGTAAGCACCTAGGATAAACTATCAAAGAGGTCTTTTAAAGGGTTGTAACGTTAGGTGTAGGGATATGAAATACACGGTTTTGTTGGATAAAGGAAGTCTTTACTGGTGGCGAGTTAACAATCTTGGTTAATTACATGTACAATATGGCATTGCTAAGCCAAGACTAGACTCGACTTAAGCTAATAAATAAAAAATAACTAAAACATAAAATGAACATAGAATAAAAAGGGATGGTAGTCCGTTTTTTTTTTTTTTTTTTTTTTTTTTTTTTTTTTTTTTTTTTTTTTGCATACACTCTTACCCTACCATCCAAAATAATACATCATAGGGAATGGAAATTCCCCTTACACTTGAATTTTTACATACTTTACAATAAACTAATCTAATGACTCAAATTAAGAAAATCAAAACACTTGGAGCACTTTTAAGATTAACGCACATATGAGGGTAATATATGATGTTATTCCCCATTACTCCATAAAATAAGTACTTTACCCATGAGTCCCAATCGTCCCAAAACAATATGTACAAGGATATGACTCGACTTAGCAACCATGTAATCAATTAGATAGTTAACTTAGGGTTTAACAAATAACAATAATGCACTAAAGATGAGCGCATACACGGAAGGCTAAGGCGATTTGGGTGTACATTTAAGTGAGTGTAACAAATTCTTCTTTTAAGTAAAATGCTTAAAGTTAGAAACGAAAAGATAGGCTCGGGGGGTGTACTAGGGGTTTCGTGTACTAAAAATGAGTACAACGCTAAGGGTGTGGGAAAAATTAGTTGACTTAACTAGCCAAGTAATATGACTTAAATGGTCAAGTAATTATAATACGGGTTTAATACAAGGGTGATCCTAATGCCTCTTATCATGTAGTAAATCCTACTACACGAATGTAGTCTCACTAGCGGTCTAGGGATGCATCACTAGCGCAAGTTCTAGAATCTAAATGCTACCGGTACACTCATAAGCATTAATAGTAAATGCTTTTCCTATCAAATCTAAAGGCGAACCTCACATATTTGGGTGGAAAATTTTTCTGAAAGTACGGTTATGTGCTAGTCATACAATCTCCTATCCATGAGACGCTTGCTATGGCTAAAGTTTCACTCCTAAATGTTGTAAAAAAATTTAAATTTGGCGCTAAAATTGCACTAACAAGTGTTTCTCATAGTTTTATTACACATCTACCATTAAACAAAACAAACTCAAGCGAAAGTGTACATGTAAGGTATCATCATTTTACCCTCCCCTTACACTTAAGATGAACATTGTCCCCAATGTTCAAGTAAAGAATGTAAAAGTGAAATAAGTAAAACGAATGAAATCAAATACTCCCCTGATCCGCTCGGTATGGATAATAAGGTGGCCAGGTTAGATCTTCCTCCAAGAAAATGAACAATCAAAGCTTCCCTTCAAGAATATAAATCATCTTCTTGTCATACATAACCTGTGAATCCTGAGAAAATAGACAAGACAACCTCGCATAAAATCGGCGGCAACCTATATAAGTTACTAAATCCTAGAAAACAAAATAAGATATAATGCTTGTGGAATGAAGTTTGCAGATTTCCTGGAGATTATAAAACTTAATAATTCACAAAAACCATAAGACTTCGTTAGAAAAACAAAACCGGTAAAATTTCCAGATTTTTACACGTGACGCCGTCAAGAGTTAACTCGTGACGCCGTCAGAAGTGACCTGCAGAAATTCTTATGTTAAGTTTCCGGAAAATTTCTGGAAAAACTTGTTGCTACTTCCTGGAAAATCCTGCAAAACTTCATTATGACTCAATACAAGCATTTGACTCTAACAAATACGAATATACATGTTCATTTAATATTGTGGAGAATCATGATCGGTTTGTTTCTTGAAAACATATTTGGGGTTTCCCCTTACACTTATCTTTTGCAAAAATACTTTTAGGTGGAGTTAAGACTAGGCCAAAACAACAAAGTAAAGTATTTCCACTATTTAATTGAGAAACATGATCTACCAACAATAAAAATAAAGCATGCATACGGAAGCAAATAACAAACAAACAAAAGAAAATCACACAAAACATGGGTTGCCTCCCAAGAAGCGCTTTTCTTTATTTACGAGTCTTGTAGCTAGACTCAAGGTCATGGGTTACTACGTGACCTCATCATCAAACGTCACATCCTCCTCACTAATCATTTCATTGTTATTTTCTTGATAATGTTTTACTCATTGTATGTTAACAGTAAATTCCCTACCTTCATCGTCTAATAACACCACGGCTCCAGTTTTAGAGGAATTCTTCACCGTAAACGGTCTATACCATCTAGACTTGAGTTTTCCTGGAAATAATCTCAACCGAGAATTGTACAATAGGACTTTGTCTCCCTCTGAAAATTCTTTGGGTTTCTTAATTCTCTGGTCATGCCATCTTTTTGCTCTCTCTTTATATGTGATGAAAGATTCGTAGGCTTCTAACCTAAGCTCATCAAGCTCGTGTAATTGTAAGAACCTATTAGTTCCAGCAATTGTGTAATCTAAGTTACATGTCTTAAGCGCCCAATAAGCCTTATGTTCTAATTCTACTGGCAAGTGACATGCCTTACCATACACCATGCGAAACGGGGTCGTTCCAATAGGTGTTTTGTAGGCGGTTCGGAATGCCCACAAGGCTTCGTCGAGTTTAAATGACCAGTCTTTTCTATTTTGACTAACCGTCTTTTCAAGTATTCTCTTAATAGCCCTATTGGTGTTTTCGACCTGGCCATTGGTTTGTGGATGATAGGCGGTGGAGAACCGATGGGATACTCCATACCTCTTCATGACCTTTTCCATTTGTGCATTGCAAAATTGGGTCCCCCTATCACTGATGAGAGCTTTAGGAATCCCGAATCTAGCGAAAAGCTTTTTCAGGAAATGAATAACTACTCTGGCATCATTGGTCCTTAGGGCTTGTGCCTCAACCCATTTTGAAACATAATCGATGGCAACTAAAATGTATTCATTCCCCCTGAAGATGGAAAGGGTCCCATGAAGTCAATTCCTCAAACATCGAAGACCTCACATACTTGTATAAAATTCTGGGGTGCTTCATCCCTATGTGATATGTTCCTGGCCCGTTGACATGCATCGCATGCCTGCACCATCTCTTTGACATCGCGGAAAATTGTGGGCCAATAGAATCCCGCATCGAAAATCTTTCGGGCGGTGGTGTTTATCCCATGATGCCCGCCAGAGGGACCAGAGTGACATTCCCTCATAATCTTTACTGCCTCACTTTCCGAAACACAGCGTCTTATAATCTGGTCTGGACACCTTCGGAATAAAAATGGTTCATCCTAAAAGTAGTATTTTAACTGAGAAAAGAACCTTTTTCTTTCGTATCTAGTCAGGTGTTCAGGAACAAGTCTACTTGCGAGATAATTAGCAAAATCGGCGTACCAAGGCTCCGAATCAATCATTAACATGAGTTGTTCGTCAGGAAATGAATCCCTAATCTCACTTCTATCGTGCTTAACCAAGGGGTTTTCAAGACGAGATAGATGATCTGCGGCCAGATTTTCTGCCCCCCTCTTATCGCGAATCTCAACATCGAATTCTTGTAGCAACAAGATCCACCGAATTAGTCGTGGCTTAGCATCCTGCTTCGCAAAAAGATATCGAAGAGCCGAGTGATTAGTGAAAACGACTGTCTTTGAAAGGACAAGATATTGTCAGAATTTGTCGAATGCAAACACTACGGCTAATAATTCTTTTTTGGTGGTGGAGTAATTCTCTTGAGTGGGATTCATGGTTTTGCTAGCGTAGTAAATAGGTTGGAAAAGCTTGTCACGCCGTTGGCCCAATACAGCTCCGACAGCGAAATCGCTAGCGTCACACATGATTTCAAACGGTAACTCCCAATTAGGTGTAATCATGATTGGAGCTTGTGTGAGTTCCTTTTTTAAGAGATCGAATGCATCCTTGCATTCTTGGGAAAAATCGAACGGAGCATCCTTCACAAGCAATTGAGTCATTGGTCGAGCTATTTTGGAGAAGTCTTTGATGAATCTCCGATAAAACCCGGCGTGCCCCAAGAAGCTGCGTATTGCTTTAACAGTCGTTGGGTATGGTAACTTAGATATAGCTTCAACTTTAGCTTGGTCCACCTCTATTCCGCTCCCTGAGATCTTATGTCCTAACACAATCCCTTCTTTTACCATGAAATGACACTTTTCCCAGTTTAACACCAAGTTGGTTTCCTCACAACGTTTAAGCATCTTTTCTAGATTAGCAAGACAGCGGTCGAAGGAGTTCCCGAAGACCAAAAAGTCGTCCATGAACACTTCCATGCTGTCTTCCATGAGTTCGTGAAAGATTGCGGTCATGCATCGCTGGAAAGTGGTGGGGGCATTACATAGCCCAAAAGGCATCCTTTTACAGGCAAATGTTCCATAAGGGCAAGTAAACGTGGTCTTTTCTTGGTCCTCAGGTGCTATGGGAATTTGAAAATACCCAGAGAATCCCTCCAAGAAGCAATAGTACTCGTGTCCAGACAGTCTCTCTAACATTTGATCAATGAATGGTAAGGGAAAGTGATCTTTCCTCGTGGCATCATTGAGCTTTCGATAGTCAATGCATACCCACCATCCAGTGACCGTTCTCTGGGGCACCATCTCACCCTTGTCATTCTTAACTACAGTCATTCCACCCTTCTTAGGTACAACCTGTACAGGACTGACCCATGGGCTATCCGAGATTGGGTAAATCAATCCTGCATCTAGAAGTTTGATGACTTCTTTCTTTACTACTTCTTTAATGTTGGGGTTCACCCGCCTCTAGGGTTGCACGGTAGGTTTATAATATTCTTCCATGGGAATCTTATGTCTGCAAAAAGTTGAGTCAATCCCCTTAATGTCGGCTACACTCCATGCGAGCACGCCCTTATATTTCTTTAGGACCTCTAAGAGTTTACCTTTTTGTTCATGTTCCAAGGAAGATTTTATGATTACCGGTAGTTGGTCCTCTCCCTGAAGGAAGGCATACTCTAGATGGTTAGGAAGCTCTTTAAGATCTAACTCAGGAGGTTCGATAATAGAAGGCTTAAGCTTGTTTTCGGGCTTTCGGAGCTCAATATGCTCCGTTGCCTCTTGTCTGGGGTAGAAGGAGACTGCACCAACATCCTCCGTCTTTTCTACCTCTAGCAAAGGCAGAAAACTCTCGTCCCGTAGCCAGCCTTCCTCGATCTGTTCATCGACACAACTATCAATGACATCTGTGAGTTCATCGACCTCCCCAATGAAATAGAGTCGGTTAACTGCTTCGAGGGAGAGGTCTATAGAATCCATAATGTCGAAGGTTGTGCTATCGGTTCCCACTCGCAAGGTTAATTTGCCGTTATAAACATCAATGACTACACGAGCGGTAGCAAGAAATGGTCTCCCTAAGATGATGGGCACCAAGTCATCCTCCTCCATATCCAGGATTACGAAGTCGACCGGGAATTTGAATTTCCCAACTTTGACTAGCACATTCTCGCATATCCCTACGGGGTACTTGACTGATCTATCGGCTAGTTGGATGTTCATACGGGTAGGCTTTAATCCAGAGTATCCTAGTTTAAGGAACATAGAGTGAGGCATGAGATTGATACTCGCTCCCAAATCGGCAAGAGCATTCTTGATTGATAGAGATCCTATGGAGCAAGGCAGGGTGAAGCTGCCTGGATCGTCTACCTTTTTTGGTAGCCCTCGATGGGTCACCACTGAGCATTCTTCCCCCAGGGTCACAAGACCCTCGAGTTTCTTCCGGTTAGCAAGTAGTTTTTTAAAGTATGCGCTATACTTTGGCATGTGATAGCAAGCATCAAGGAGGGGTATGGTGACAACCGAGTCCTTTAGGTATGACAAGAATCTTTTATTATCATTCTCAGTTTTCTGGTTCCTTAATCAGGATGGGAAAGGGATTCTCACAGGTTGGCTAGGTAGGGTTGATGGGGAAGGGGTCGTCAAGGGAGGTTGGTCGGGGGTCTTGCTGCCTACATCCTCCTCTTCCTCACCAGGTTTGTTTGGATCGGGGGCGATGGGGGACGAGCTTGGGTAAGGTGGGTCCTTGGTTGTTGCTCCAGCTCGAGTGGTTATCGCGAGCATGGGGTCTTTTTTGCTTACTGATGGCATTTCAAGATTATCTATGGCTGAGTTAAGCTTGTTGAAAAATTCTCCAATGTCATCCTGCTGCTCGTCGAAAAGTTCATTAAGACCTTTCATTTGCAAGCCTTTTTCTTGAGTGAAGTGACCAAGGTCATCTTCAAAAGTGCTCCTGATTTCGAATTCAGGGCCTTCCTCTCCTTCTTTTCTCTTTACCAGATTTCCCCAGAGGGTGTAATCGTCATTTTGGTAAAAAGGCAAAAGGGAGGGATCAGCATAGATGTCCCCTCCTGACAAGCATGCATGTTCAGTTGTGGCTGCTCCTCCGCATTCTTCTACCTCATGCGGGCCCCCACAGTAATTGCAGATTAACTAAGGATTCGAAAGTTGTTTAGGTAACTGCGACCCAGCTAGGTATTCCACTCTTTTGTGAATTTTCTCAACCGATCTGATGTGATTTCAGAAATGCTGACAGTCGACTCAGGTTCATCCCAGGTGTCATCCTGGTCTTGAGCATATTCTTCAATCCTATCCCATCCTTCTTCGGCACTAAGATTGGCCAATCTCCCTTTTCTAGATTGGTTGATTCCGTTTCGATCATTAGAGGAGACATTGTCGTAGAAGATTTGGACCAAGAGCCAGAGCTCAATGCCATGATGGGGAACTTGTCTTATTAAATCTTTGAATCTAACCCATGATTTATGGAAGGGTTCGTCCTTCCCTTTTCGAAAACGGAGGATCCTATCTCTAAATGCTGAGGTTCTTCCAGGTGGAAATAACTTCTCATAGAACTTGGATATGAGTTGCTCCCATGTGAAAATAGATTCAGAAGGAAGTTTATCATACCATTCTTGGGCTTTTTCATATAGGGTGAAAGGAAAGAATCGCAATCGGGAAGTAGCCCCATCCGTATGGAGGGTGTCTACTATTTTCAAGAAGTCTTTAATGTGTTGAATTGGATCTTCCTCATCTAATCCACAAAACTTACACACACTTTGGACAAGCCAAACATCGTTCGCATGCAAGATGATGAGTGCTCAAACACTCATCGTTTTCGATATATTTAAACTGCCAAAACGCACAAAAACAATCAAAAAGATATCAAAATACTTAAATTATCCCAGGGATTGTGTTTTATGTGTTTTAAAAGCAAAATGTGCAAAAACAAAGAAAAAACGTACAAAGTTTGCAGTATTGGCAGTTTCAGTCCCCCAAGTTTCAAAACTTGTCAATTTTAGTCCCTATGCATTTATTTTTAAGGAAAAGTCAACCCAAGGTCTTAAAAGTCAAATAAAGTCAAAATTTCATAATTGGGTTGCAAGATTTCATAAATTACATAATTAGTCCCTGAAAATCCAAAGTTGGCAAAATTAGTCCCTGGGATGTTTTGAAATTTTGAAAAAGTGGGAAAATACAAAATTGGTCCTTGAATTATTGGCATGTGAAAAAAATGACAATTTGGAGAACTTTAGGAGTTTGGCATTTTCAGTCCTTAGGTTTTGATAAGTTTGCAAAGTTGGTCCTTGTTAACCATTTCACCATCCGGACCCTTTTATTTGCTAAACCCAAAACAAACCAAACCCAACCCAAGCCATGGTCTGATCCAGTAACTCAATCCCAAGCCCACCACTTAGCCCAAAAACCTTTAACCGTTTTAAATAATACCCACGTTGACCCGGTCAACTCTTTCTTCCCCCCAACCAAGCTGCGCAAAACCAGGGAGAAATCCTTCCCCCCCTCGCCTTTTTCACCAACTATCTCCCCCATCATTAATGCCCTCACCCACCAACTCCACCACCATAAATGCTCCCCAATTCCCTCACCAGTACCACCCAATTTGGCCCCGTATACCTTTTGGCGCCAAAATGCCAATCAATGGCTAGGATACTACAAAGATTAAATTGACGGATGGGATTTGGTCAAGAAGTCATCACAAAGACTTTGGGAGTGTCAGATTTCAAAAAGGTCCCATGTGGAAGGCTTAGCATTAGTATTTTAAGTCGCTATATAAGGATAAGCTCTTAGAAGCTTAAGGTGTGTAATTTTCTTAGTTAAATTGTAATTTTAGTTCATTTCCAATGTAATGTAACCTTTTTTATTAATGCAAGATCAGTTTAAAGTTTAATTTCCAATTTCATTGTTCAAAGTCTTATCTTAAAATTACAAGTTCTTATAGAGTGAAGTGATTTGTGTTTAGATTATTCAGAAGCTCTTATAAGTTCAAAAACAAGTTATTATAAGTGTTATAAACTTAGGTAAACACCTACAACTCAGTTTTTAACAAAAACCAAGAAAATAAGAAAAATAAAAATAAAAATAAAAAATTGTGATCATTGGTTGGACAAGCATGGAGCACAGTGCATTTTGGAAGGCTGTGGGTTAGGAACCTCAGGGGAGGGCATAGGTTTGTTTGGTTTGGTCCTTGGTTTCTACTAAATAGCTTGGAAGGCTTTGTAAGCTATCAATTCCTTCATTCTCATTTTCAAGTAGCTTAAGCTGTTCAATTTAAGTTTATTGCATCTATAAATTAGTTTATAAAGTAGTTTGTGCCATCTGTTTGTGTTTATTTATTGTTTAAATAAGAATCTCTTCATTAACTGATTTTAAGAGGGTGTTTGGTTGTGCCTTGTTTAGTGTGTTGCAGTTGTTCATCTGAGTACTTATTGGTTTGTAATAGTTTGTAGTGTATAATATAGCTCAGGGGAACAAGTATTTTGGTGCAAAACCTTTCAAAAGTCAAAATCACACAACAATAATCACCACAGTCCACTGTGGTGATTTTTGAAGTTCAAAACCCACAAATCCTTTTCAAAAGTTAAAGTTTCATCCAAAATAGTTTTAATATAGCTTATCTTAGCTTATTAGGTCATTAAATCAGCTTTTAAAGTTCATAAAAGTCAAACTGGTCCAAAATTCTTCAAAGTCAAAACCTTGCTCAGTCATTTTGAGCAACATTGGGGAGGGTGTAACTTATTTGATTTTAACTGTTAGAAGCTGAAAATTTGTGTGCTTATTCTCTACCACTTTGTAGATTTTTGATAATTTTTCTAGATTTTATAGAATTTGTTTGGTGGGTCAAAACAGGTCTCAAAGTGACCTGCAGGGCAACTTATTTGCCCTGCTCTCAGTTACCTCATCAACCCACCCCACTTCATTGGTGGTTTGTGACTGACCCAGTGGGTCCCACAGCCTTGGCCTTGCATCTTTCAACCCCCCTCCTACCCAGGAAGTAAGTTTGACCTTTTGTTTGACCCCAATATCTGTGGACCCTACTTAGTTTGGCCCATAAAGTTTGTCCCTCAACTGCTCAGTCAACAAATAAGCAAAGTGCTTATTTGTTGCTTTTTGGCTTATTAAGGCCTGATTGTTGCTTGATCCTTGCTTGTTTGTGTTCCTTAGACTCAGAGAAACCAAGAAATACCATTGTGGACCCCCACATTTCCATTTTGAGCTTATTAACCATCACAGTCAACAAAAGTCAACTGTGAGGTGAATAAGCACTCCAAGTGCTTATTTCCAGGGTTGTAAAAAAGGTGTCTTAATTAAAAGTGCTTATTTTTATCCTATAATTAGTTTAGAAAAAAGAAAAAACCAAAAAAAAAACAACTTTTAAGAATAGTGATAGCTTCTATTTAATAGGATTTATCTATTTATTTTTCTTTTTATTTAAATTTCTAAATAATATATCACTTTTATATTTTTAGAAATCACTATTTAGGTTAAAGTAATTTTACAAATTTTTCCAGATTTTTATTTTGTCTTTTAGTGGTATTACTAATTAATTTTAATTTAATTTAGTTTTAATTAATATTAATCAATTAAATAGCATAATTAGTTTTTAAATAGTATAACCAAGTTTTTATAATTTTTATAGCTTTTATTTTAGTTAAAATAATTTTATAAATTTTTCTAGAATTTTTACTGTTCATTTAATAGTATTTATAATTTAAATAGTTTAATTAGATATTAATTAAAACATAGAATAATAGTTATTTAATTAGCTTAAAAATACTTAGAATTAACTTTTTATAATTTTTTAGGATTCCTGTAATGGTTAATTAGATTTATAAAAATTTTCTTAATTTTCTAAAGTCTTTGTAGTATTTTTAATAATTCTAATTAATTTAATTAGTATTAAATAGATAATTAGTAATTAATTAATATTAAATAATTAAATAGTGTAAAAATAATTTTTATTTTTCTTAAAATTTTCTTTAATTAATAGGATTGTAAAAATACAAATTTTACACTTTTAACCCTCCCAGTCCTCCAGTTGTACTTTTTGTTTTATTCGTCTGAATACGTTTTTTAATTAAAACGTACGTTTTCAGGTTTAGCTCAAATCTTCGTACTCCAAATTCCCGTAACCATTCACATAGCTTTCCTAAGCTATTTTTGTTTATAATTTCCAAATAATTTTCACAAAAACCCCTTTTCTGTGAATAACACCCGATTACGAACACGCTATAGTTACATTTCACACCTCAACGGGATTTAACGACCCGGTGATACATTATATTACCCGGAGCATTGACTCTAGGCCTTTGACCTTGTTGACCATTCCCTGGTCAATTTAGGTTGACCGTTTGGAGCCAATCAATTTATGGCGCCGCTGCCGGGGAGGTGTGCGCGTTTCTGTAGCGTTTTTCGGGATTAGTGTTATCTCACCTCACTCACTGTACAAATACCATCACTTGTGAATATTTTCAAAATCAAAACATATAAAAAAGTCATTGACACTTTTCCTAAAGTGTTAAAACACCAAAAAAAGTAAAAAAACAACAAAACCATATCGTAACGTTTTCTGATTCGGTTTTCTTTTAAGGTGATTCTTAAAGAAAAACGATTCTAGATTACGGGACGATAACAAAAATATTGTCCAAAAAGGTTTTGATCCCTAGTGCATGCGCACCCGTTCACAATCGAAACAAAATCGTCAACTGAAAAACGTAACTGAGTTACGTCCTATTGTTGAGGATCCAGTTCCGAAAATGGACGGAAACGACGATCCACCCATCACAGATGATACAGCTCCCGATCTCCGAACGATGGAGGAGTTGTGTCAGCCCACAATGCTAGGGAGGGGAGGACCCATTGCCCCTCTTAATATTGCGGCCACTGATTTTAGACTTAAACATCATATGATACAACAAGTCCAGAATTCATGCCAATTTCATGGTTTACCGGGTGACGATGCAAACAAGCATCTTGACAAATTTCTTGCCGTCACCCAATGCATGAAGCAGACTGGTGTCTCCGATGATGCCCTTCGTCTCACTCTCTTCCCCTATTCTCTGACTCATCACGCTACTGCGTGGTTTGATCGACTTCCTAAGAACTCGATTCATTCTTTTGAGGAGATGGTGGCTAAATTCCTAGCCAAATACTTTCCACCATCCATGGTTACTAAGTTGCGAAATGATATCAGTAACTTCCGTCAGCTTCCCGACGAATCTTTATTCGAAGCTTGGGAACGCTATAAGCTTTCGATTGATCGGTGTCCAAACCATAATATGTTACTTGTCACCCAGATAGATACTTTCTACAATGGGTTGACCTTGAGACACCGTGATATTCTTAATGCTGCTGCTGGTGGGACCTTTATGAAAAGGCGTCCCGAAGAGTGCTTTGATCTCATTGAGAACATGACTGCCCACCATAATTTCTGGGATTCCTCAGCCGAGAGGGAAGAGTCATGTAAGTCTGCCACTTCAGCATCCTCATCCTCTGATATAGCAATTCTCGCTAAAAGGATGGATGATATCTCTTTGGCTGTGTTAAGAATGAACCAAACTATGCAAAATCAACAAATTCAAAATCAACAAGTCAAAGCTGTCAATCAAAGTTGCGAAACTTGTGGAGGTCCACATCCCTACTTCGAGTGTCCAACCACTAGTGGGTACACTCAAGAGAACGTACATGCTATTCATGGTTCCTATAACTCGGGAGGTAATTGCTACCAACCACAAGGGGACCGAAATCTTCTAAGCTATCGTTCTAACAACTTCCTTGGACCACCCGGTTTCAATCAAAACAATATTGTCCAAAACAACCGTAACCAGAACCAAAATCAGAACCGAACAAACCAAGGTTACCAAAATTCGGGAAATGTCAATCAAAACCAAAACCAGGGTTTCCATCAAAATCAAAACCAAGGTTTCCAACATCAAGGAAACTATAATCGAAACCAAGGTCAAAACAACTTTCAGGGGAACAACTCTCATGGATATGGCAACCAAAATCAAGGAAATTACCAAAACCACGGTTCCCATCAAAATAACCGGGGCCAGAATTTTCCCAACCAAAATCAAGCCATTACTCCAGCTACTCAGCACTTCCCAAATCCAGCTCCTCCTAACCCTACTCGAGCAATTGTTCCAACTGGCCCATCTAATGATGAGTTGTTGAAACAATTCATGAAATCTCAGGAGGAGATGAACAAAGTGATAATGACTCAGATCGCTGACATTAAAAAGTCTTTAAATGATCAACCATCGGGCTCAGGAAAACTTCCGAGCAATACGATCGCTAACCCGAGGGGTGATGTTAAGGCGATCACTACCCGAAGCGGTGTTGTATATGATGGACCCACGGCCCCGACTACCTCTTCTTCTCTTCCTCCCATTCCTCCTCCTCTTTATTCCGAGGAAGAGGAAATTGAGCCTGAGGCAACCACGGACAAGGTGCAAATTGCTAGCCCACGAAGTACCGCACACGTCCACCCTCAGGATATACCAGAAACTGTCCCAAAGCCAGGAGTTGTCTTTGAACCACCCAAAACTCCTGAAGAGAACCCTAAATCCAAACATTCACTACCATATCCATCTAGGTTACAAGACCAAAAGCTCCGCGAAAAAGTAAATCATCAAATGGAAAAGTTTTTTCAAATTTTTCGAGAAATTCATTTTGATATCAGCTTCGCGGATGCTCTCTTGTTGATGCCTAAATTTTCATCAACAATCAAAAATCTGTTGAACAACAAAGAGAAACTATTTGAAGTGGCACGAACTCCACTCAATGAGAACTGCTCTGCGGTTCTTTTGAAACAGCTTCCCGAGAAGCTAGGAGATCCGGGAAAATTTCTCATTCCATGTGTTTTTCCCGGAATGGTTGAGTGCTTCGCCCTGGCCGATCTAGGTGCAAGCATCAACTTGATGCCTTATTCGATATGGAAAAAGCTCTCTCTTCCAGAACTCACCGCCACCTGCATGACTCTTGAGCTGGCAGACCGCTCAACATCTCGTCCCCTCGGCATTGCCGAGGATGTATTTGTGAAAGTGGGAAATTTCCACTTTCCTGCGGATTTTGTGATTGTTGACTTCGACGCTGACCCACGAGTTCCTCTCATTCTGGGAAGAGGATTCTTAAGAACGGGTCGTGCGTTAATCGATGTGCACGAAGAGGAAATAACTCTTCGTGTTGGTAATGAAGCAGTAACATTTAACCTCAATCAAACCTCGAGGTACTCCTCTGATTATGACGCCGAAACGGTTAACCGAATTGATGTCATTGATGTCGCGTCTGAGGAGTATTCTCAAGAACTTCTGGGTTACCTTCCGAGTGGCAGTCCCACTCCATCTTCTGAGCCTATCATATCCGACTCTTCCCCTTCTCTCACTCCTTTTGAGGGAAGTGACTTCCTTTGGGAAGATGTCGAAGCTTTTCTCGCCCAAGACGGTTCAATTTCAGGAAAATTTGATGAGGACTATCTTGATCCTGAGGGGGATATTCTATTGCTAGAAAAATTGTTAAACGAAGATCCATTTCCCCCTCTTCCTCCAAAAATACTTCATAAAGAGGAAGTCAAAAATGTTGAAATAACTGATGACTTACCTAAGGTTGAGCTTAAGGACTTGCCGCCTCATCTTGAGTATGCATTTCTGGAGGGTGATGATAAATTACCCGTCATTATTGCTAAAAACTTAAGTGTTGAGGAAAAGGCTGCTCTCATTAAGGTTTTGAAGTCTCATAAACAAGCAATTGCTTGGCGTCTCTCCGACATCAAGGGCATCGACCCTGAGTTTTGCACTCATAAGATATTAATGGAGGATGACTTCAAACCTGCGGTCCAACATCAAAGAAGGGTGAATCCAAAAATTCACGAAGTTATCAAACAAGAGGTTTTAAAACTTCTTGATGCCGGATTGATTTACCCTATATCGGACAGTCCTTGGGTCAGCCCAGTTCACTGTGTTCCAAAAAAGGGTGGCATTACAGTTGTCACAAACGAGGAGAATGAGTTGATTCCAACTCGTTTGGTTACAGGGTGGCGCGTCTGCATTGATTATCGTAAATTGAATGACGCCACCCGTAAGGATCATTTTCCTCTGCCCTTTATGGATCAGATGCTCGAGAGATTAGCGGGGAATGAGTACTATTGCTTCCTCGATGGTTTCTCGGGTTACTTTCAGATTCCCATTGACCCGCAAGACCAAGAAAAGACCACTTTCACGTGCCCCTATGGAACCTTCGCATATAAACGTATGCCATTTGGCTTATGTAATGCTCCGGGCACGTTTCAAAGATGTATGATGGCCATCTTTTCCGACATGATCGGGAAAAGTATGGAGGTCTTTATGGACGATTTCTCGGTCATTGGGGATTCGTTTAAAACATGTCTCTCCCATTTAGACAGCATGCTAAAACGTTGTGAAGACACAAAGTTATGTCTAAATTGGGAGAAGAGTCACTTTATGGTCAAAGAGGGCATTGTCCTCGGCCATAAAATTTCAAAAAATGGGATGGAGGTTGACCGTGCCAAAGTGGACGTCATTGCAAAATTGCCTCCTCCTACGACTGTGAAAGGTGTTAGGAGCTTTTTGGGTCACGCCGGTTTCTACCGTAGGTTTATTCAAGATTTTTCTAAAATCGCCCGGCCTATGACCCATCTCCTCGAGAAGGATGCTCCTTTTGTCTTCTCCCCTGAGTGCATCGAAGCCTTTGAAACATTAAAGAAAAGGCTTACCGAGGCACCGATTCTTGTTGCCCCCGATTGGGACTTGCCCTTCGAGCTCATGTGTGATGCTAGTGATTATGCTATAGGGGCAGTCTTGGGGCAACGCAAAACAAAACATTTTCAGCCTATACACTATGCCAGCATGACTATGACCGAGGCACAAAGTCATTACACCACCACTGAAAAAGAATTATTAGCTGTGGTATATGCTTTTGAAAAATTCCGGCCATACTTGATTCTGACTAAAAGCATAGTGTATACGGATCATTCGGCTTTGAAGTATCTATTTGCAAAACAAGATGCAAAGCCGAGACTCCTCCGATGGGTTCTCCTCCTTCAGGAATTTGATATCATTATTCGTGATAAAAAAGGAGCTGAGAACCTGGCTGCTGATCATCTCTCCCGTCTTGAAAACCCTCACCAAAATGCTTTCGAGAAAAAGGAAATAAATGAAACATTTCCTCTCGAGACCCTCAATGTGGTTTCATTTCGTGGAGACTCGATTACCCCATGGTTTGCCGACTTTGCAAACTACCTTGCGGGTAACTTCATTGTGAAAGGGATGTCGTCCCAACAAAAAAATAAATTTTTCAAAGATGTCAAACATTACTTTTGGGACGACCCCTACTTGTTCAAGATATGCGCGGATCAAGTCATCCGGCGGTGTGTGTATGGTCAGGAAGCCAATGAAATTTTAAAGGCTTGCCATGCTGGTCCCACGGGGGGCCACCACAATCCCAACTACACCGCCAAAAAGGTGTTTGATTCCGGCTTTTATTGGCCCTCGATCTACAAGGATGCCCAGGAATTAGTCAAGTCCTGTGACGCTTGTCAGCGCCACGGGAATATTTCGCAAAGAAACGAAATGCCTCAGAATGCAATTCAAGTTTGTGAAATCTTTGATATCTGGGGCATCGACTTTATGGGGCCATTTCCATCCTCTCACGGCAATAAATACATACTCGTGGCAGTTGACTACTTGTCAAAATGGGTTGAAGTGAAAGCTTTACCCACAAATGATGCCCGAGTAGTTGTAAAATTTTTAAAAGCTCTCTTTGCCCGATTCGGAACTCCACGTGCTATTATTAGCGATCGTGGTACGCACTTCTGTAATGACAAGTTTGACAAAGTCATACAAAAGTACGGTGTGACTCACCGTCTTTCCACTGCGTACCACCCTCAAACAAGTGGACAAGTCGAAGTGTCCAATCGGGGCATTAAAAGAATATTGGAGAGAACTGTAGGAGAAAATCGTGCATCGTGGTCGGACAAATTAGATGATGCACTTTGGGCTTTCCGTACGGCTTACAAAACACCCATTGGGTGTACGCCTTATAAACTTGTGTACGGGAAAGCGTGCCATCTTCCGATCGAGCTTGAGCATAAAGCCTATTGGGCCCTCAAGCATGCCAATTTCGACCTCAGAACGGCAGGTGATCACAGAAAAGTTCAACTCAATGAATTAAACGAACTTCGTGATCAAGCTTACGAGAACTCTTTGATCTATAAACAAAAGATAAAGAAGATTCATGACTCAAAAATCAAAAACCGCGTTTTCAACGTTGGTGATCGAGTCCTTCTTTTCAATTCTAGACTCAAAATCTTCTCGGGAAAGCTCAAAACCCGATGGACTGGTCCATTCACTATCACAAAAGTTTATCCTTATGGTACCGTCGAATTATCTCAAAATGACGGTCCTAACTTCAAAGTGAATGGACATCGGTTAAAGCACTACTTTGGAGAGGACGTACCATCCATGGTCGTCCCGGATCTCCAAACTTTCCCCAAGGACAATTGAATTCGGGGATAGAGTCAAGCTAACGACTCAATGACCAAAAATTAGCAACAATACGGGTTTTTACCCGTATCTCTGATTCTTTCTATTTTCTACCACTAAGTGTGGGGGAATGGCCAACCCCCCGCTGTTAAAAAAAAAATGTATATATGTATATAAGTCCCAAAAAAAAAAAAAAAAAAAAAAAAAAAGTTGTATATATATAGAAATAAAGTGAAATTGGTATTTCCGCAGTTAGATTCGAATCTTGGCTTTTTACGTTCATAGCTTCGGCATAATAGCCGGGACTTTGAATATTGAGGACAATATTCATTTCTAAGTGTGGGGGGGAAATTCTAACGAATTTTAACAAATATCTTTCAAGTACCCCCGTTTTTGGCCAAAATTTTCAAAATTTTTTCACTTTATTTCAAAATTTTTGTGGTAATCAGTCCGCCTTGTCTAAGCGACAAAAGCGATTGGCTAGTCCAGGAGCAAACGGCTCTTGGTAAAGACAACTCAAATCCGTTGACGGCTGGCAATTTGCCCAAAATTGTGTGGTTCATCAACTCCCCGAAAACAAATGAGTTGGCTAGCCCGCAAGATTATGGCTTGTGGTAAAGGCCGTGGAAAAATCCATAATTGGTAATCAGCTCACCAAGATGTTGACTAGGTCCATCAAGAGTTGGCTAGTCCAGGAGCAAACGGCTCTTGGTAAAGACTTAACAAATCCGTTGGAAGCTGGTGGGGAAGGGGTCGTCAAGGGAGGTTGGTCGGGGGTCTTGCTGCCTACATCCTCCTCTTCCTCACCAGGTTTGTTTGGATCGGGGGCGATGGGGGACGAGCTTGGGTAAGGTGGGTCCTTGGTTGTTGCTCCAGCTCGAGTGGTTATCGCGAGCATGGGGTCTTTTTTGCTTACTGATGGCATTTCAAGATTATCTATGGCTGAGTTAAGCTTGTTGAAAAATTCTCCAATGTCATCCTGCTGCTCGTCGAAAAGTTCATTAAGACCTTTCATTTGCAAGCCTTTTTCTTGAGTGAAGTGACCAAGGTCATCTTCAAAAGTGCTCCTGATTTCGAATTCAGGGCCTTCCTCTCCTTCTTTTCTCTTTACCAGATTTCCCCAGAGGGTGTAATCGTCATTTTGGTAAAAAGGCAAAAGGGAGGGATCAGCATAGATGTCCCCTCCTGACAAGCATGCATGTTCAGTTGTGGCTGCTCCTCCGCATTCTTCTACCTCATGCGGGCCCCCACAGTAATTGCAGATTAACTAAGGATTCGAAAGTTGTTTAGGTAACTGCGACCCAGCTAGGTATTCCACTCTTTTGTGAATTTTCTCAACCGATCTGATGTGATTTCAGAAATGCTGACAGTCGACTCAGGTTCATCCCAGGTGTCATCCTGGTCTTGAGCATATTCTTCAATCCTATCCCATCCTTCTTCGGCACTAAGATTGGCCAATCTCCCTTTTCTAGATTGGTTGATTCCGTTTCGATCATTAGAGGAGACATTGTCGTAGAAGATTTGGACCAAGAGCCAGAGCTCAATGCCATGATGGGGAACTTGTCTTATTAAATCTTTGAATCTAACCCATGATTTATGGAAGGGTTCGTCCTTCCCTTTTCGAAAACGGAGGATCCTATCTCTAAATGCTGAGGTTCTTCCAGGTGGAAATAACTTCTCATAGAACTTGGATATGAGTTGCTCCCATGTGAAAATAGATTCAGAAGGAAGTTTATCATACCATTCTTGGGCTTTTTCATATAGGGTGAAAGGAAAGAATCGCAATCGGGAAGTAGCCCCATCCGTATGGAGGGTGTCTACTATTTTCAAGAAGTCTTTAATGTGTTGAATTGGATCTTCCTCATCTAATCCACAAAACTTACACACACTTTGGACAAGCCAAACATCGTTCGCATGCAAGATGATGAGTGCTCAAACACTCATCGTTTTCGATATATTTAAACTGCCAAAACGCACAAAAACAATCAAAAAGATATCAAAATACTTAAATTATCCCAGGGATTGTGTTTTATGTGTTTTAAAAGCAAAATGTGCAAAAACAAAGAAAAAACGTACAAAGTTTGCAGTATTGGCAGTTTCAGTCCCCCAAGTTTCAAAACTTGTCAATTTTAGTCCCTATGCATTTATTTTTAAGGAAAAGTCAACCCAAGGTCTTAAAAGTCAAATAAAGTCAAAATTTCATAATTGGGTTGCAAGATTTCATAAATTACATAATTAGTCCCTGAAAATCCAAAGTTGGCAAAATTAGTCCCTGGGATGTTTTGAAATTTTGAAAAAGTGGGAAAATACAAAATTGGTCCTTGAATTATTGGCATGTGAAAAAAATGACAATTTGGAGAACTTTAGGAGTTTGGCATTTTCAGTCCTTAGGTTTTGATAAGTTTGCAAAGTTGGTCCTTGTTAACCATTTCACCATCCGGACCCTTTTATTTGCTAAACCCAAAACAAACCAAACCCAACCCAAGCCATGGTCTGATCCAGTAACTCAATCCCAAGCCCACCACTTAGCCCAAAAACCTTTAACCGTTTTAAATAATACCCACGTTGACCCGGTCAACTCTTTCTTCCCCCCAACCAAGCTGCGCAAAACCAGGGAGAAATCCTTCCCCCCCTCGCCTTTTTCACCAACTATCTCCCCCATCATTAATGCCCTCACCCACCAACTCCACCACCATAAATGCTCCCCAATTCCCTCACCAGTACCACCCAATTTGGCCCCGTATACCTTTTGGCGCCAAAATGCCAATCAATGGCTAGGATACTACAAAGATTAAATTGACGGATGGGATTTGGTCAAGAAGTCATCACAAAGACTTTGGGAGTGTCAGATTTCAAAAAGGTCCCATGTGGAAGGCTTAGCATTAGTATTTTAAGTCGCTATATAAGGATAAGCTCTTAGAAGCTTAAGGTGTGTAATTTTCTTAGTTAAATTGTAATTTTAGTTCATTTCCAATGTAATGTAACCTTTTTTATTAATGCAAGATCAGTTTAAAGTTTAATTTCCAATTTCATTGTTCAAAGTCTTATCTTAAAATTACAAGTTCTTATAGAGTGAAGTGATTTGTGTTTAGATTATTCAGAAGCTCTTATAAGTTCAAAAACAAGTTATTATAAGTGTTATAAACTTAGGTAAACACCTACAACTCAGTTTTTAACAAAAACCAAGAAAATAAGAAAAATAAAAATAAAAATAAAAAATTGTGATCATTGGTTGGACAAGCATGGAGCACAGTGCATTTTGGAAGGCTGTGGGTTAGGAACCTCAGGGGAGGGCATAGGTTTGTTTGGTTTGGTCCTTGGTTTCTACTAAATAGCTTGGAAGGCTTTGTAAGCTATCAATTCCTTCATTCTCATTTTCAAGTAGCTTAAGCTGTTCAATTTAAGTTTATTGCATCTATAAATTAGTTTATAAAGTAGTTTGTGCCATCTGTTTGTGTTTATTTATTGTTTAAATAAGAATCTCTTCATTAACTGATTTTAAGAGGGTGTTTGGTTGTGCCTTGTTTAGTGTGTTGCAGTTGTTCATCTGAGTACTTATTGGTTTGTAATAGTTTGTAGTGTATAATATAGCTCAGGGGAACAAGTATTTTGGTGCAAAACCTTTCAAAAGTCAAAATCACACAACAATAATCACCACAGTCCACTGTGGTGATTTTTGAAGTTCAAAACCCACAAATCCTTTTCAAAAGTTAAAGTTTCATCCAAAATAGTTTTAATATAGCTTATCTTAGCTTATTAGGTCATTAAATCAGCTTTTAAAGTTCATAAAAGTCAAACTGGTCCAAAATTCTTCAAAGTCAAAACCTTGCTCAGTCATTTTGAGCAACATTGGGGAGGGTGTAACTTATTTGATTTTAACTGTTAGAAGCTGAAAATTTGTGTGCTTATTCTCTACCACTTTGTAGATTTTTGATAATTTTTCTAGATTTTATAGAATTTGTTTGGTGGGTCAAAACAGGTCTCAAAGTGACCTGCAGGGCAACTTATTTGCCCTGCTCTCAGTTACCTCATCAACCCACCCCACTTCATTGGTGGTTTGTGACTGACCCAGTGGGTCCCACAGCCTTGGCCTTGCATCTTTCAACCCCCCTCCTACCCAGGAAGTAAGTTTGACCTTTTGTTTGACCCCAATATCTGTGGACCCTACTTAGTTTGGCCCATAAAGTTTGTCCCTCAACTGCTCAGTCAACAAATAAGCAAAGTGCTTATTTGTTGCTTTTTGGCTTATTAAGGCCTGATTGTTGCTTGATCCTTGCTTGTTTGTGTTCCTTAGACTCAGAGAAACCAAGAAATACCATTGTGGACCCCCACATTTCCATTTTGAGCTTATTAACCATCACAGTCAACAAAAGTCAACTGTGAGGTGAATAAGCACTCCAAGTGCTTATTTCCAGGGTTGTAAAAAAGGTGTCTTAATTAAAAGTGCTTATTTTTATCCTATAATTAGTTTAGAAAAAAGAAAAAACCAAAAAAAAAAACAACTTTTAAGAATAGTGATAGCTTCTATTTAATAGGATTTATCTATTTATTTTTCTTTTTATTTAAATTTCTAAATAATATATCACTTTTATATTTTTAGAAATCACTATTTAGGTTAAAGTAATTTTACAAATTTTTCCAGATTTTTATTTTGTCTTTTAGTGGTATTACTAATTAATTTTAATTTAATTTAGTTTTAATTAATATTAATCAATTAAATAGCATAATTAGTTTTTAAATAGTATAACCAAGTTTTTATAATTTTTATAGCTTTTATTTTAGTTAAAATAATTTTATAAATTTTTCTAGAATTTTTACTGTTCATTTAATAGTATTTATAATTTAAATAGTTTAATTAGATATTAATTAATAAATAGAATAATAGTTATTTAATTAGCTTAAAAATACTTAGAATTAACTTTTTATAATTTTTTAGGATTCCTGTAATGGTTAATTAGATTTATAAAATTTTTCTTAATTTTCTAAAGTCTTTGTAGTATTTTTAATAATTCTAATTAATTTAATTAGTATTAAATAGATAATTAGTAATTAATTAATATTAAATAATTAAATAGTGTAAAAATAATTTTTATTTTTCTTAAAATTTTCTTTAATTAATAGGATTGTAAAAATACAAATTTTACACTTTTAACCCTCCCAGTCCTCCAGTTGTACTTTTTGTTTTATTCGTCTGAATACGTTTTTTAATTAAAACGTACGTTTTCAGGTTTAGCTCAAATCTTCGTACTCCAAATTCCCGTAACCATTCACATAGCTTTCCTAAGCTATTTTTGTTTATAATTTCCAAATAATTTTCACAAAAACCCCTTTTCTGTGAATAACACCCGATTACGAACACGCTATAGTTACATTTCACACCTCAACGGGATTTAACGACCCGGTGATACATTATATTACCCGGAGCATTGACTCTAGGCCTTTGACCTTGTTGACCATTCCCTGGTCAATTTAGGTTGACCGTTTGGAGCCAATCACAAGACCTCGTTGGTGTGTTCGTTTGGGTAGACAATGGCGTTTGAGAAGCCACGAGGGGTTGGGGAGGAGTAGTCCTTAAGGCGCTTAGGAATGGGAGTTGCGGGGGTACTCATCTCATTGTTGGGTTGGGAGCTAGGGGTTGTAACATGATTTTCTGAATTTTCTTCAGAAAGGGGTGCATCAAAATCGATGGCAATGCCAGATGGTTCAGAAGTTGAGTGATATTGTCTTAATCTATGCATTTCTCTTTCGGGTTCTGCATAAGGCAAGAGAAGGATTCTAGTGGAACTACGACTCCTAGTGATCCTAAGGTTAGAGGATTCGTCGGTTGCCATGATGGCAGGTGGTGAAGAGTTACGAACAAAAACACAAAGAAATAAGATAGACTAAAGAAAACCAAAAAATAAAAATAAAATCTTACTAGAAAGGAATCTAGTAAGTAGACCTAATAAAAAGAGATTCTAACCTAGAAAATAACTATTCCCCGGCAGCGGCGCCAAAAACTTGATACGTGGGAATCGCACCAGGATTTACCTCTCAAGGGATCTTGAGAAGCTTACAACCCCCACCAGGCAGTGTACCTGATCGTTGTAGTATAGTATAGTGACAAGTACCGGGGGATTGATCGTTCAGCTAGGAATAGTGTCGCTAGGATTAGAAAACCTAAATACTAGTTCTAAAGATGAGAGATGATTATTTTTGTATTTTTATATTTTTTAGAAAGCAAGTAAAAATCTCAGGTTTGAAGGATTTGGGCGGAATTAGTTGCTAGTCAACTAACCCAATACTAAAGATGCAATCAAAGTAAAATACTAGAAATGAAAACAAACTAAATTAAACTAAGGTTGTGAGCAATAAGTGGAGAAGTTGTGTTTACTTAGATTTCACTACTCCCTAGATATCTTTTACACGTTAATTACTTGTTATAGTTGCGTGGATGATGGATTGTATTCCTTAATACCATTCATGGGGTGGCGCACTTAATTCCCCAATCCTATGAGTGCCTACTTCACTCCTATGTCGAGCCGGCTAAGAAGCTCCTAACATGGGATCATTAGAATTTACTCATGCATTAAATACAACCAATAAAACCTAGTGCACGTCAGTTCATGTTTCCTAAGACGTTCAAGCATGTTACCATTTGGAGATCTGCCAGTTTTCTTAAGCCTAACATCGAAATCATTCATCCAATACAACCATAAACAAGTAATCAACACATAATTAACATCTATGTTTCATTAGATCCAAGCAAACACAAGATAGATCTAGCCTAGCATGATGGAATTAAGACAAGAACAAGATATAGACAACCAACACATAGACATATTGATTGAATTAAAAGAATACTTATCTCAATTACACATGAAAGGATTCAAGGGCTGAGAACCCTTGAAAAACCTGTAAAATTCGTACGAAGTTCGGCCTTAGGGTTTCTCCAAAACTTCTCTTTTTTATGAATGAAAATTAGAAAACTATATATAGGAAATTGAGGCTGACGGCGTCAAGACCAAATTGGTGACGCCGTCATCTCGCCGCCAAAAGAATTCTCGGACTGCCTTGATCTACTTTTGACGTCGTCACGTTATAACATTTTCCAGGCCGTCACGTATTTTACTCTTGACGCTCTACCTCGTGACGCCTTCAATTCTGTACTGGGTCGTCATGAAAATTACTCTTGACGCCGTCAGAATTTCCTTCTTGACGCCGTCACCTACTGTTCCCAGCAAGGAAAATTAAGACTTTGGCGTTTTCTTCACTTTTATGCTCCAAAAACGTCCGAATTGCTTCCTTTTCCAGATTTCTCTCCCAAAGTACCTAAAATCACAAAAGGAACGATTTAGGGCAATATTTGATCAAATAAATTCAATTCCGGGCTTAAATGACCCCCTAAAAGTGGTTCATTTTTCGCCTCATCAATGACCAAAAGTGTGACTATATGCATCTTTTAGTCACATTTAAAAGATCAATATATATCAAAACAAATTCAAATACAATAAAATTGGAATGTATATAACTGAACCAAATATAAAATTGGCCATCCTTTTATACACCAAGGAGTCCTAGTCGGCTTATAATAGTTTCCTAATTAAGTATCTATAATCTTTTCCAGAAGCAACTAGCTAGCAACTTCGAGCCGTCTTGATATCTAAGCAGTACCAACTGTCACTAGCAGTAGTAAATACTTAGCACATTTTCTTTGAAGTTCCTGAGTAGCACTAAATCCATCTAAGCAATATTAACACAAACATGAGCATCAGTAATTCAAACAACATCATGAAAACTTTTAATCGAAAACAATGAACATAATAATAAAATTTGCAGTTAAACTTACACGTTTTTCTCCATTGATCTAATATCATCATCTGGATATAAAAGCCTTGAAAAAGTAGGTTGCTGCATATCAACAATAACCACATCAGGATGAGAGCAGAACTAGAACATGTCAAAGCACACAACATGACAGAAGTAGATGAGCATACCGGAATAAAGTTCTTGATTAGATGCTAGAAAACCTTCCTCTCTAAAAAGTATGTGGTTATATATATTGTTGACGGGTGCAATTATTTCTTGACATTTGACATAGAGACACTATTGCCTTGTCTTTTGTCATGTGCATCTAGTTTGTCAGGCGTCACTAGTTCAACTATATGTTGTTTTGGTGGTTTTGAGTCGCTTGATTCGCCACTTATTCAACTATCTGCTTTGGTGGTTTTGAGTCACTTGATGCGCCACTGGTTCAACTATCCGCACAAACAAGGTCTATGGTATTTTCCTCGAATAAAGTGAAAGTAAAAGAGGGCAAAAGGCATAAAAAAAAGATCAATTACCTATGCTCTTACTTTTTTCAGATCCAATGTATTTTCATCAGAAGTAGATTTTATATGGTATAAAACTTACTATATCTAATGTATATTTAAGTAGTTGTATATTTGACATTAACTATTTAAAAATAAAATCACAAAGTTCGGAGTCTTTGAACGTATAAGTGTATCACCATTGGGCCAATCCAACCTGACTCCCACCCTACCAAAATTTGAAGTTTTGAACTATATTACCTAACCTGCCTAGCTATTTTGCCACCTCTAACTATGAGCATATGAAACAAAATCGTAAGGTGATGTAAAGAATGCAGATGAATTAAGAATGGAAAAAGATAAGCTGAAAAAATCAAATAGACCAACGTGACTACTTGATTAGAAACAGGAACCCAAGCATATAATCACCGATGTACCCAGGAACCCAAGCATATAAATTATACTGACCCGGGCGGACCTTCTTGATCTCAAAGTAACCTTTATTGTCGTTTTGAGTCCAAAACTGATAGCCCTGATTATGTAAAATAAGGTATAGATTAAACTCTAGGAATGGTTTACAAAGGTACAAGTAACTTTGTCCCAACTACCCAACTAAAAATGAAAAAGATAAGCTGAAAAAATCAAATAGACCAACGTGATTACTTGATTGGAAACAGCTATATTTTTTGATAGTCAGATCTTGGTCTTTTTCCGACTTTTGGCTTTCTTACAATCAATTCTGCACCTTTTATTTGTAATAGTGAGCTGAATACCGCCACCGCCATATATTATCAGTCGCAACCATCACCGCCATTGTAATTGAGACCCCAAATCCAGGAATCGAAACATTTATGCTACATGAGAGAATTAAAAAGACATTTTAGACATGAAATATCATAAGTTTACATTTAAAACCTTACCAGGTGACCCTGTAAATCTCTCGTATTGTTCATACGCCTGTCCCATCATCACCATACTTGCGCACACTGTGTGTGTCTGTGTTTTGGTGAGGAGAGTGTTGAGGAGATAGAAGAAGACCAAATCTAGTTTTGGTGGATATATATTTGGGATGGAGTATTGAAAAACATTGGCGGGTTCAATGAAATTAAGTGGAGGGGCAATTTAAATTTGGGGAAAAAATTTAGGCGGGCTCTTTGGAAAAGTTAAAAGGGAAATTTTATTTTAGGCAATTAAGTGAGGGGACATGTAAAATATTACATATAAATTTAACACATGAAGTATCTTAATTTTTTGCTTTTATAAGAGGCGGAAATGAGCCGACCTTATAAAAGTTCGACTCGAGTTATTGTTGAGTTTTCGAGCTTGTAAGTGATATAGCATATGGTTTATATATATATATATATATATATATATATATATATATATATATATATATATATATATATATATATATATATATATATATATATATATATATATATATATATATATATATATATATTGTATGTAAGCGTACTAAGTGTAAATAGTTAATTATAAATGTATCGAGCATGGTTGTCAGGATCCCGATCCTGATCTTAGGATCTTAGGATTTTACGATACTGCAAAGCAAAAACGATCCGGATCTTATGTAGGATCTTTGAAAGCTTAAGATCGTATAGGAACCCGATCCTTTTAAGCAAAAACGAGCGATTATATTTCAATTTTAATTTGTGTAAGACAACACACCTTTACAAATAAACCGAGCTTTTCGAGTGATCAAGCTCAAACTGAGTTCATGCATAACCGGTGATAATGACTATAATTCACATGGGTCATGTGTCATATGCATTAGATTATCATTGGTCACATTCAATAATGAGTATTTGACATCATATGGGTCATATGCATTAGGTTATCACTGGTCGTCACATCCATGACTGTTGATCATGGGGTAATTAACATGGGTAACGGGTCATGTGCATTAATATTGGGTTGTAGTAACATGTCATATATGTTTTTGACCAATACATGATTGGTAATCGACAATGGGTAATTAACATGAGTCATGGGTCATGTGCATTGGATTTTGTAAACTAAGACAAATACTATACAACATTTTATACATTTTGTATTTTTTTTAACGTTTTCATCCGTTTGTAACGTTTTTCGTCCCTTTTTGACCGTTTTCAATCGATTTTGATTGATGTCACTAGTTTTCGACCGACGTTGACAATTTTTGGCAGATTTCTACGGATTTAGACTGTTTTAGTCCGACTACGACCGATTGCGACCCTTTTCGACCGATTTCATCCATTTTGAATGTTTTCGGCAACTTTCGCTCGTTTTCATATGTTCTTAGCTTTTCTAAATGTTTTCCTCTGTATTAAAACGTTATGAAACATTTATTATGTTTTCGTACATTTTTGTACGATTTTTTCATAGCAACGAGATTTTTAATAGCGGTAGATAGTTTATTGATAAAAAAATTATAGGTTATAAACAAAAAATAATAAAAGTTTGAAGATTTGGGATTAAACATAATGTTTTAAAACCCAGTTCGACTCGGGTGGTTCAACCGGTTGAACCGTTCCGGGTGAAAAATGAGTCGATTTATACCTGGTCAACTTGCGCTAGGTTGGGTCGAAAACGGGTCAAATTAAACTGGGTCAACCCGCCGGGTTTGAAGAGTCACGGGTCAACCCGGTTTGTGTTTATTTGGTTGTACTTAATTTGATAGATCTGTTTTTAATTGGTTGTACAATGTGAATAAATCATTGTACTTTTAAGTAATGGATAATGTTTTGAAACCCGGTTCGACCCGGGTGGTTCAACCGGTTGAACCGTTCCGGTCGAAAAATGGGTCGATTTAAACTGGGTCAACTTGCTAGGTTGGGTCTGAAATGGGTCAAATTAAACCGGGTCAACCCGCCGGGTTTGAGGCGTCCCGGGTCAACCCGGTTTGTGCTTTAATTGGTTATATTTAATTTTGTAGATCTGTTTTTAATTGGTTGTACAATGTGAATAAATCACTGTACATTTAAGTAATTTGGTAGATCTGTTTGTTTAATATGATAGGGCCCACAACTATGGTAATGAATGATAGAAATCCTCCATACTCTATATACCTCAAAAGAGTAAGGTATGAATCTTTCATACCGAGGGGCCCACCATTACGATTTTACGAAACTACAAAGCAAAAACGATCCGGATCTTACATAGGATCTTTGAAAGCTTAAGATCTTATAGGATCTCGATCTTGACCATAGGATCTTAAGAAAGTGATATTACAAAACAATGATATATAATAATTTTGTGTTTATGATATATAATAATTTGTAAATTTGTATAACCCGAGAAACCGACAAACCAAGCATTTAGTTTCGGTTTTTTACAACCAATTAAAAACGTATCTACCAAATTAAATACAACCAATTAAAACAATTAATACAAACCACATACCGGGTTAACCCGGGGCGCTTCAAACCCGACGGGTTGAACCGGTTTAATTTGACCCCTTTTCGACCCAACCTAGCAAGTTGACCCAGTTTAAATCGACCCATTTTTCGACCAGAACGTTTCAACTGGTTGAACCACCCGGGTCGAACCGGGTTTCAAAACATTATCCATTACTTAAAAGTACAATGATTTATTCACATTGTACAACCAATTAAAAACAGATCTATCAAATTAAGTACAACCAAATAAACAAAAACCGGGTTGACCCGGGACTCTTCAAACCCGGCGGGTTGACCCAGTTTAATTTGACCCGTTTTTGACCCAACCTAGCAAGTTGACCAGGTTTAAATCGACTCATTTTTCACCCAGAACGGTTCAACCGGTTGAACCACCCGAGTCAAACCGGGTTTCAAACACACCTCACTCGGATCTAGGGTTTTGATCCTCTCTTTCTTATCAAACACACTTCGAACACTTGAACATAATCCTCTCTTTCTCTCCCACACTCACAGTTGCAACTCACTCGGATCCAGGGTTTTGATCCCAAATCTCAAAAGCTGATAAGATCACAAATTAATTAATATAATCCAAATACCCCCTTAGAGCTATTTATTCTTAGGCTTAGGTTGATTATCTGTTATAATAATTGCGTTGCATTTGTATTGATAGAATAAGGAAGAACATGCTGTGTTGTTTTTGCGAATAATTAAAGCAAAAGAGATATTAAGGTTTGCTTGGATTAGCTTATTTTATCTTAGGATTAGGTTGACTATCTGGTATAAGAATTATGTTGCATTTGTATTGAGAGAATAAGGAAGAAAAGTGTCAGATGTGTGTGCGAATAGTTAGGCTAAAATATCCAAGTATCAAAGATGGAAGAAGTATCATCGATGGATGCAAAGATACCACTTTCAAGTATGAACATAAACTTGTTCTGGTGTTTCATCCATCGATGATTCATCTTTGCTCTTTGCCAAAATACAGAAACTGATGAGGCGAAAAATGAACCACTTTTAAGGGGTCATTTAAGCCCGGAATTGAATTTATTTGATCAAATATTGCCCAAAATCGTTCCTTTTGTGATTTTAGGTACTTTGGGAGTGAATTCTGGAAAAGGAATCATTTTGGACGTTTTTGGAGCATAAAAGTGAAGAAAACGGTAAAGACTTAATATTCCTTGCTGTTCTTGACGCCGTCAGGAGCAAAATGGATAACGACCCAGAGAAAAACGTGATGGCGTCAGAAGTAGGGCGTCAAGAGTAATTTTGGTGACGGCCTGGAGCAGAATTACACATGACAGCGTCAGATCCAGATCTAGGCAGTCCGAGAACTTTATTGGCTGCGAGGTAACGGCGTCAGAAATTTCCTGTTGACGCCGTCACCTCACAAAATCTATATATACTTTTCTATTTTTCATTCATTAAGAGAGGAACTTGTGTGGAGAATTCTAGGGCCGAACCTAATAAACCCTAGGTCGTTTGTAATAGAATTTTCAAGGGTTTTCACCCCTTGAAACCCTTCATGTTCAATTGAGATAAGTTTACTTTCAATTCATTCAATATGTCTATGTGTTGTTTGAATATATCTTATGCTTGTCTTGATTTTAACATGCTAGGCTAGATCTTTTGTGTGTTTGCTTAGATGTAATGAAACCTAGATGTTCATTATAGATTGATTGCTTGTTTATAGTTGTAATGGATGAATGATTCAATGTTAGGTTTAAGAAAACTGGCAGATCTCCATTGTGTAACTTGCTTGAACGTCTTAAGAAACATGAGCCGATGTGTACTAGGTTTTTATGGTTGTATTTAATGCATGAGCGAATTCTAGTGATCCCATGTTAGGAGCTTCTTAGCCGGCTCGACATAGGAGTGAAGTAGGAGCTTATAGAATTGGGGAAGTAAGTACGCCACCCCATGAATGGTATTAAGGAATATAACCCGTCATCCACGCAACTGTAACAAGTAATTAACCTGTAAAAGATATCTAGGGAGTAGTGAAATCTAAGTAAACACAATTCTCCCATATATTGTTCACTCTATATTAGTAATTTAGTTCATTTACATTTTTGTTATTTTATTTTGATTGCATCTTTAGTTATTGGGTTAGTTGACTAGCAACTAATTCCGCCCACTCATCCAAAACCCGAGATTTTAATTGCTTTTATAAAAACATAAAAATACAAAAAGAATCATCCCTCACCTCTAGACCTAGTTTTTAGGCTTTCTAATCCTAGCGACACTATTCCTGAGTTGAACGATCAATCCCCCGGTACTTGTCACTATACTATACTACAACGATCAGGTACACTGCCTGGTGGGGGTTTTAAGCTTCTCGAGATCCCTCGAGAGGTAAAGCCTGGTGCAATTCCTACGCATCAGGTTTTTGGCGCCGCAGCTCGGTGAATAGTTATTGTCTAGGTTAGGATTTTTTTTATTAGGTCTACTTGCTAGATTCCTTTCTTGTAAGATTTTATTTTTATTTTTAGGTTTTCTTTAGTCTATCTTATTTCTTCGTGTCTTTGTTCGTAATCTTTACCATCCGACATCATGGAAGGTGGTAACATCTTTGAACCCATCAAGCCACCACAACAAGACCACCCACAAAACTCACCACTAGCAAACCAACCTCTTAGGCCCCGAACCCTAGGAGAGTATTCCCGACCTAGCCACCAAGGCTATCGAAACACCATTGAGCTCACCCAAGGAGCCAATGTAACCCCCTTGCAATCCGGCACCATCCGGTTGGTGCAAAGCGGATGTGCATTCCATGGACTTCGTTCCGAAGATCCTAATCAACATCTCAAGGACTTCCTGAAAATCGTAGATTCTAGAGACCTTGATGTTACAACTAGAGAGACGACCCGATTACGCCTATTCCAATTCTCTCTACGTGATCAAGCTAGTCAATGGTTGAACGTTTACCCGCGGGATCCATCACCTCTTGGGATGATTTCACCACTCGTTTCCTTGCTCAATTTTCCCCACCGGGGAGAACTACCAAGCTTAGAAATGATATCTTGATGTTCCAACAACGTCAAGGTGAAACTCTATATGAAGCATGGACTCGTTTCAAGGACTTACTCCAAAAAGTCCCTCATCATGGCATAGATCTTTGGCTCCAAGTCCAAATCTTCTATGACCATATCGATCTCCCCACAAGGTGAACCATTGACCAATCGGCCGGGTGGCAAGCTACGTGATCTAAGTGCGGAAGAATCATGGGAACTCATAGAAGATCTTGCTCTCTATAACAACAAAAGTTGGAATGATCCCCGTGACTTGAACAAAATGGTCAAGGCAATATCTTTGCCTTCGAACAATTCTAGCACTCCCGACCGTAGGATCATGGAACTTGAGGACCAAGTCAAGTTTCTCATGAAATCCTACGAAGCTCCTAAGCCTACAAGCCAAGTGAACAAAATTACTTCTTCATGCGAATTATGTAGTGGTCCCCATGACACTCGTGATTGTGTGGAACTCCCCGGAACAGCTTTTGCGGACTACGCATCTTCGCGTACCGACGAAGCGGGAGATAAGTGGTACACTTTCAAACCCGAGCCAAACCCTTACGGTGATACATAAAACCCCTCTTGGAAAAATCACCCAAACCTTAGGTGGAAACAAAACCAAAACAATTCTTCCAATCCGCCTAATCGTTACCAACCAAACGGTCTACCCTCCAACCGTACTTTCAACAACAATCCTTCTAACAACTATGGTAGTACCAACAGTCTTGAAGGATTGATGTCCAAGTTTATGGCATCTCAAGAAGCTCGCATAGCTAAGTTTGAAACCGAATTCAACCAACAACAAACGGAGATGACCAATAAGATTGACAACTTGTTGAAAGCCCTCAACAACCAAGCGCTAACTACACCTAGGAACGACACTAGGGACGCCAATAGCGGAATCCAAATTAAGGACCCCTCGTCATCCAAACACGTCCACTTTGTCAATGTTGTCACCATTAAGCCAATAGATAAGAATATAGAAGAAAGTGATAAGGATGAAGTTGGAGTAGAAACCGAGACTAGGGATGAGATTAAGGAAGTTGAGGTTAATAAGGGAGAAAATTTAGAGGAAGTAGAAAACATAGAAGAATACTTTGATAAGTTGCCCACCAAGGAAGAACGGGAATATCCCAGAGATTTATTCAATGATCCTGAGACACCATATATCTTTGGTCCAACCCTTATTAAAGTAGGTGATCCCTCTAACATCAACATACCATGCAACATTGGGCATATGCATGTATGGAAAGCCTATATCGATTCTAGTTCTCATATAAACATCATGACTAGGACTTATTATAATTGGGTAATGAAAAAACAACTTGGTTAAAGGATGATGCCCAATAAGAATCTGATAAGCAATTTTGTAGGAAGAGTGAAAGGATTGCATGTGATTGTTGGAAACTTCACTTATGAGACCGACTTTGTGATAGTGGAGGATACTCGTCCGGTGATAGATGATTGCCTAAGTCAAGTAGTTTTCGGAAAACCATTCGTTGAGACCTCTAAGATGAGTTATGATCCGACTCTAGGGATAGTTAGGTTCAAGAAAGAGAATGATGAAATTGCCTACCAAATGCCTTATAAGATTGAACAATACCGCCTCCTATCAAACATAGAAAAGGAACACAAACAAGCGGTTTACTATAGGAATGATGAGGATTGACGTAGATGAGTTGAATATGTTATGAATAAGATACTTGGTTTCTACAAAGAATGCTTGCAACTAGGTCCGGAATACAAAACTGAGATAGGAGATGACCTAGAGAGTGAAACCAACGATGAGGTAACGTAGTAATCCATGACCTTGAGTCTAGCTACAAGACTCGTAAATAAAGAAAAGCGCTTCTTGGGAGGCAACCCATGCTTTGTGTGATTTTTATTTTGTTTGATTGTTATTTGTTTCCGTATGCAGGCTTTATTTTTATTGTTGGTAGATCATGCTTCAAACTAAAATGGTGAAAATAATTTATTTTGTTGTTTGGCTTTGTCTTAACTTCATCCAAAGGTATTTCGCAAAAGATAAGTGTAAGGGGAAACCCCAAATATGTTTTTAAAGAAACAAAACTGATTATGATTCTCCACAATATTAAATGAACATGTATATTCGTATTTGTTAGAGTCAAATGCTTGTATCGAGTCATAATGATGTTTTGCAGGATTTTCCAGGAAGTAGGACAAGGTTTTTCCAGAAATTTTCCGGAAACTGAACATAAGGATTTCTGCAGGTCACTTCTGACGGCGTCAGGAAGAAATTCCTGACGGCGTCACGTGTAAAATTCTGGAAATTTTTCCAGTTTTGTTTTTCTAACGGAGTCTTAAAGTTTTTGTTGAATCTTTAATTTTATAATCTCCAGGAAATCTGCAAACATCATTCCACAAGCATTATATCTTACTTTGTTTTCTAGGACTTATTAGCATATATACATTGCTGCCGATTTTACGCGAGGTTGCCTTGTTTGTTTTCTCAGGTTTAACAGGTTATGTTTGACAAGAAGATGATTTATATTCTGGAATGTGGAAAACTAGAAGGGGGGTTGAATAGTTTTACGTCTTTTTAATTCGTTATAAAAGATAGTTTTAAAGTTTACTTAGCTTTTGAAAACTTAGATTTGATAATATGTGATCTCAAGTCTTGTACAATATAAACAATTAACAATACACAATATATAACAATAATAAGTAATGAAATATGTAAGAGATGGAAAGATCGAACCACGAGACAAGAGATTTATAGTGGTTCGGCTACATGGACACCTTCCTTGCCCTACTCCACTCCCTGAGCACCTAACTCGAGAGTTTTCTTCACTATATCAACAAGCTCCCTTATGGCGGAGAAAACCGTACACACCAATTTATACACCAATTAACACACCACTTTTCACACCACAACTTCGTCACACCTAAGTCACAACTTCTACACAACTTCTTTAAATCTATCAACTTCACAACTAACTACTCCACACCTATCTTCTTCACACCAATCTAGTTCCTAACTTTTCTTCTTCACACCAAGCTACTAACTAATCACACAATCTATATCTAGCACAACTATCTACAATCAAATATTCACAACAATCTTCACAAAGAATAATGTAAATGATCTTTGATGATGCACCAACAACTTGGATGTGGAGATCACAACAAGTTGTAATACTTCTTATCTTGAAGGATAGAAGTATTCTTCTCTTGCACTTGAGAGGATGAAGGTTGGATCACTTTGAAACAAAGAATTATACACTTATGATCAAAGGATAAGCGAATGGAGATTTGGATCTAGATTAGAAAGTTTAGAAGTGCAAAAGGTGAGAAAATTCTGAGGAGTGAACCAGTATTTATAGTGGAGAAAAATACTGTTCTGGAGCGTGGCCGGTCCCCTTAATTAGTAGCTGGTCCCCTTAATGATTAAGGGGGCCGCCTAAGGAATTAAGGGGGCCGCCCCTTCAGAACGTTGGTTTTTCTTGTCTTTTAGTGGGGAATATTTTTCTGGATAGAATTTGCCATTTTTGGTTAGAAATTTGAAATCATATATTTATAATGAATTAAACATATTCTTTTAATTCCAAAAGTAATTTTGTAAAAGATATAAGATGTTTAATACATTTTATAAAAATTCTAGTGATTAAAAAATTTTCCTTTGATCATGAAATGTAATAAACCTTTTGTTTATTCATACCTTAAGTGATATGGAAGCAAAGACAAATATTAAGCACTAAAAACTTGTTTACGTCATAAGTTTTAGATTAATGAGTTTATGCTTTGTAATTATCAAAACATAGAGACATTGTTAATATGCTAACAATGTTTTAAGACATTATTTATGTCAACAATCTCCCCGCTTTTTGATGATTACAAAACCTTAAACTCATTAGGTCTAAAAATAATTTTTAGACAAGAATTTAGAGTTTAACATTCTCTTCTCCCCCTTTTTGTAAAATCAAAAAGGTTAAAGCTCCCCCTTGATGTATACTCCCCCTCATTTGAGAGCACCAAGGGAATGAGCTATGGAAATCTTGGCTACACAAAATATTAGAAGAGAGCAAGGCAAATATACATGCAAAGCAATAGTTATAAAAATAGATTCATTCAAGCATCATAGAAAGCATTACAACATTTAATATGCTTAAGGCATATTAATCATAATAAAACAAATGAAAAGACATAGTCCTATATTGCCTAGAAAGAGCACTTGGACTTGCTTGCAACTCATGGTTGATTGTTTTATTTGCTTGAAGGATAACATAAGCATAAAGCTTAGTTGTTAGATGAAGAGGGATATGGAGTGAGGTATGGAGCGGAAGAGGTGGCCCTTACGATATTGTATCGTGTTGGGGGTGGAATGGGATGAGGTCGAGTGAGGAGATATTCAATCCAAGAAATATCTTCACTCAAGTAAAGGATTTGTTTTTGGAGAAAGATGCAACAAGGGCAATAGTGAGTGTGGTTTGTAACTTGATCCAAGTTGAGAGAGTGAGGAAGGCAATTGTTGTAGGGTGATGATGGAGGTTGCCCTTTGTTGCGTTGTGCAAGATGCATGGCATTGAGATCACGAAGATCATTGATTTGTGATATTTCATCACGGAACTTTTGCTTTTTCGTGGTAATGTGGAGGAAGTCATTGTGTTGATATGGATGAATTGGGTTTGTGTAGTTGGAGTTGTAGTGGGATGGTTGATCAAACTTGTATGGATCATTACAAGTGATTGGAGGAAGAGGTGAGTGATTTGGCATGAAGGAAGATGTTTGGCCAATGTTGTATGGTTTGTAAGTAGGATCAAATGAATGTCCTTGTGAATTTGGTGGAAAGTTTGGGAAGTAAGTGGTTGGTGGTGTTGAATGACTTCCAACTTCATTTGTTATGATGGATTTGTTTCGAGGGCTTTTTCTTCGCCAAACGGGTTTTTCCGTCATTCTTGCAAGCCTTGAGGCTTTTGGTTTGGGTTTGTTTGGAGAAGCCATGAAGGGATGAGTAAAGAGTTTTGAGGATTGGGGGTATTTATAGTGTAAGATTTGTGTGTTTATGGATGGATAAAGTTTGTTTGGGAGATTAGGACAAATTGTGTTGGTGAAAATTGGGAATTGTAGGTTGAAATGGGCTAAAAAGCAGAAAAGATTCTGTAAACCCGACCATCAGATGGCCGGTCCCCTTAATGATTAAGGGGGCCGCCTTACAAAATTAAGGGGGCCGCCCATCTGGTGATTTCCAGGTTGCCAGAATTGGGTTTTTGGCAGAAAATTTGCAGAAAGGTTATGTGTTTGGATTAGAGTTAAAGCAAGTTCAATTCTCTTAGGCAATATAGAATCTAATCTAATCAAGATATAGCATGCATGCAAAAACACATAGGCAAAAGAGCAAATAATCAACACATAATAAGCAATATGAGGTAAGTAAAGGCAAGCACACTTAAGCTTCCTAAGGCACCTATCTTAGATTAAAGGCAAAGGCAATTAGTGAGTGAAAAAACTAGTGATGGATCAAGATGACACCATTATTAGTGAATTTGTCCTAGTGAGTGTCTATATGCAACAAATGTGGAGTTGTGATTGTTTCGACTCCTAGATGCAAAAAGAAATAACGATCCTAAGAAACAATCCAAATGATCTCTTGATTCAATTTTTGCTCGATCATGAATGTCTAAGACATATATTAGATTATATACCTTGACAATTTATGTGAGAGTTTATGCATGATTTTGAAAGACAATGTTTTTAGAATTAGTCAACAATGCAAGGAAAATGATCTTCATGTGATTCCTAGATTGTGAGAATAATTTTAAGAGAAAATTGATTGAGTTTTACAAAAAGGTTTATGCAAAGAAAATAAATCTTCTCAATCTTTAGTTTTGTGCAAAATAGATTCCTAGACTCAGAAAAGGTGAAATGGAAGAAAAATAAATTTCATGCAAGTATAAATTTGAATTAATTCAATATAATTTAGTCAACTTGTTCCATCATTCCTAATCCTAAACGCAAGTGGTTGAATAATTCACGCTTAAGGGGTTTTGTGAATATATCCGCAATGTTGTCTTCCGATGCAACCTTTTCTATAGATATATTTCCTTTTTGTACATTATCCTTAAGAAAATGGTGACGTATTTCTATGTGTTTAGTCCTAGAGTGTTGCACCGGATTTTTACTTAAATCTATCGCACCTTTGTTATCGCACATAATGGGGACATTTTCTAACCTAATGCCATAGTCTGCGAGAGCTTGTTTCATCCATAGTGCTTGTTGACATGCCTTTCCGGCGCTTACATATTTGGCTTCGGTGGTAGAAATAGCAAGAGCGGTTTGCTTCTTTGAAAACCAAGACGTTAGACAACATCCCATAAACGTGCAAATACCGCTAGTGCTCTTTCTATCTACGTAGTCTCCCGCATGATCCGAATCCGCATAGACGATGGTTTCTATGCCGGATTCCTTAGGATACCATAATCCTAAGTGTATAGTGCTTTAACGTATCGGAAGATACGCTTAACCGCTTCTAGGTGAGAGGTTTTGGGATCCTCTTGAAAACGGGCACAAAGGCAGACACTAAACATGATGTCGGGTCTACTTGCCGTCAAGTATAGTAAAATACCTATCATTCCTCTATACTTGGTGTTATCTACGGACTCACCTTCATCGTCCTTTGTGAGCTTTACCTCCGTAGACATGGGAGTTTTCATGGGTTTTGAGTCTTCTAGGCCAAATTTCTTAAGCATTTCCTTAATGTACTTAGATTGGTTAAAAAATATTCCATCTTCTAATTGTTTTATTTATAATCCTAGGAAGAAGTTAAGTTCACCCATCATACTCATCTCAAACTCATCATGCATGATTTTGGCAAATTCATCACACATGTCTTGACAAGTCGATCCAAATATAATGTCATAAACATATATTTGGACAATGATGAGATTTGGGTCTTTCCTTTTAGTGAAAAGAGTGTTATCTACCATTCCCATGGAATAATCATGTTTAATAAGAAAAGCTTTTAATCGATCATACCAAGCTTTGGGAGCTTGTTTGAGTCCATACAAAGCTTTCTTTAACTTATAAACATAATCAGGTTTTGCGAAGTCAATGAATCCTGGAGGTTGTGCCACATATACCTCCTCATTGATAAAACCGTTAAGGAATGCACTTTTCACATCCATTTGGAATAACTTAAAATCTAGGGCGCAAGCATAGGCAAGTAATATCCTAATCGATTCTAGTCTAGCTACGGGGGCATAAGTTTCGTCATAATCAATTCCTTCTTGTTGATTATAACCTTGGGCAACTAACCTAGCTTTATTCCTAGTAACTATTTCATTCTCGTCTAATTTATTCCTATATACCCATTTGGTTCCTATGATGGTCATATCCTTTGGATTTGGGACTAATTCCCAAACATCATTTGCCTTAAATTGATTTAATTCTTCTTGCATAGCTATAACCCAACTTTCATCCTTTAAAGCCTCGCTAATATTCTTAGGTTCTATTGCTGAGAGGAAACAAAAGAAATTGTTTTTATCTTGGGTTTGTGACCTAAGGGTTCTTTGGTTAAGATGTCCTATTATATTATCTAATGGATATGATCTAGATTCTTAAATATTAACAGTTTCGTTATTTTCTAAGTGAATGTCTTCATTATCATTTCCTATGGGTTTTGTTTTACTAACCTCAATAGCTTCATCTTCGACTAAATCATCATCTTCTAAAGGTAATGTTTTAGGAGGTGGTGGTGTTTCATCAAATGTTACATTTAGTGATTCCTCTTCTTTCATGGAGTGTTTGTTAAGTATTATAGATGCTTTGCTATTTTGTGAGTATCCTAAAAATATTCCTTCATATGATTTTGGATCAAACTTAGTGAGGTAGTCCTTAGTGTTTAAAATATAGCATTTACTTCCAAATACCCTAAAGTAGCTTAAGTTTGGTTTTCTACCTCTTAATAACTCATAAGGAGTTTTTCCTAGAATTCTTCTAATTGATACCCTATTTAAAATATAAGTTGATGTATCTACGGCGTGACACCAAAATTTTTGTGGGATGGATTGTTCATTTAACATAGTTCTACTCATTTCTTGTAGTGACCTATTTTTTCTTTCTACTACGCCATTTGATTGAGGAGTACGAGGAGCGGAGAAATTGTGAGATATTCCATTTAACTCACAATATTTTCCGAATTGTACTTCGTTATCAAATTCCCTACCATGGTCCGTCCTAATGGCAACTATTGAGCATCCTAATTTATTTTGAATTATTTTACTAAATATTTCGAATTTTTCAAAGGCTTGGGTTTTGTCACTTAAAAACCTAGTCCACGTGTATCGTGAGTAGTCATCTACTATTACTAAGGTATATTTGTTTCCTCCATAGCTCCGCACAGCGGATGGACCAAAAATATCCATATGTAATAATTCTAGGCACCTAGTAGTGGATACTATATTCTTAGCTTTGTGACTAGCATGAGCTTGTTTTCCAATTTTACATGCATCACAAAAACGCTTGTCATATTTTAGATTAGGCAAATTTCTAACTAATTCCTTAGACGCCAAAGATTGTATTTGTTTCATGTTAGCATGTCCTAATCTCCTATGCCACAATGTAGAGTTTTCATCTAGGGTCGTTAGGCATATCCTATCCTCCGGTTTGTTTCCTAGTTTCATAACATATATGCCACCTTTCCTAATTCCTCTACCTATAATTTTTCCATTCTTAACTATTTCGCTATCCTCTTCGGTAAATGTGACTCTACATTTATTATCACATATTTGTCCTACACTAAGCAAGTTATATGTTAATTCTACATGCTCTACATTTTCAATAGTAAGTGAGTCTTGAGAAATCGTACCTTTGCCAATGATTTTTCCACGTAAGTCACTACCGAAAATAACGTTCCCTCCATTGTATGCCTTGTATGTAGAAAATAGCTTGCGGTTCCCCGTCATGTGCCTCGAACATCCGCTATCTTTGATCCATTCGTCAGGTTCCAAGTCAATTCCTAAACATATTTCGTCGGTTTCTTTTGCCATAAAACACTTTTCGTCTCTTGGCTTTTCAACTTCTTCTTTGTCACTATCACTCCATGTTCCACTAACAAAAGCACCTTGATTTTCATAACCCGGTGGCTTTAGACATTCGCCAATGAGATGATTTGGACTTCCACATCTAAAGCACTTTCTTTTCCCGTAGTTGTCACTTCTATTCCTTTGGAATGCTTTTCTTTCGTCTCGTGATGATCTAGTGAATCTTCCTCGTCTCTTGAAGAACTTCTTGAATTCTCTTACGGCCATTGCATATTCTTCGTCTTCACTTTCGTCACTTGAATCATCATCATCACTAGGTTCCTTTTTGGCTTTTAGAGCAATGGATTTGGTTTGTTCTTTCTTGACTTTGACCGTTTCCGAATCTCTTCTTATGATTTCTTCATGAACCTTCAAGTTGCCAATTAGTTCATCTAGTGATAACATCATCAAGTTCTTTGATTCTTCAATTGCCGTGACCTTAGCTTGCCATTTTGGATGCAATGCCCTAAGAAATTTCCTAACACAATTTTTACTAGAAAATGTATCATCAAGTGCTTTTAAACTTGTGATGATAGTGTTAAACTTAGCAAAAGCATTATCAATTGATTCCTCTTCCGGAATTGTAAATTGTTCATATTGTTGTACAAGAAGATCTATTTTATTATCTTTGACTTGGCTATTACCTTGGTGAGTAATTAGCAAAGAATCTCAAATTTCTTTGGCGGTTTTACACATAAAAATTCTTTCATATTCTTTGCGTGGTAACGCATTATAAATTACCATTTTAGCCTCATTATTTTTTGCTAATTTCTTTTTCAAATCATCATTTTGTTCTTCAAAAGATACAATTTCATTCATTTTAGTTTCAACATTATATTGAATAGGAGGAAAATCACCAAAGGTAATAATATGCCAAAGATCAAGATCTTTTGATTTCACATACGTTTCGAATCTATTTTTCCAATATAAAAATCCATCACTTTCAAATAGTGGTGGTCTTTGCATAGATTGCCCTTCTAAATATTTTTCAGATTCCATAGATCGTTACAAGTTTTAAAATACAATATATTTTAAAAATCTTGCTAGACGTGGCTCTTGATACCAATTGTGGAAAACTAGAAGGGGGCTTGAATTGTTTTACGTCTTTTTAATTCGTTATAAAAGATAGTTTTAAAGTTTACTTAGCTTTTGAAAACTTAGATTCGATAATATGTGATCTCAAGTCCTGTACAATATAAACAATTAACAATACACAATATATAACAATAATAAGTAATGAAATAAGTAAGAGATAAAAAGATCGAACCGCGAGACAAGAGATTTATAGTGGTTCGGCTACAAGGACACCTTCCTTGCCCTACTCCACTCCCCGAGCACCTAACTCGAGAGTTTTCTTCACTATATCAACAAGCTCCCTTATGGCGGAGAAAACCGTACACACCAAATAACACACCACTTTTCACACCACAACTTCGTCACACCTAAGTCACAACTTCTTTAAATCTATCAACTTCACAACTAACTACTCCACACCTATCTTCTTCACACCAATCTAGTTCCTAACTTTTCTTCTTCACACCAAGCTACTAACTAATCACACAATCTATATCTAGCACAACTATCTACAATCAAATATTCACAACAATCTTCACAAAGAATAATGTAAATGATCTTTGATGATGCACCAACAACTTGGATGTAGAGATCACAACAAGTTGTAATACTTCTTGTCTTGAAGGATAGAAGTATTCTTCTCTTGCACTTGAGAGGATGAAGGTTGGATCACTTTGAAACAAAGAATTATACACTTATGATCAAAGGATAAGAGAATGGAGATTTGGATCTAGATCAGAAAGTTTAGAAGTGCAAAAGGTGAGAAAATTCTGAGGAGTGAACCAGTATTTATAGGGGAGAAAAATATTGTTCTGGAGCATGGCCGGTCCCCTTAATGATTAAGGGGGCCGCCTAAGGAATTAAGGGGGCCGCCCCTTTAGAACGTTGGTTTTTCTTGTCTTTTAGTGGGGAATATTTTTCTGGCTAGAATTTGCCATTTTTTGTTGGAAATTTGAAATCATATATTTATAATGAATTAAACATATTCTTTTAATTCCAAAAGTAATTTTGTAAAAGATATAAGATGTTTAATATATTTTATAAAAATTTTAGTGATTAGAAAAATTTCCTTTGATCATGAAATGTAATAAACCCTTTGTTTATTCATACCTTAAGTGATATTGAAGCAAAGACAAATATTAAGCACTAAAGACTTGTTTACGTCATAAGTTTTAGATTAATGAGTTTATGCTTTGTAATTATCAAAACATAGAGACATTGTTAATATGCTAACAATGTTTTAAGACATTATTTATGTCAACATGGAATTTGTTCATTTTCTTGGAGGAAGATCTAACCTTATTAACATATTATCCATACCGAGCGAATCAGGGGAGTATTTGATTTCATTCTTTTACCTGTTTCTACTTTTACAATCTTTACTTGAACATTGGGGACAATGTTCATCCTAAGTGTAAGGGGAGGGTAAAATAATGATACCTCATAGGAAACACTTTCGCTTGAGTTTGTTTGTTTGATGGTAGGTGTGTAATAAAACAATGAGAAATACTTGTTAGTGTAATTTTAGCGCCAAATTTAAAATTTTTTTACAACATTTAGGAGTGAAACTTTAGCCATAGCAAGCGTCTCATATATAGGATTGTATGACTAGCACAAAACCGTACTATTCAGAAAAAATTTCCACCCAAATATGTGAGGTTCGCCTTTAGATTTGATAAGGAAAAGCATTTACTATTAGTGCTTATGAGTGTACCGGTAGCATTTAGATTCTAGAACTTGCGTTAGTGATACATCCCGAGACCGCTAGTTAGACTACATTCGTGTGGTAGGATTTACTACATGATAAGAGGCATTAGGATCACCATTGTGTTAAACCCGTATCATAATTACTTGACCATTTAAGTCATATTACTTGGCTAGTTAAGTCAATTAATTTTTCCCACACCTTATCGTTGTACTCATTTTTAGTACACGAAACCCTTAGTACACCCCTCCGAGGCTATCTTTTCATTTCTAACTTTAAGCATCTTACTTAAAGGAAGAATTTGTTACAACCCACTTAAATGTACACCCAAATCGTCTTAGCCTTCCGTGTATGCACTCATCTTTAGTGCATTATTGTTATTTGTTTAAACCAGTAGTTAATTATCTAATTGATTACATGGTTGCTAAGTCGAGTCATATCCTTGTACATATTGTTTTGGGACGATTGGGACTCATGGGTAAAGTACTAATGTTATGGAGTAATAGGGAAGAACATCATTTATTACCCCCATGTGTGCATTAATCTTAAAAGTACTCCAAGTGTTTTGATTATCTTGATTCGAGTCATTAGATTAGTTTATTGTAAAGTATGTAAAAATTCAAGTGTAAGGGGAATATTCATTCCCTATGATGTATTATTTTGGATGGTAGGGTAAGAATGTATGCAAAAAAAAAAAAAAAAAAAAAAAAAAAAAAAAAAAAAAAAAAAAAACCTACGGACTACCATCCCGTTCATTCTATGTTTATTTTATGTTTTTGTTATTTTTCATTTATTAGCTTAAGTCGAGTCTAGTCTTGGCTTAGAAACGCCATATTGTACATGTAATTGACCAAGATTATTAACTCGCCACTAGTAAAGACTGCCTATATCCAACAAAACCGTGTATTCCATATCCCTACACCTAACTTATAACCCTTTAAAAGACCTCTTTGATAGTTTATCCTAGGTGCTTACGCCATGTGGTGGAGGTTTGATCATTTCCCAAGCCTATGGTAATCTATTTTGCTATGACAGGTAGTGAGAGATGTTTTCCATTTCCATATTGTGATATTATTTTATTACACTCGAGAGATGTGAGTATCTAAACACTATTTGTGAGGTGCTAGTGTATGACCTCCGTGCTTGTCTTTGGTCTTTAGTGGAACAATTATTTGGTGTAATTACTTTTATATTAGTGTTAAATGCCCCCTAACTTGTATTTTGATTAGAATAAAAGCGCATTTGCTTGAGGACAAGCAAATCTCAAGTGTAAGGGTATATGATGAGGCGAAAAATGAACCGTTTTTAGGGGGTCATTTAAGCCCGGAATTGAATTTATTTGATCAAATATTGCCCTAAATCGTTCCTTTTGTGATTCTAGGTACTTTGGGAGTGAATTCTGGAAAAGGAAGCATTTTGGACGTTTTTGGAGCATAAAAGTGAAGAAAACGGCAAAGACTTAATTTTCTTTGCTGAGAACAGTACCTAACGGCGTCAAGAAGAATTTTATGACGGCGTCAGGAGCAAAATGGATGACGACCCTGAGAAAATGTGATGGCGTCAAAAGTTGGGCGTCAAGAGTAATTTTGGTGACGGCCTGGAGCAGAATTACACACGATGGCGTCAGATCCAGATCTAGGCAGTCCGAGAACTTTATTGGCGGCGAGATGACGGCATCCAAAATTTCCTCTTGACGCCGTCACCTCACAAAATCTATATATACTTTTCTGTTTTTCATTCATTAGGAGAGGAACTTGTGTGGAGAATTCTAGGGCCGAACCTAATAAACCCTAGGTCGTTTGTAACAGTATTTTCAAGGGTTTTCACCCCTTGAAACCCTTCATGTTCAATTGAGATAAGTTTTCTTTCAATTCATTCAATATGTCTAGGTGTTATTTGAATATATCTTATGCTTGTCTTGATTTTAACATGCTAGGCTAGATCTTTTGTGTGTTTGCTTAGATGTAATGAAACCTAGATGTTCATTATAGATTGATTGCTTGTTTATAGTTGAAATGGATGAATGATTTCAATGTTAGGCTTAAGAAAACTGGCAGATCTCCATTGTGTTACTTGCTTGAACGTTTTAAGAAACATGGACCGATGTGTACTAGGTTTTTATGGTTGTATTTAATGCATGAGAAAATTCTAGTGATCCCATGTTAGGAGCTTCTTAGCCGGCTCGACATAGGAGTGAAGTAGGAGCTTATAGAATTGGGGAAGTAAGTACACCACCCCATGAATGGTATTAAGGAATATAACCCGTCATCCACGCAACCGTAACAAGTAATTAACCTGTAAAAGATATCTAGGGAGTAGTGAAATCTAAGTAAACACAATTCTACCATATATTGTTCACTCTATATTAGTAATTTAGTTCATTTACATTTTTGTTATTTTATTTTGATTGCATCTTTAGTTATTGGGTTAGTTGACTAGCAACTAATTCCGCCCACTCTTCCAAAACCCGAGATTTTAATTGCTTTTATAAAAACATAAAAATACAAAAAGAATCATCCCTCACCTCTAGACCTAGTTTTTAGGCTTTCTAATCCTAGCGACACTATTCCTGAGTTGAATGATCAATCCCCCGGTACTTGTAACTATACTATACTACAACGATCAGGTACACTGCCTAGGTTGTAAGCTTCTCGAGATCCCTCGAGAGATAAAGCCTGGTGCAATTCCCACGCATCAGAAACAATTATCAAGTATAATTTGTAGGTTCGATGCTTGAATTTAGCATCTTCGTCTTCCAGCATGTTGGTAGGTTAGAGATTCAAGGCTGAATAATATGTTGTTGTTGGCTAGGGTAGAAAGGATGGTAGTTCATTGCATTGTTAATATAAATTTTATATGATTTCATTCATGCACAATTAGCTCTCTAATGTCGTAGAATCTACATAATTAATATGTATGTTCGTCACATCTAAGGGAGCAATATAAATGATAGTAAGAATCTGTTTTCTAATAACTTAAAGCTCAATGATTAGGGCGTTCTATATAGCGTTGTAGATGGTTCCATTGCTTAATTTGGAAAACGTCTACTACCGTTTGTGTGGTTATTAGACGGTACTGCAACGTTAGATAGATCTGTCCTGATCAATGCAATAATGATATAGTGTGTACTGTTCATGACATGCCACACTCCATTATCGCATTCAAGATGAGTTATGTTACTTAGACTCTATTCTTTACTCAACATTTGCAGATTGTTTGTATTACTTTGAGTCTGGAATTTCAACATACCTTTCCATTCTAACTTCCCATACCGTTTTTTTTGTTTTTTCAACAATCTAGCAATGCGGCTGGTGCAGTCCTTTGCTCAAAGGGAGTTGAAACGACAAAGGAGCAGTAGTGGGAAGTTAGAAGGGTTACGTATGTTAGTTTATTGCATTCCATTCTTTTTTATGATCTAAAACCAACCATCCACCAGGTAATGTGCCCATTGGAGTTCCAAGAACAAAGGTTGTTTCAAACACACCTTGAATTGCAACATTATCTTTTATTTCATTAACACTATATTTTTTAAAATTTTAATATCTTTTTTAATTTTTTTGCAGCAAATCCATGGTCAGACTACTTTCCAAAGGGATATTTGGATCAGGTCAATCATGAAATTTTGCAGATTTCTTCAAGTCAATCATGTTCCATTGTGACTAGTCTTTGTTGGCGACTAATATGTATATAGTTCTATCAAGAGTTATATATAAGCATTGATCCCTGGTAAACGCTCGTCCCAGTGGATCATGATTGGCCCGAAGATGTTGAAAAGGTTCAAGCCACCAGTGGGAAACATCAATCCTTTCCTGCATTAAACATAGGTAGTTTGGTTTTCCCATATCCCCTTTTTATACTCGTTTCCATGTGTATCTCAAATTACAAATCCTAGTTTAACTCCTTTTTATATATATATATATATATTTTTTTTTTGCAGAAATCATTAAAATTGACAGCAGTGACTCAAGTTCATTTCACATATCAAGCAGTTCTGAAAGTCCTCCAAATACATGGGCAGACTACTTTCTAAAGGGATATTCTGGATCAGGCACAAAAAGGAAGATGCTTGGAAGGTTAAAACTCCAAAAAAGACTGCCAAAGAGCTTTTTGATGAGAGGGTTCACGTGCTAGGCCTACCCAATGCTAAGACTTGTGAAGACAAGGCTATAAAACCATGGGAACCAAAAATGCCCAAAGTTTGTTCAAAAGGGAAGGGTAAAAAGAAAATGTATTAGTTGAGTTAGGAAGTAATTTGAATAAACATTGTAATCCTTTTGTACTACTTTATTTGACTTTATGAGTAAACATGTTGCAATCCTTTTAGATTAGTAAAATTTTAGAATGTGTACCTTTTGTTACTAGTATTTTGTAATTTTTCATTTCAAGTATTAATGGAATATGTTTAATTTTAATTCCCGTACTTTGTCATTGCTAAATTTTCTCATTAATTATTACAATATTTTGATTGTTGTGTTCATTAACAAGAACTTGGAATATATTTTGTATCATGTTAATCAAAAGTTATCAAAATCAGAAGTTTCTGCTGTTAAGAAAACGTTACTGCAGGTGGGTTTGTACTGCTAGATATGAGAGTGTAGGGGTGGATTGGTAACATTTACACTTAATTGTTACAATATTTTGATTGTTGTGTTCATTAACAAGAACATGGGATATATTTTGTATCATGTTAATCAAAAGTTATCAAAATCAAAAGTTTCTGCTGCTAAGAAAACGTTACTGCATGTGGGTTTGTACTGCTAGATATGAGAGTGCAGGGGTGGATTGGTAACATTTACACTTAATTGTTACAATATTTTGATTGTTGTGTTCATTAACAAGAACTTGGGATATATTTTGTATTATGTTAGTCAAAAGTTTCTACTCTGTTAATAATAATAATAATAATAATAATAATAATAATAATAATAATAATAATAATAATAATAATAATAATACTAATACTAATAATAATAATAATAATAATAATAATAATAATAATAATAATAATAATAATAATAATAATAATAATAATAATAATAACAATAATAATAATAATAATAATAATAATAATAATCAAAAGTTTCTGTTCCTAAGAAAACGTTACTGCAGGTGGGTTTGTACTGCTAGATATGAGAGTGCAGGGGTGGATTGGTAACATTTACACTTAAGGGTTTAAATCCCCAATTAACTAGTTATAAGGCCGTATAAGCCGTTTTTGTACCATTAATAATGTCAACCTACATAGTTTACTACATAACATTGTCTACGGATAAACCCATATGGTTCATCCTACATTAGCTAATTACATACCATTGTCTAGTGACAAACCCATTTGGTTTATCATACATCAGATACTTACAAAAAAGTTTATCCAACTTACAAAAACTTTCAAACATTGTTTTACCCATCAACAAACATAAAACCATCAACAACAATCAAACCATCAACACACATCAAACATTAAGACTCTTTGAGACCAGTTTGTGTCATCTGTTAAAAAGAAGCGGACCCTTGCAGCTGCACCAAAGCCGGCTTCCTGTCTCAACTCCCTGAAACCAGATCATGAAATAATAAACACCTTCCTCCTCACCTTCCCTCGACCAGGTACCACCACTGTTCTCTCACGTACTTGGAACACTTTTTGTATCATTTGTTGCTTCACAACAACGACAGAGTACCCATACAAGTTGTACTTGTGCACAATTTTTGATGGTATAGTCTGTTACAAAATGTACAAAGTTACAACTGCTATAGATTGATAGTTGTTTACTTTGTAATCTCATTGAAATTGTAGCATAATTACTATTTGACAAATTATCAAAGTTTTCAAGACACTTACTAGTTGTCCATTTCTCCAGAAGCATGCAGTCAATGGTCGGTAGAATGCCCTATCTTCTTGGTCGTGGACAGTGTGAAACGACCATCTGCACATCCAGTTCATCCGTCCGGCTTCAAAATCTAAATTTAATATTACAAAATGAGTAAGTTATAGATAATCCAAAATGTTACAATACTTGATGTAGTTAAAGCTAATAAAGGAAAAAAAATACCATAGTCATGTGGTTGGTGACACAAGGCATTCATGGCAATATTGGTGTTGTATGTCTCCACAGTTGTGATGGCCCCTCCATCAGGTTCAAACAACATCACATTAAATTCCTGGCCCGGGTAAACCTGAGTAAAAACCATCCACTGACCAGCCTTCAAATTCAAGTCTCGAGCGAGTGTCACCCAACCATCGCCATAGAAGAAGGAGTGGACGTATCGACCATAGAGATGATCACTGGCCACCCTAACATTGTAGTCAGTCGTGTTAGTGGAAACCACGACCGAATCAGTAGGGGTTGGACCATCCAGATATCTCAGAAAGTCTTCCTCTAACGACTACATAAGCAGAGATGTGTCTGTCACAGGCACTAAACATCTCCAAAATGGGGCACTCTCGGGTTCATAATTGTGAAACTCCAACCCATTCTCACCATAGCAAGTTACATAAAACACATCCTCACCCTCTTCAACAAAATGTATGTACTCAACAGCAGAACAGGAGATGTTGTGAATGACAAAATCATTCCACCTTGCTCCCTCAACAACACACTTAAATTGTGAGACTCTCCTTACACGAACTTTCCATCTAACCCCCCACAATTAACTAAGAAAATAAAACCATTGCCAGTATAGGAACCTCCTAGAACATAATCATTATGCAGTTCCTGTATATGAAAATAAAGTATACAAATGAAAACACAACTAAAAACTTAATCCATTCATATATCTTGCATCAAGTACTATATAACACGGACAAAAAAAAATTTGAAGTCAAAGTTGAAGAAAAAAGACTGGAAAAAGTCATAGTGGACACTTAATGTGTGACTTTTTAAGTCTTCATTTGGCAAATTTGACCTTATATATTTTTATTTGTGTTACATAATAGTTGATAAAAATTATACTAGTGGAAAATACATTCAAAACTTAATCTATTCATATATTTTGCATCAAGTAATATATAACACAAATAAAAATATTTAAGGTCAAAGTTGAAAACTAAAAACTTCAAAAGTCAACAGTGGACTATAATTATGGGAAGGAGTAATTAAACTAGTTTCTTAGAGAAATAACAGCTTGTCAATAATGGTGTTAACTTACAAACTCATCCAAAACATCAGGATTGTCTACAGCGCAAATAAATTGATTACCAAACATGGTTACTGCATTAACGATTAAGGTTATAAAACAATGCAAAATACCGTTTGAATGAAGTAAAAATCAGTAAATGTGGTTACCTGGTACGTGTGTTTTTTGAAGAATCGCGACTGCTAAGCACCGAATGTATTGTTTAAGATATTAGGTTGAAAGAAGATAGAGCGTTTATGTGAGTGTGATTTTGTTGTGTTAAACACGACTTAGTTTTGTTATTTTCAAAAAATATCCTCGTTGATTTTCGTGAAACAGAGGTAGCTGAAGTGTGTTAATGTGTTATAGCGGGAACAGTGAAGTGACGAAAATACCCTGACGTGCAACGCACGTGAGGGCACTAACGAGCTAGCATTATTAAGTTCTGCCTTAGCAGCATTAAGTTCAGAGTTACTAGCATTCACCCATATTCCAATCCAAACAACTTTTTCTTTGCTTTTCCTGCAAAATGTTAGTCTAGAAACAAAGAAAATACAAGCCATAACATATGCACAATCATCCCAACATCTAAATATACTTAACAGTTCTAAGTATAACTAGGAGCATTGTAATGGGGCAAATGAAGAGTCATGACTAATAGTCTGAACTCAATTCATGCAGTGAGTATCAAATTAGACTCAAACTAGATAGAGTACGTATACATAAGTTATCATAAATGTGTGACCATATGTATCGAATTGTGACTACATTTAAATAATGTGTGACAAAATATGACACTATGATTTAGCCACCTAAATAAATACTTCATGTGACCATATATATAGCATCTTTAATTTAGTCACACAAAAACTCAATGTGACTAATATCAAGGTTAATGATAACTGACTTCACATTTTGCTATAAATAACAGTCACATGAATATTTCACAATGTGACTATTTTGAATGTATTGGTCACATATAATACCCATTAGGATTTGGCAAACAAACACACACTAAACTTTAGACACACATATTAACTTACGTGACCATATGTATCGAATTTTAGTTACACTTAACCATGTTTCTATGGTTTAGTGTGACCATATATGACATTTGGTCACACTCTTCAAGTGCGTGACATATATTTTTCACTCTTAAACGCATTTCGTGACTAACGCTTCAAATTTACTTTTCCGTTGTCACACATTTCAAACGCTATGTGGCTAAATATTCAGCAAAGAATAGCAGTCACGTTTAAATAATGTGTGACAAACTTGACTATATAATTTAGCCACATACACAATTACCTCATGTGACCATATATCTATTTTTGTCACACTTTTAAATTGTGTGACATATATTTGTCACATATGTATATCTATAGCGTGACTAATGTTTCGAGCTCATTTGTATCTGTCACACGTCTCGAATTAAAAGTGACTAAATAATCCAAATTTTTTTTCCAGTTACCTCTAGTCACATAAATATTCAAATGTGTGACAATAGAATTCCAAAATGGTTACACAAGTCGGATCAAGTGTGGCTGTTCATTTTATTCTGGTACATTTAGTCACGTATAAATGTTACAGTGTGACATTTCAAAATCGACCATGCGTGACCAATAGAACTTTTCGTACTAGTGATAACCGGAACTATACGTCAATGAGAATTGTATCTGAATAGGTGGTCAGGTTAGTGTGATAAGAATGATAAGGGAATGAGGGCGGACAAGAAACCGATTCGTTCTACTAGAACAGAATCTTCCGATCTATTTGTTAATCAAAAACAATCTCTTACTTCTATTTTTGGTTAAAGAAACACATTGAAATATTTTGCTTAGATCGGTTTGTCATGATTTGTATATTTGTCAACTATCTTGTTGCAATTTGATTGTTTAATCATACTAACTAATTTCCACCCGTGTGTTTTTTGATGATGTATGAATGCTCCATCAACGTTTTAGGTACGCATGTGACGTAATGAAGTCAGAGAACAGTATGGCAAAACTAAGTTACTACACAACGTGCCCGACATGCATAAAAAAAAAAGCTATAAATGATGATTTTGTAGCCACATCTCAGGACTGGCATCCGAAGCAAACACCAACCTGCAGGTAGTTAAATAAAGACAACTGATGAGTGCGCAAACACTCATCATTTTTATCGTATTTAAACTGCCAAAACATACAAAAACAATCAAAAAGTCATCAAAATACTTAAATTATCCCAGGGATTGTGTTTTATGAGTTTTAAATGCAAAATGAGCAAAAATAAATGAAAAACGATCAAAGTTTGCAATATTGGCAGTCTCAGTCCCCCAAGTTCCAAAATTTGTCAAAAATAGTCCCTACGCATTCATTTTGAAAGAAAAGTCAACCCAAGTCCTTAAAAAATCAAAACTTATCAAAAACGGACTTTGGGTGAAAATTTTGGAAAATTTACATGTTTGGTCCCTGGAGTTTGGAAATTTGCAGAAATAGTCCCTAGGAATTTTGAAAAGTAAAAAAATTCCAAAATTGGTTCTTGGATTATTAAACTTTGCATCTTTGATCCTTGATGATACTTTGGGGAAAATTACATTTTCAGTCCCTATGTTTTGTGGAATTGCAAATTTGGTCCTTGTGTTTATCACCTTAGCCAACCGGACCCTTAATAAATTTAACCCAAAACAAAACCAAGCCAAATCCAACCCCTTATAACTCCAAACACAAACTAAGCCCACCCTCAAATCCAAGCCCACTCCAACACCCTCACAGCCCACCTCCACCTTTTTTACTTCCCCCGTTTTTATAATATTACCCCACTTTGACCACCCCACTTTGACCTCCACCTCATCACCTCCCCACTCAGCCTGCTACCAGCCAACCCCCCCCCCCCCCATCATCACCCCTACTACCTTCACCACCTGCATACTCAAAACCCCCCTTGGTGCATCAAACAAACGCTACACTCCAAAGTATACCCTTCTGGCATCAACAATACCAAAGAAACAGACAAAGGATTTTGGGCGCCAAGAAAGTTTAAATGGCTAGGATTGCTCCTTTTGACCCAAGGGCTGAAACTCAAGCTGGAAAAGAGTCCAAAGGTTTTCAGAAACCCTAATTTGGAGTTATAAAAGAGAAGGATGCAGTAGAGCAGCAGAGTTAGTTTTTTAGTTTTAATTTAATTTTCCAAGTATTGTAATTTTAATTTTAATCAAAGTCTCAGTTGTAATTTGACTCTTTCAGTATTAGTATAAGTGATATTTCAGAAATTCAAGTGCAATTCCATTTTTAGTTTCATCAAACAATAAATACATAAAAAAATATATATACAGAAAATAAAAAAAAATATATAAAAAGGAAGACAAGCATGGAGCAGGGTGTATATTGGATGGCCCTGGGTTAGTGAATCCATGGGGATTCAATAGGATGGTAAAAATTGGTCCTTGGTTTCACAATTTCTCAGCTGGAAAGCACATTGTGAGCTAACTCTCATTCTTCATTTTCTATTATTCCTAGCTTGTAATTTGCTATTGTTTGTTTTCTTTTGCTGTTTCTTAATTAGGTAGTGATATTGTGTTGAAACATCTGTGGGTTGTTTGTTAGTTTGGATAGTTGTTTACAATTTCTCTTTTGACTGTCAAATATCATAATCTGTGTATTTGTTGAGAAAACCAATGGACTTTGTTATTCCTGAGTTTAAACAAGTCTATACTTGCATGTTATGATCATAGAAACTGAAGTTGTGAATTGATTTGTCAAAACTCTTTGAAAAACTAAAAATCAGTGATTAAAAGGGGTGTTTGGATCAGGTTTTATGCTTGTGATTTTGTGGCTTGTGTTGGATAAAATCTGTTAAGACAGCTTCACTTAGGTCTAAGTAGTTTAGTTTAAACATAAAATGCAGTGAGTGTAGTTGAAAAAGTCAAAATTTTCTTTAAAATCCTATAGCAGTTAACTATTTGAGTTAAAAGAGTCCAAATCTTCATTTTGGCTACAAGATTAGTTAGGGTAGTCTAATGTAGGGTCATTGCAACTCAAAACATCAATATCAGTACCTAGGATCAAGTTAAAACTCACAAAAGTCAACAGAAAGCATTTTTCTCAAAAAGTCAAAAAAGGTTTTGGTTAGAAATCTCCAAATTAGCAAGATTTTTATAGATTTTTGTGTTGTGATTTAGGGTTTGAAACTTGTTGTGTGTATAGCTTACCAGATGAACTTGCAATTTCCATAATGGTTACAATTTTGTGATTTTATTTTGTGGACTAAAATACCCTTGGAACACAACTGCAGGGCAAGCTATTTGCCCTGTGCATCAGATCAGCCCGCACCCCACCAGCTTTGGTGGTAGTTTGTGGCCACCCCAGTGGGTCCCACACCTCATATTAGGGTCCTTACAACCCCCCTCCTACCAGGGATCATAAGTTGACCTTTAGTTTGACCATTGGACCAGTGGACCCCACTTTGTTTTGCTTCCCATTTCTGTCCCAAATCTGTCTCAGAATCACAATAAGCAAAGTGCTTATTTGTGTTTTGTGGCTTATTCAAGCTGCTTATTTGGTTGAAACTTGCTTATAATTGATCTAACAACTCAGAGAAACAATTTTAATCATTGTGGACCCCACATTACTCCATTTGAGCTTAAATCCTTGTGCAGTCAACAAATGTCAACTGAGTGGACTAATAAGCACTCAAAGTGCTTATTTCTGGTTTGTGTAAAAAGTGTTTTCATAAAAAGTTTTAGTTTTTAGTGTATAATCAGTTTGGAAAAAGAAAAAAAAACTCAAAAAACCAAATTTAATTATAGTGATAGCTTCTATTTAATAGAAATTATCATTTTAATTTTCTTTTTAGCTTATTTATAAGTAATATATCATTTTTATATTTTTATTAATTCTCTTTTAGGTTAAAGTAATTCTAGAAATTTTTCCAGATTTTTCTTTTGTCTTTTAGTGGTTTTTAGAATTAATTTTAGTTTAATTAATTATTAATTAATATTAAGTAATTAAATAGCATAATTATATTTTATAAAGTATAGCCTAGTTTTTATAATTTTTCTAGCTTTTATATAAATTAAAACATTTTTATAAATTTTTCTAGAATTTATCCTGTTCATTTTCTATTTTTTATAATTAGTTTAATTAGAAATTAATTAGTAATTATAATAATAATTAGTAAATTAGTTTAAAAATACATAAAATCAACTTTTTATAATTTTTTAGGATTTCTGTGATGGTTAATTAGATTTGTAAAATTTTTCTTTATTTTCTAAGTCTTTTTAGTATTTTTAATAATTCTAATTAGTTTAATTAGTTAATAAATAGATAATTAGTAATTAATTAATAATTAATAATTAAATAGTGTAAAAATAATTTTTCTTTTTCTTAAAATTTTCTTTATTTGTTAGGATTGTAAAAATAATAATTTCACACTTGTAACCTTTTCCGTCCATCAGTTGTACTTTCTGTTTCGTTCGTCTGCGTACGTTTTTAATTAAAACGTACGTTTTTAGGTTATAGCTCAAATCTTCTTAATCTCAATTTACGTAATCAATCACATAGCTTTCCTAAGCTATTTAATTTCATAATTCTCAAATAATTCTTATCACAACCCTTTTCTGTGAATAATCACCCGATCACAAGTACGCTAAAGCACAATCCACACCTCGTCGGGACATAACGACCTGGTGATACCCTTTATTACTCGGAAGCATTGGTCTAGGCTCTTTGACTTTGTTGACATTCCTTGGTCAATATAAGTTGACGGTTTAGCAATCACTGTACAAATACCATCACTTTTGTAAATTTTAAATCAAAACACAAAAAAAAGTCATTAACACTTTTCCTAAAGTGTTAAAACACCGAAAAAAATTAAAAACAACAAAACAGATCGTAAAGTTTTCTGAATCGGTTTTCTTTTAAGGTGATTCTTAAAGAGAAACGATTTAGATTATGAGACGATACCAAAAATATTGTCCAAAAGTTTTTAACCCATACACAAAAACCCAAAAACATTCGTCTCTTTCTTGTGAATAATAATTCTACATAAAAACCAACCGTCGCAAACCAAGACAGAACACCTACCAACTGGGGGTGTGAACATAATAAGTTCCCAAACCAAAGATATAAAACTTTCCTTTGTATCCTTGTGAGTGGTGTACCTTTCTTAAAGAAGCCACTTGCTTGTGATTATTGGTTTAAGTTCACTGTGGATTTGACTCGATTTTGTTTTGATTGGTTTTATCTCTAGTGCATGCGCACTCGTTCTTCAAGGTCCACGAGCCCATTACGTGAGCTTGTTCGGAAACCTCGAAGACCTCGTAGACGTTCAGCACCAACAGTCGGATCTGAGATCCGTACTGTTGCCACACCCACTGTCACCATGGCGGAAGACCGCCCCATGTGTGAGCTTCTCAAAGCACCCATCGAGGGTTACGGAGATACCATTGTTGTTCCAGCCATCGTGGCTGATAGTTTTGAGCTCAAAACCGGGTTACTCAATCTTGTAACCTCAAGTCAATTCTACGGTTTTGAGAGGGACGATCCTCATGCTCACATTCGATGGTTCAATAAAATCACTTCGACCATCAAGTACAAGAATATCCCTTGTGAAGCAATAAAACTTCTTCTCTTCGCATTCTCCTTGGAGGGACAAGCCCGGATTTGGCTTGGAAAACAACCTCCTCGATCTATTGAGACATGGGAAGATCTTGTCAAAAAATTTGTGAATGAATTCTTCCCACCTTCCAAGACCACGAGTCTTAAGAACGAAATCACCAAGTTCACTAAAAAATATGATGAATCTTTTGGTGAAGCGTGGGATCGTTTCAAAGAATTACTTCGCAAGTATCCACATCATGGTTTCTCTGAGTTGATGCAACTCGATACTTTTTACAATGGCGTGAGCCAAGCTGATCAGGATTCTCTCAATGCCTCCGCGGGAGGTAATTTCTTGAGTAGAACCACAAAAGAAGCTTTGCAAATCATAGAAAACAAGTCCAAGGTCCGCTCTACATGAAGCAAATCGATTGTTTCTCAAATCAATGCGGGTCCTTCCACTTCATCTTCTGTGAGTCAATCTAGCACGGATGCTAAGATTGACAAGCTCACTAAAGCAATCCAAGCTTTGGTTCTCGCCCAAACAAAGAAAGTTTCATTTCCACAAAATCCTCCACCTGCTGAGGTTAAAAAAGTGGAAGTCTGTGTGACTTGTGGTGGGCCGCATGCCTACTACAATTGCACAGCTACTGATGGTACTCCATATGAAGCTCATGCTGTAGCCGGGTCCCAAAATCAAGGAGGCAGTCAATATCGCCCTCCTATGGACCCTAGCTATCGTCCTCATCATCATTATCCTGGACCTCCTGGTTTTAATCAAAACCAAAATGTCCAAAACTGTGGCCAAAATCAAAATAGAGTGAACCAAGGTTTTCAAAACCAAGGTAACTTCAATCAGGGTCATGGTTTTCACAATCAAAACCATGGTTTCCAACACCAAAATCAAGGAAACTTTAACCGGAACCAAGGTCAGGGTAATTTCAATCCGGGATATTTTCATGGAAACAACAACCCTAATCAGGGAAATTTTCAAAATCAAGGTCCCAATCCGAACAATCGACCTCCAAATATTCCTAATCCGAATCAAGCCATTGTTCCAACCGGGCCTTCATCTGACAAGTTGTTGAAATAATTCATGAAGTCCCAAGAAGAGTTGACAAAGTTGTTGGTCAGCCAGATTTCTGACATCAAGAAGTCTTTAAATGATCGACCCTCGGGCTCAGGTACTACTTTACCGAGCAACACGATCGTTAACCCGAGGGGCGATGCTAAGGCGAGCACAACACGAAGTGGTGCTTCATATGATGAACCCGCGATTCCTACTACCTCTTCTTCCTCTCCTCCAAAGGTAGTGGATCGTGAGCCTGAGGTGACAAAGGACAAGGTGCAAACTCCTAGCCCACGAAGTACAACACACGTCCAACCTCAGGTTATTCCTGAAACCAGATGTAAGCCTGGAGTTGTCTTTGATCCACCAGAAACTCCAGTGGACAACCCTAAATCCAAAACTTCTATTCCCTATCCATCACGTCAGTGAACAAAAGCTCCGCGAAAAAGCTAATCACCAAATGGATAAATTTTTCCAAATCTTCTAAGATTTGCATTTTGATATCAGCTTCGCGGATGCTATTCTCTTGATGCCCAAGTTTGCATCGACAATCAAAAATCTGTTGAGTAATGAAGAGAAACTCTTTGAGATGGCAAGAACTCCTCTGAATGAGAACTGCTCTGCTGTTCTTTTGAAAAAGCTTCCTGAAAAGCTTGGAGACCCCGGGAAATTCCTCATTCCTTGTACTTTCCCGGGTATGGTTGAATGCTTTGCCTTGGCCGATCTAGGTGCTAGCATTAACCTAATACCATATTCTGTGTGGAAGAAACTCTCTCTTCTCGAACTTACCCCCACGTGCATGACCTTAGAGATTTTCGATCGTTCGATTTCTCGTCCCATTGGCATTGCCGAGGATGTATTCGTTAAAGTGGGGAAGTTCCATTTTCTGGCAGATTTTGTGATTGTTGACTTTGATGCCAATTCTAGGGTCCCTCTCATTCTTGGAAGGGGATTCCTTAGAACTGGGCTAGCTCTTATCGATGTATTTGAGCATGAGATCACATTACGTGTTGGAACAGAAGCCATAACCTTCAACCTAAATCAAACTTCGAGATACTCCTCCAATTATGACTGTGAATCGGTGAATCAAATAGATGTCATCGATGTTGCTGCTAAGGAGTATGCTCAAGAGATTTTAGGTTTCATTGATGATTCTTCGAGTGAAAACCTCACTCAATCTTCTCATCCCATCATAGCCAATTCTTCTCCTTCCCTCACTCCGTTTGAGGGAAGTGACTTCATCTTAGAAGAAATTGAGGCCTTTCTCAAAAGTGATTCGATTCCCGATGGAATCGATAACCATGAGATTGACCTCGAGAGGGATATTCTCACAGTTGAAAAATTATTAAACGAAGATCCCTCTCCTCTTCCTGTTCTACCACAAACACTTCATAAGGAGGAAGTCAAAAATGTTGAGAAAACTGATGACTTTCCTGAGGTTGAACTTAAGGACTTGCCGCCTCATCTTGAATATGCATTTCTGGAGGGTGATGATAAATTACCCGTCATAATTGCTAAAAACTTAAGTGTTGAGGAAAAGGCTGCTCTCATAAAGGTCTTGAAGTCTCATAAAGAAGCTATTGCTTGGCGACTCTCCGACATCAAGGGCATTGACCCTGAATTTTGTACTCACAAGATTTTAATGGAGGACGACTTCAAACCTGCAGTCCAAGAACAAAGAAGGGTGAATCCAAAAATTCATGAGGTAATCAAACAAGAAGTTTTAAAACTTCTTGATGCCGGATTGATTTACCCTATCTCGGACAGTCCTTGGGTCAGCCCAATTCATTGTGTTCCAAAAAAGGGTGGCATTACTGTTGTCACAAATGAGGAGAATGAGTTGATTCCAACTCGTTTGGTTACGGGTTGGCGCGTCTGCATTGACTATCGCAAGTTAAATGACGCCACCCGTAAAGATCATTTTCCTCTGCCCTTTATGGATCAGATGCTCGAGAGATTAGCGGGGAATGAGTACTATTGCTTCTTCGATGGTTTCTCGGGTTACTTTCAGATTCCCATTGATCCGCAAAATCAAGAAAAAACCACGTTTACGTGCCCCTATGGAACATTTGCTTATAAACGTATGCCATTCGGCCTATGTAATGCTCCGGGCACGTTTCAAAGATGTATGATGTCCATATTTTCCGACTTGATCGGGAAAACTATGGAGGTCTTCATGGATGATTTTTCCGTCATTGGGGATTCGTTTCAATCATGCCTCTCCCATTTAGACGACATGCTAAAACGTTGTGAAGACACAAAGTTATGTCTAAATTGGGAGAAGAGTCACTTTATGGTCAAAGAGGGCATTGTCCTCGGCCATAAAATTTCAAAGAACGGGATTGAGGTTGACAAAGCCAAAGAGGATGTCATTGCAAAATTACCTCATCCCACTACTGTCAAAGGTGTTAGGAGCTTTTTGGGTCATGCCGGTTTCTATCGTAGGTTTATTCAAGATTTTTCTAAAATCGCCCGGCCTATGACCCATCTCCTCGAAAAGGATGCTCCTTTTATCTTCTCCCCCGAGTGCATCGAAGCTTTTGAAACACTTAAGAAAAAGCTTACCGAGGCACCGATTCTTGTTGCCCCCGATTGGGACTTGCCCTTCGAGCTCATGTGTGATGCTAGTGATTATGCTATAGGGGCAGTCTTGGGGCAACGCAAAACAAAACATTTTCAGCCTATAAACTATGCCAGCAAAACTATGACCGAGGCTCAAAGCCATTACACCACCACCGAAAAAGAATTATTAGCTGTGGTGTATGCTTTTGAAAAATTCCGGCCATACTTGATACTGACCAAAAGCATAGTGTATACGGATCACTCGGCTGTGAAGTACCTTTTTGCAAAACAAGATGCAAAGCCGAGACTTCTTCGTTGGGTTCTCCTCCTACAGGAATTTGATATCATTATTCGTGATAAAAAAGGAGCTGAGAACCTAGCTGCTGATCATCTCTCCCGATTGGAAAACCCCCACCAAGATGTCTTCGAGAGGAAAGAAATTAATGAAACATTCCCTCTCGAGACACTCAATGCGGTTACCTTTCGTGGAGATTCTATTACCCCGTGGTTTGCCGACTTTGCAAACTACCTTGCGGGTAACTTTGTGGTGAAAGGGATGTCGTCCCAACAGAAAAATAAATTCTTCAAAGATGTAAAACATTACTTCTGGGACGACCCCTACTTGTTCAAAATCTGTGTGGATCAAGTCATTCGGCGGTGTGTTTATGGCCAAGAAGCCGCTGAAATTCTTAAGGCTTGCCATGCTGGTCCCACGGGGGGCCACCATAATCCAAACTACACCACCAAAAAGGTGTTTGATTCCGGTTTCTACTAGCCCACTATTTACAAGGATGCCCAGGAATTAGTCAAATCCTGTGACGCTTGCCAACGTCACGGGAATATTTCACAAAAGAATGAAATGCCACAAAATGCAATCCAAGTTTGTGAAATCTTTGACGTTTGGGGCATCGACTTTATGGGGCCATTTCCTTCTTCTTATGGCAACAAATACATACTCGTGGCTGTTGACTACTTGTCAAAATGGGTTGAAGTGAAAGCTTTACCCACTAATGATGCCCGAGTTGTTGTAAAATTCTTGAAAGCTCTTTTCGCTCGATTTGGAACTCCACGTGCTATTATCAGTGATCGTGGGACGCACTTCTGTAATGACAAATTTGATAAAGTCATGCAAAAGTACGGTGTAACTCATCGTCTTTCTACTGCGTACCACCCACAAACAAGTGGACAATTAGAAGTTTCCAATAGAGGAATTAAGAGAATTTTGGAAAGAACTGTAGGTGAAAATCGTGCATCATGGTCGGACAAATTAGATGATGCACTTTGGGCTTTCCGTACGGCTTACAAAACACCCATTGGGTGTACGCCTTACAAACTTGTGTACGGGAAAGCATGCCATCTTCCGATCGAGCTTGAGCACAAAGCCTATTGGGCTCTCAAGCATGCCAACTTCGACCTCAAAACTGCGGGTGATCATAGGAAAGTTCAACTGAATGAATTAAATGAACTTCGTGATCAAGCTTACGAGAACTCTTTGATCTACAAAGAAAAGACAAAGAAGATTCATGACTCCAAAATCAAGAACCGCGTTTTTAACATTGGTGATCGAGTCCTTCTTTTCAACTCTAGACTAAAGATTTTCTCGGGAAAGCTTAAAACCCGATGGACTGGTCCATTCACTATCGCTAAGGTTTATCCTTATGGCACCGTCGAATTATCTCAAAATGACGGTCCTAATTTCAAAGTGAATGGACATCGTTTAAAGCACTACTTTGGAGAGGACATACCATCCATGGTTGTCCAGGATCTCCAAACTTTCCCCAAGGACAATTGAATTCGGAGATCGAGTCAAGCTAGCGACTCGACAAACAAAAATAGTAGCAACAATATGGGTTTTCACCCGTATCTCTGATTTCTTTCTACTTTCTACCACCCTAGTGTGGGGGAATGGCCAACCCCCCGCTATTTGAAAATGTATATATGTATATAAGTTGAAAAAAAAATGTGTATATATAGAAATAAAGTGAAATGTGGTGTTTCCACAGTTAGATTCGTATATTGGCTTTTTACGTTCAAAGAGTCGGCATAATAGCCGGGACTTTGAATATTGAGGACAATATTCATTTCTAAGTGTGGGGGGGAAATTCTAGCGAATTTTACCGCAAAATACTTTCAAGTACCCCCGTTTTTTGCCAAAATTTTCAAAATTTTTTTCACTTTATTTCAAAATTTTTGTGGTAATCAGTCCGCCGTGTCTAAACGACAAAAAGGATTGGCTAATCCAGGAGCAAACGGCTCTTGGTAAAGATATCTCAAACCCGTTGACGGCTTGCAATTTGCCCAAAATTGTATGGTAAATCAACTCGCCATATCCCATAAAGCGAATGAGTTGGCTAGCCCACAAGATTATGGCTTGTGGTAAAGGCAGTGGAAAAACCATAATTGATAATCAGTTCACCAAGATGTTGACTATTCCATCAAGAGCTGGCAAGTCCAGAAGCAAACGGCTTTTGGTAAAGACTAATCAAATCCGTTGACAGCTGGTGGTTTGCTCAAAATCACACGGTTATCAGGTGTGCCACAGTTCTTACACCTGGCTACTCCAGAAGTCATGGCTTTTGGTAAAGAGTTTTTCAAATCCATCAAGTTTTCCAAAAAGATTGCTAGGGACTAGCAATAGTTTAGTGTGGGGGATTGATGAGTGCGCAAACACTCATCATTTTTATCGTATTTAAACTACCAAAACATACAAAAACAATCGAAAAGTTATCAAAATACTTAAATTATCCCAGGGATTGTGTTTTATGTGTTTTAAATGCAAAATGAGCAAAAATAAATGAAAAACGATCAAAGTTTGCAATATTGGCAGTTTCAGTCCCCCAAGTTTCAAAATTTGTCAAAAATAGTCCCTACGCATTCATTTTGAAAGAAAAGTCAACCCAAGTCCTTAAAAAATCAAAAGTTATAAAAAACGGACTTTGGGTGAAAATTTTGGAAAATTTACATGTTTGGTCCCTGGAGTTTGGAAATTTGCAGAAATAGTCCCTGGGAATTTTGAAAAGTAAAAAAATTGCAAAATTGGTTCTTGGATTATTAAACTTTGCATCTTTGATCCTTGGTGATACTTTGGGGAAAATTACATTTTCAGTCCCTATGTTTTGTGGAATTGCAAATTTGGTCCTTGTGTTTATCACCTTAGCCAACCGGACCCTTAATAAATTTAACCCAAAACAAAACCAAGCCAAATCCAACCCCTTATAACTCCAAACACAAACTAAGCCCACCCTCAAATCCAAGCCCACTCCAACACCCTCACAGCCAACTCCACAAAGCCCACCTCCACCTTTTTTACTTCCCCCGTTTTTATAATATTACCCCACTTTGACCACCCCACTTTGACCTCCACCTCATCACCTCCCCACTCAGCCTGCTACCAGCCAACCCCCCCCCCCACATCATCACCCCTACTACCTTCACCACCTGCATACTTAAACCCCCCCCCCTTGGTGCATCAAACAAACGCTACACTCCAAAGTATACCCTTCTGGCATCAATAATACCAACGAAACAGACAAAGGATTTTGGGCGCCAAGAAAGTTTAAATGGCTAGGAATGCTACTTTTGATCCAAGGGCTGAAACTCAAGCTGGAAAAGAGTCCAAAGGTTTTCAGAAACCCTAATTTGGAGTTATAAAAGAGAAGGATGCAGTAGAGCAGCAGAGTCAGTTTTTTAGTTTTAATTTAATTTTCCAAGTATTGTAATTTTACTTTTAATCAAAGTCTCAGTTGTAATTTGACTCTTTCAGTATTAATATAAGTGATATTTCAGAAATTCAAGTGCAATTCCATTTTTAGTTTCATCAAACAATAAACACATAAAAAAATATATACAGAAAAAAAATATATATATAAAAAGGAAGACAAGCATGGAGCAGGGTGTATATGGGATGGCCCTGGGTTAGTGAATCCATGGGGATTCAATAGGATGGTAAAAATTGGTCCTTGGTTTCACAATTTCTCAGCTGGAAAGCACATTGTGAGCTAACTCTCATTCTTCATTTTCTATTATTCCTAGCTTGTAATCTTCTATTGTTTGTTTTCTTTTGCTGTTTCTTAATTAGGTAGTGATATTGTGTTGAAAAATCTGTGGGTTGTTTGTTAGTTTGGATAGTTGTTTACAATTTCTCTTTTGACTGTCAAATATCATAATCTGTGTATTTGTTGAGAAAACCAGTGGACTTTGTTATTCCTGAGTTTAAACAAGTCTATACTTGCATGTTATGATCATAGAAACTGAAGTTGTGAATTGATTTTTCAAAACTCTTTGAAAAACTAAAAATCAGTGATTAAAAGGGGTGTTTGGATCAGGTTTTATGCTTGTGATTTTGTGGCTTGTGTTGGATAAAATCTGTTAAGACAGCTTCACTTAGGTCTAAGTAGTTTAGTTTAAACATAAAATGCAGTGAGTGTAGTTGAAAAAGTCAAAATTTTCTTTAAAATCCCATAGCAGTTAACTATTTGAGTTAAAAGAGTCCAAATCTTCATTTTGGCTACAAGATTAGTTAGGGTAGTCTAATGTAGGGTCATTGCAACTCAAAACATCAATATCAGTACCTAGGATCAAGTTAAAACTCACAAAAGTCAACAGAAAGCATTTTTCTCAAAAAGTCAAAAAAGGTTTTGGTTAGAAATCTCCAAATTAGCAAGATTTTTATAGATTTTTGTGTTGTGATTTAGGGTTTGAAACTTGTTGTGTGTATAGCTTACCAGCTGAACTTGAAATTTCCATAATGGTTACAATTTTGTGATTTTATTTTGTGGACTAAAATACCCTTGGAACACAACTGCAGGGCAAGCTATTTGCCCTGTGCATCATATCAGCCCTTACCCCACCACCTTTGGTGTTAGTTTGTGGCCACCCCAGTGGGTCCCACACCTCATATTTGGGTCCTTACAACCCCCCTCCTACCAGGGATCATAAGTTGACATTTAGTTTGACCATTGGACCAGTGGACCCGACTTTGTTTTGCTTCCCATTTCTGTCCCAAATCTGTCTCAGAATCACAATAAGCAAAGTGCTTATTTGTGTTTTGTGGCTTATTCAAGCTGCTTATTTGGTTGAAACTTGCTTATAATTGATCAAACAACTCAGAGAAACCAATTTTAATCATTGTGGACCCCACATTACTCCATTTGAGCTTAAATCCTTGTGCAGTCAACAAAAGTCAACTGAGTGGACTAATAAGCACTCAAAGTGCTTATTTCTGGTTTGTGTAAAAAGTGTTTTCATAAAAAGTTTTAGTTTTTAGTGTATAATCAGTTTGGAAATAGAAAAAAAACTCAAAAAACCAACTTTAATTATAGTGATAGCTTCTATTTAATAGAAATTATCATTTTAATTTTCTTTTTAGCTTATTTATAAGTAATATATCATTTTTATATTTTTATTAATTCTCTTTTAGGTTAAAGTAATTCTAGAAATTTTTCTAGAATTTTCTTTTGTCTTTTAGTGGTTTTTAGAATTAATTTTAGTTTAATTAATTATTAATTAATATTAAGTAATTAAATAGCATAATTATATTTTATAAAGTATAACCTAGTTTTTATAATTTTTCTAGCTTTTATATAAGTTAAAACATTTTTATAAATTTTTCTAGAATTTACACTGTTCATTTTCTATTTTTTATAATTAGTTTAATTAGAAATTAATTAGTAATTATAATAATAATTAGTAAATTAGTTTAAAAATACATAAAATAAACTTTTTATAATTTTTTAGGATTCCTGTGATGGTTAATTAGATTTGTAAAATTTTTCTTAATTTTCTAAGTCTTTTTAGTATTTTTAATAATTCTAATTAGTTTAATTAGTTAATAAATAGATAATTAGTAATTAATTAATAATTAATAATTAAATAGTGTAAAAATAATTTTTCTTTTTCTTAAAATTTTCTTTATTTGTTAGGATTGTAAAAATAATAATTTCACACTTGTAACCTTTTCCGTCCATTAGTTGTACTTTCTGTTTCGTTCGTCTGCGTACGTTTTTAATTAAAACGTACATTTTTAGGTTTTAGCTCAAATCTTCTTAATCTCAATTCACGTAATCAATCACATAGCTTTCCTAAGCTATTTAATTTCATAATTCTCAAATAATTCTTATCACAACTCTTTTCTGTGAATAATCACCCGATCACAAGTATGCTAAAGCACAATCCACACATCGTCGGGACATAACGACCTGTTGATACCCTTTATTACCCGGAAGCATTGGTCTAGGCTCTTTGACTTTGTTGACCATTCATTGGTCAATATAAGTTGACGGTTTAGCACCAATCAACAACTTTAAACCATAAGAAATATTTTTGTGAAATATAAGAAATGATGGTTGACATCGTTTTGAGGACGGATGAAACTAATTTCAAGGTGTCATTTTTTAACTATTTGCCTATTGCTATTACTTTGTGGTGTTGTTTATAAGTTAGCATTTCTGCTTTATTTTTTATAGCTATTGACGATGGATTGTTTGTTAGTAAACGAAAAAATATGGCTTTTCATTTTATTAGCTAATAACGTTTGAATGCCTTTTCGATCAACTTTGGTCGTATTTGTCTTTTCTTAAATTGGCATTTCCAAACTTGTAGCTTTAGAGCATTGATGATAAATGGCTTTGTGACAGACAAGACATCACAGAGGCTAATGACCAAGTCTGCAAAAAAAAAAAACTCTCTTCAAATTGCTTGTGGAGGATGAAGATCTTATCGTTGCAAGTTAATCCAACTCTTTTGTGATGAATTGGTTACAGTCGTCTAGACCAACAAGCAATTATGAATACATGTAAACCATTGCCTTTTCGTCCAACATGCCTAGAACAATAACCTGTGCTTTCTAACTAAATGTTGGTTGTAAACTTTGTCCCTATAAGGCTTTATTTTGGGTAATATAGTAGGGAAGTATTTTAGATTTGTAGACACTATAATCAACTAAGTTAAACTTAACTTTACAACGGTGCATACGCTCCCTTTAACATTGTCATTTACTAGTTAAGCCATTAGAAGCATACACTCCCTTTAATGTGGGTTTGCAATTTTAGCAGTTAGTGCATCCTAAATGGTTCTTTTAGTTTCACCACTATGGTCTGATCTCTTGCATCATGCGCGTGAGTTCTTTCGCCGACATATATACACATTGTACTTACAGATATATGACCTGCATTCACTTAGACTTTATATTTATGCTTCCACTTGTGAATTTGTTAACGTGATTGCTTAATTACCCTTTTAACGTGCCATTTAGACGTCTACAACACTAACATATACAAGCGCTCCGCACCAACGCCGGGGTAGGAATCCTTGTTTGTTGCAATTAATGTTTTAAGTGTTAAAGTACAAAACACAAATCAATAATAAAATTAAATGTTTCATATCATAAAAACTTGCTTGATAAAAACAATATTGTTAAAATACTTCAAACATCTCCGTATAATAAAACCACCAACATTCGTAAAGAAGATAACCATAGCTTCACCAAGAAAGCCAACTTATTATGAGCAAACGCCCATATCAATAAAACTACCACCATAATTCAAAACAAAGAAATTGTACAATGCAATACAATGCAAGTAACTTGCATAAAAAAAACGTATAAAAAAAACTTGGACATGCAGTGTAGTTCCAGCTCAATACCATTTTCTGAATTTCTTCATAGGATGGGTATCTTCTACCTCACCTTCGGTGTCATAATCGTCCATATAAGTTACCATTCGTTCTCTTTTCTTTTCACTGCATGAGCTTTGACCACTGTTTGATGCATTGCCAGCACTTAAGGGCGATTGGAGGTCCAAGATTTGTTCAAGACTAAGGTCCACACTCTTAGGAGCTTTGATTGAAACTGCTGGCGTAGTGAAATCTTCTTTAGCATCCTGTCATGTATAATTACAAAGTACTATATTATCAATGATATTTCTGGATTAAAGCATTATGGTTAATTATATTTAAACCTGTGAAGCATAATACATGGTCATCCTCAATAAAACATTTATTGAAGTAGTTAATCATTTCAACTTTGTCACACCCCCAAATGTCGCAGCGGAAAAGTAACCGGGGGTATGAATTTATAGCACAAAGACACAAGATATAAAGAACGACCTTTACATGAGTCGTTAAAAAGTACACGTTTGATTAATTGAAATAATGTTGTACAATACATGGCTCAAGAGTTTAACAATATACATACATACATACATACATACATACATATATATATATATATATATATATATATATATATATATATATATATATATATATATATATATTGCAATCGAATTATCAGTAATGCAACAACCTTCATCATAATGAAATCCTAAAATGCGACTCTATACTAGGCTACATGCAGTACAACTAGTGAAATCAAGAACGTGAGAAATACACGCTAAAACGTCAACATAAAGTTGGTGAGTTCATAGGTTTATGTAAAAGTATGGATCACAAGATTTTCGTGTGTGACTATTGTAACAAATACAATATCACAAAAAAGTATTACTATTACACTATACTCATGACCCCGAAGCCTTATTCGTTTCTAGTTTTTTGCCGCTGCAAGTGTTCCTTTCTATGAACACTCAAGTTCCTCAAATGATTATGCGTTCGTTTGACATCCTAGTCAAGTAGAGGAACTACCCGTATGGGGGTTTCAACACGATAGATATATTAACAGCAATCGCGCTTACTATGTAATTAACGGTTCATGATAGTGGGGACTTAATGGATAGTTGTGTAACTTAGGCAATACGTAACAGTTTTAAGTACTCGTGTCCGAAGGAAAGTAATTGAGCATGTAATAAGTAAACGATCATGTATTCTCACCCCAAAGTAGTTCAAACTGAGTAGTAATTAAGTAAAAGTAGGGCTATCAAACTCACCTCAACAAGCGGTGAATACAGGAAAGTATAACAAAAGTTCAACGAGCAAAATCCTAACCACGACCTAGAATAATAAGTAGTCTTAGGATTGATACACATTTACTATATACATATGAGTTTTAAAAATCTTTATCACCCTTATACACTTTTAGTGAGGTTTTATGAAGTTACGTAAGTCAGAACGTTTAAGAAAAATAAATAAAACGCGTTTTTAGTTCTAAAACCAATAAAAAGAAGTTGATGATTTTAGGTTAAATCCGACTTTAAATTGGCGTGTCTCCTTTGTTTCTAGCCCATTTCAGTCACTCAACTCTTTAAACGTAAATAAATATGTCTGCTTTCAAGAAATCAAGACCTCGGTTCATGAAAACTTGTTTTAGGTGTTGGTTTATACCCATTTACCTACTGATTTGATGTTACAGTAAGACAAAGACTTTTCCCTGACTCCAACGGACTACAACTCACTTGTTTTTCATTGACTTTTCAAATTAAAAACCTAGAGTTAGATCTACGTCTTAAATTTCTAAAAAGTCCAATTAGAGTTCCCAGGGTGGATTTTAGGTCCTCTGTTTAGGCGGTTTGTGTAGAGTACTCAGATTTGCAACTTTTCTGACACCCGATTTGGTGAAAAATGGTAAATATACTTAGAAAATTTCAAGAATTATAAATTTTGTTCTAGAACTACTGTACTTAAGACCTTTATCTAGTAGTGGTTCAACATAGTTTGGCCTATAATTATTAAAGTGGTTTTCACTAGTGCATAAGTCGACATAATTTTACGACAGATTTAGGGTTTAGTTAAACTAACTTTTAAGCAACTTTTAACACAAAAAACATAAAGAGGTGATACAAAAACAAGAATGGGATGATATATATGAATGAAATGAAGTATGAAATGAGTTATGGAGTGCTTACAAAGAGTTGTAGATATTGGTACCCAAGAACACAATAAAACCCTATGAAAACCCTAATTTAGCTTCCCAAAACCCTAGTCTGAATACCAACCCTTAATCAAAATTTTCCAACAACCAACTACACTTGTCTGAGCCTTGGTTTTTTGCTGAATTAAGGAGAGAAAATGAGAGTGAGTATGTATTTGAAAGTGTGAGCGAATAACTACATACAAGGCCCTTTTATAGTTGTAAACTTGGAAGGTTGAATGGTCATAGTATGTATGACATGAAAGTGCATGAAAAAAAGAGGCAAGAGGGTCACAAGAGCTCTCTTGGGTCATGAGTCATGCATGGGGAGGGAGGGTTGGTTTCTAGGCTTTGTTTCTTTCTGGTGTATCATAATTTTGGCATTTCAAAAGATGGAAATGCTTGTTGGTTTTACCAAAATACAAAAGTTGAAGCAAAGATTCTATAAATCAGATCCTTGATATGATTTTATGCATGTTTAAATGTCTTGTAGAGAGAGGTATTGGAGTTTAGATAAATGTAGAACCAAAATTATCAAAAGATCCAATTAACCAATCCTAACCACTCATTTTTCAAAAAAAAAAAAAAAAAAAAAAAAAAAAAAAAAAAAAAAACACTTTCCATATCTTTTTTAAAAATAAATTTCTTGCAAATGGTAAATCGTCAAATAAAATAAGAAATACACCATCACGAGTATTTTTTTTTTATCTTTCAGTAGACGGGCACTGGTTGTGTTAAAATCAACTTATTATAGTATAGTAGTATATTATCGAAATGATCCGCGTGAAATACGGATCACCCGAGTCGTATCCGAGTGAAGGTGAATGGAATCAAGAATATTGATTCGTGAAAATCGTGAATTGAAAAGTGTAAAAGAGAAAATAGTGATCAAGTTACTCAATTATCAACTAACAACGATGAAATATGCAAAGAGTACAAGCTATATATGCACAATTGTCTAAAATGTAAAAACGGAAATGCAAACGCGAAATATAAACGTAACGTACGAAATAAAACGTGACTTTTATACTAAAAATGATCCTATAATTCTGAAACAAGTTTCTAAAAATCTTAAACTATTTAAAAGAATTTTGAGAAAAAGAAAAATATTTTTTTGACTTTTTATTTATTTTCTATGATTTATTTTCTATTTATTGAATTAAAAAGTAATTAAAAATAAAGGAAATTGTAAAAAATAATGGGAAAATTATAAAATCTAATCTAAAAAATCTAAGATATTATAATACAATTATCTAAAATATTTTTGTATTTTTAAAGGCTTTTTCTAATTTTTTTATTGATTTTTTATTATTAAAAATGATTTAAAAATGATTAATAATGAAGAGAAATTAAGAAAAATATTAAATCAACTTGGAAAAATATGAAAAATTCACAGAAAATCTAGAATATTATAATAAGCTTGCAGAAAAATTTTGAAAAGAAAAAGATAAGCAGAAGTGCTTATTTAAGCTAAAATAGCTTATGGCAAGTGCTTATTTATAAGCACTTGCCACAAAACTTATCCAAACTTTAAAAACAGAAGTATTATACTACGATAAGCTCAAAGGTACTCAGAAATGAACAGATATAAGCTCAGAATCAATAGTATCTAGTAATAAGCAGTTTAAGCAATAAGCTAAAGCAATAGTAGAATTAGAAACAGAAAAAGCTAGCAACTCAGGAACAAGTAATTCAATTACTAAACACTATGTGGAACAAATACAACCATCAAATCTCAGTTACAAGCTTAATTGAGCTCTAGCAGACCTAGGTACTTAAAACAGCAAACAGTTTCAAACCTCTAATAAGCAGTGCCAATAAGTTGCTTCTAATAAGCTCAATACTAGAATAATAAGGGGGCAAATTGACCTCTATACTACTGAGATGCCATGAAACTAAAAATCTCTATAATTAACTACCAAATTCTGCTTTAAAATCACCCAAGTTCAGCAGCAGTCAATCTCAAAATACAAGAAACATTTGACTTTCTTAAGTCCTACACTAGTTGACTAATGTCAATTTCAATTAAGCAATTCTACTCCTAAATGTATTAAAAAGCTACAATTACACTAGATTAAGCTAGATTAGTCTATTATGCAACTACTACTTAAATGCTACTAACTGTTTTGATTACATACTAACAGTTAATTGATCATGACACTTACTTTGACTATTTAATGATATGACCTATTATTAAGACTATCTAAATGTCTATTACTAACCTAAATGAGCTTATTTGAGACAGATAATCAGCAGGTAAACCTCAATCTTACACACTAACTGCAAGATCCAAACACCCCCTTATGTTGCAATTTACACTAAGAATCAATGAAAGCATCCACATACCAACAAACTACTAATCTTTACAACTATAATAACAAGCTCAGAAGCCAAATCGGAAATCTAATGCAACAATAACAAGCTGAATCTCAGAAATAAAGATCTAAACACTTCTCTATAATAACAGACTATACTAATGAATGATGCAACAAGCAACTGATAACCAATCCTCTTATCAAGACAGTTAAATTTACTCAATCAGAAGCTAAAATGAACAATCAATAACACTGAAATCAAATAATTCACAGAAAACACAGATCTATACTACTTAAAATATAAGAGATGAAATCAAAACTTACAACAACTGGTATCTCAACAAGAACAGAGACACTTCACTAAGCTAGCTTGTCTCTAGACAGGCTCAACCTTCTACTTTCTGATTTGGCTTGTCACTTCAACCTCAGATCTCCAATAAACCAACTCAGTTGACTTTAGTTGACCACAATGCTAATGAACAACTTAAACTGAATTGATAATTGTACCAAAGCTACAAGCTGAGATGAAGTTCAATCTAATCTAAAACAGCTTAAATGAAAGCTTATTTCAAAGTTAAAACTAATTTGAATCTTTTTATTTTTATATTTTTCTGTCTTTATGAAAGCTATTTGAATGAAATTAAACTGGTTTGATAACAAAGAAATTTGAGATGAATTAAACTACTAAAACAGAAATTTAAACTAAACAATTACTTGCAACTACAATAAACTGAACTGATTAAAAAAAAAGTAATGATTTCATTGAAAATTAAATTGAACTACAATAAAACTATACTAATACATTCAAAGGAAATTTTGGCAGAGTTTAGCTATCCTAAAACTCCACACTGATACAACTAGCCTAGCACCTCTATATATAGTATGTGTGAGAAGGATCTAGTAGAAGGATAGCCACAGATTGCCACCTTGGCAATCCGTGTGGTGTGCTTCTTGAGTACCATTCTGAGCCAATAGATCACTCCTCATGATTGCCCCTTCAATTCAAGCCTTTGGATCAATCCATATGACGCGTTCATACCAATGATAGGCTGCCATGTGTATTATTTGTGCTTCTTGAGCCTCTGACATGCCCCTGACATCATCTAATTCTTCTAGAAGGCCTTTGATTAGACGTTAATACCCTTAATTGTGGTGAATTGAAGAACGGGGTAACATAGGGTTCTATGGTGAACAGTAATTTCTGGGAAATGAGTGAATTGGGGGGCGGGAGTTGGGAAAAGGGTATTTTATTATTACTTTTGACCTTGGTTGACTTTGACCTGTTGACCGTGGTGTGAGATGGGCCGGGTAAAGGTTTCTGTGATGGGCTTGGGTTTGTGCTTTTAGATTGGTTTGTGGATTGGTTCATGTTTATTTTTGGACTAATATTTTGGACTTTGTATTATCAGATTTGATATTAATAATATCAAGGGCCAAAAATGACATTTATGAAACTGTAAGGATATGATTTGTAATTCCTCATAAGTATCTTAAAGGACTTAAATTGCCTTTTCTCTAATCTCTGAAGGTTGTCTTTGGCATTTCTCAAAACATGTCTTCCAAGGACCATAAATGACAACTTCTACATTTGGAGGACTAGAAATGACAATCTCATAAAACTTTATCCAAGGATCAAAACTGATAGATCACATATCTCTGGGGTCTTCTAAGGCTCAAAATTGACTTTTCATTGACTGAACTGCACACGTTCTACTCTCGTGCTCGTTTTAGCTTGTTTCCGATTGTTTTTCGTCTTTTAACGAGATATCCGTACCTGCATGTTCACAAACATAAAAAACACACATTCCTTGACATTTGTTAGCATATTTAAGTCTATTTAGGTCCGTATTTAGCCATGAAAAGGTATGTGAATTAACACATACCAGGCACTTCGATATACTTTTAACGGATTTTTTTTTTCAGTTATTTCTGTAAAAATCACCCTGAATAAAAGAATCTAAAAAAAGGTTTGTCGAAAGTATAACGAAATGCCAATCTATAAAAAGATGATTTAATTCTCGTCACGATGGTATGATTCATTTTGCTTAACGATTAACGGTTTGCGAGATATTTAATTTAAAAGAAATGACTGAAAGTTTATTAATTTTTTAATCAAAAAATGGATAGCCATAATTGGTTCATTTGGATATTTAAAGAATATTTGATCTACTTTGAACTTTTCTCAGATGTATTGTTCAAATTATTGCTAAAAAAAATTAACATCTTCAAAGTTTGAAAAAAAGTCATTTTCTCCGTTATCAAAAATTATAAAATCTTCGTCAAGATACCATTATAAATATGGTTTTTCTAAGGCACAAGTTAAGGATACCAAAAGTACACATGGACCCATGAAAAAGTACACACAGACTCGCATAAAATACAGATGAGTGTACCTTTATGTGAGTCTCTGTGTACTTTTAGTGTGCTTAACTTGTGCCACTAATGTACAAGTTAGAAAAACCCTTATAAATATACGGATAATAAAATGTAATTAAGCTATTGTGTTGTACTTGTGACTTTAGGGCTCGTTTGGTTTATAGAAGGATTTGGAATCGGATTTAGATTCGATTTAGAATGAAAGAAAATGAGGTAAGAAGAAAAATGATATTTTATTAAAAAGTTTATTTTAATAGTTAATAAATAGTTTATTGGAGATAAAGTATGATTGATTGAGCCTGAACCGTCAGATTATTATTGACCAAGGTCAACAAGTCAAAGACAGCCTAGAATCAATACTCCGGTGATAGTGTAGTGTTTCCCCGGGTCGTAAAAGTCCCGACGAGATTGAAATGGTGCTTTGGAAATCGTTTATGAGTGAGTGGGACTGAGGACAGTAGCCCAGATGATATGGAATTGATTTTGCTACTGTTATTTTGGTATTGGTACACAGATATAATATTCACAAAAATCAGATACCAGATATATGCACAAATTCACAATTAAGATCACGTATCGGACTGGAAAAGTGGGTTTTTGGTAATTATCAAACTACAGGGGGTGCTTTTGACACTTTTCAAAACTTAAAATTGAAAATGAAAATGAAAATATAAAAGTGATTAAAATAATATTAAACTATTATTTAATTAATTAAACTATTTAAAATCTAAATTAAAATCTAATTTAAATAAACTAAAAATTATAACTAATACAAATTAAACTAAAACTTTGCCAAAATATTTTCTAAACCTAAAATAGAACTTAAAGAAAATATAAAAAATTAAAAATAATATTTTTGTCTTTTTGTGGTTTTTTATAAATTAAAAACTATTTAACTTAATTTAACTAATTAAACTACTTTTAATTAATATTAATACTAAATTAACTTAGAAAATTAAGATAAAATTTATAAAATTACTTAACCATCACAGGAATCCTAAAAAATTATAAAAACTCTAAAAATTATGTTTTAAGATTAAACAACTAATTATTTACCTATTAATTAACTTAAGTCTATTTTAACCAAATAAAATAAGAAAAATAGAAAATGAACAGTAGAATTTCAAAATATATTTTCTAAAAACTTATTATACTATATTAGAACTAGGAAAATTATAAAAACTAGAGTTAACCTTATAAAAACTAATTAAGCTATTTAATATTTGATATTAATTAATAATAAAGAAAATTAAAATTAAATCTAATTAACACTAAATGACAAAATAAAAATCTAAAAAAATTATCAAAATTACTTTACTATATAAGGTATTTAATAAAAATATAAAAACACTAGTGACTTAATTAAAATATAAAAATGAAAATTAAAATTAACTTGAATTAAATAGAAACTATCACTTACTTTAACTTTGATTTTTTTGGATTTTTCTTTTACAGAACAACTTAATACCTTAAAATGACAAACTTTTAGGAAAACACTTTTAAAATTAGCTTATTAATAAGCTGTACACACCCCCTTAACTTATACAGTTGACTTTGGTTGACTGTTGGGTCAAATGGCTTTGGGTGGGGTCCACAATGGTTAAATCAGATGCAAATAAGATAGACAAACACAAATAAGCCAGAAATAACAATGCTTGATCTCAAATAAGCTGAATAAGCTAAAATAAGCACTTTGCACTTTGAAAATTACCACAGACTGAGGACAAACTTTGGGGGCAATTGCAGGTGGGGTCCACTAGTCTAAGGGTCAAAGTATTGGTCAAAGGTGAGACTCTGGTAGGAGGGGGGTTGAAGAAACCTAACTAGAGGGTCTGGGATCCACAATGGTGGTCACAAAACACCACCAAAGTGATGGTGGTGACTGGGTGTCTGAGTGAGCAGGGCACAACCTTGCCCTGCAGCTCACTTTGAGGGTCTGTGGGACCCACTTAGGCTTCCAAAGAAATTAAGCAAAAATTCAAGCTTATAGATCAGCTAGTAGACTTTAATCACACAAAATTTCAAGACTTAATATCCATTACACAGCTCAAAATTAAACTTGGGATTTTGGTAAAAACCTGAGAATGCAGTTTTTGACTTTTGACAAGAACTTGGAATTTTGACTTTGGTGAGATTCTAAGTGATCTATACTACTGATTATGATGTTTTAAGCTAATATAAGTTTACTAAAAGCTAAATTAACAACTCCTTATCAGATTATGAGCTTATGGTCACCAAACTCATACACAGTTAACTGAGGGGGTGATTAAATCATGAATTTGACTTTTTAACTACAACCTACTGAGTTTTATGGTTAAAGTAACCTAATAATAACTAATGGAACATGTATAAACTAGCAATGACAACAAGTAACCAATGGAACACCAAGCAATCTCTTAAACCAAACACACCTTATTAGTTATCTGTTAATGATTTTCAAAGCAATTGGTAACTAGGGTTTAAGCTCTTGATTCCAACCTACTTATTATGACTGAGTGAGCATGTTAAAGTACTTAAGAACATATTATTGCTATAATAGCACAAGTTTTACTCTAAAGCTAATCTAGACAGTTAAAGTTAAATTATTAAGTAGTTATTGATTCTAACAAACAAATTATGATTATTAAACTAAAAACTACTTAAATAACAATCAAGGAACACAATGCAAGCACAAAATCTCAGATACAAGCAAGGAATTTAGAAACTAAACTTTTAAGAGAAAAATGGAAATGAGCAAAAGCTTATTGAACACCTCTAGCATGAACAAGAGGTTTTCCTTTGTAGCCTATCTTTAGATAGGCAAACCTCAGCTTAATCTTCCTCCTCAATGATGCTTTGAACCTGAAACAAACTCAAACATGCAAACAGTTGACTTCCATTGACTTTTTTATCTTATCTTGATTTTCTTACTAATACTGGATTTTAGGATCTCTACAAGCTTCAAAAAGCTTAATGGAACTTAAGTGAGCTATTTTCAGTCCATTACATAATACTAAAACAACAATTGAACAATATGAGATATTGAAATATAATTAAAATTGCATAAGATGAAATAATAAAGGAAGCTTGAAATTAATAACTGAAATTAAGTTACAATACACTAAAAAGAATGTTACCACTGCTTAAGAGCTTGGGTGTACCCTAGAATTGAAAATTGCAATTAAACGACATGAACTAAAATTAAATTAACTACTATCTTCTTCTTCTTGCACTCTCTTCTATTTATAAGCATCCATTAGGGTTCCCACAAGTATTCTGAGCAAATCCCACCATCCTCTGATCATTTTGGTCCACTAATGAGCTTACACGTATTTTGGCGCCAAAAGGTGTTTCTTCAAATTTCTTCTGATAACGTGTAATGGGGAGGGTGCATTAATTGTGGTGTGAAAGGGTAGGTGTAGGGAGGTGGGAAGGTAATGATTGTGGGGGCTTTGGCTTGTGATTGGAGGAGAGGGGAGGCTGCAAGTGGTGGTGTTTGTGGGGGATGTCTGAGAGGGAAGGAGGAAGGGGGTTGACTGGGAGTTGACCCCGTTTTATTTAAATAAAAAGGGTGGGTTGGGCTTGTGAGGTGGACTGGTGGTATCTTGGGCCCAAGTAGAATAAGGTATTGGATTGGACTTAGTGGATTGGTTTTGGTATAGGTTTAGTTATTTTAGGATCCGGATTTAGCTTATTTTTACAAGGACCATTTTTGTAATTTTGGGGAAGTTGGGGGTTGGGTTTTGGCATGTTTCCAATTTGATTTAAAGGGTGTAATATGCCAATGATGAATAGTATGAGGCTATATTTTGAATTTTTCACTTTTTAAAACCCCAGGGACTAAATCTGCCAATTCCCCAAACTTCAGGGACCTGCCTTGTAATTTCACCAAACTTTCTACCAAGGGACCAAACCTGCCATAAGAGATTAGTGCAAGGACAAAATTTGTTTTTCTCAAAGTTTTTCATATCCCAGGGACCATTTTTGACAATTTTCAAAGTTCAGGGACTAAACTTGACATTTTGTGAAACTTTTCACCAAAGGACTGATTATGTAACTTTTTGATTTATAAGGACCTTTGGTGACTTTTTCAAGTTTTTAGAATGACCAGGGACTAGATTTGACAACTTTTGAAAGTTGGGGGACTGAAACTGCCAATTATGCAAACTTTGTGCGTTTTTCATCTGTTTTTGGTATTTTTACATTTGAGACATGTAAAACACTTTCCTGGGATATTTTCACTATTTTGATTCATTATTTAAGTGTTTTTGGATGTTTTGGCAGTTCAGAATTGGTAAAAATGATGAGTATTTACACACTCATCAATACCCCACACTAAAACATTGCTAGTCCCTAGCAATCTTTTGAGAAAAACTTAATGGATTTGAAACTCTTTACCAAAAGCCATCACTTCTGGAGTAGCCAGGTGTAAGAACTGTGGCACACCTGATAACCGTGTGATTTTGAGCAAACCACCAGCTGTCAACGGATTTGATTTGTCTTTACCAAAAGCCGTTTGCTTCTGGACTAGCCAGCATCTTGATGGACTAAGTCAACATCTTGGTGAGCTGAATACCAATTATGGATTTTCCACGGCCTTTACCACAAGCCATAATCTTGCGGGCTAGCCAGCTCATTTGCTTATGAGGATGCGGGGGAGCTGAGGAACCATGCAATTTTTGGCAAACTGCCAGCCATCAACGGGTTTGAGATGTCTTTACCAAGAGCCGTTTGCTCCTAGACTAGCCAATCCCTTTGTCATTTAGACTTTGGCGGATTGATAACCACAAAAATTTTGGAATAAAGTGAAAAATTTTGAAAAATTTTGGCCTAAAATGGGGGTACTTGGAAAGTTTTGTGATAAAATTCGTAAGAATTCCCCCCCCCCCCCCCCCCCACACACTAGAATTGAATATTGTCCTCAATATTCAAAGTCCCGGCTATTATGCCGAATCTCTGAACGGGAAAAGCTAATATTCGATTCTAACTGTGGAAATTTCTATTTTTCACTTTATTTTATCTGTACATACAACAATTTTTTTTTTTTTTTTTTTTTTTTTTTTGAATCACTACCTCCCAGGCTTGTGTCAGGTTTACCACGCTAGCTAATCACTTGTGAATGATTAACTGTAATAAATTTGCCCTGACAGCCCGGGAGTTGAATGATAAAGTAAAGAATATACATACACCTCCCAGGCTTGTGTCAGGTTTACCACGCTAGCTAATCACTTGTGAATGATTAACTGTAATAAATTTGCCCTGACAGCCCGGGAGTTGAATGACATAATATACATACAAAACATATTTATTGAATTTTGAAACATATTTACTTTTAAAACGGTGGGGGATGGCCACTCCCCCACACTAGGGTGGTAGAAAGTAGAAAGAAGTCAGAAATACGAGTGAAAACCCATATATGTTGCTAATTTTTGTTCACCGAGTCACTAGCTTGACTCGATCCCCGAATTCATTGGTCCATGGGGAAAGTTTGGAGATCCGGGACAACCATGGGTGGTGTGTCCTCTCCAAAATAATGTTTCAATCTGTGACCATTCACTTTGAAGTTGGGACCTTCGGGTTGAGATAACTCAACAGTCCCGTATGGGTATACTTTAGCAATAGTGAATGGTCCGGTCCATCGGGTTTTTAATTTCCCCGAGAAGATCTTTAATCTTGAGTTGAAAAGAGGGACTCTGTCACCGACGTTGAAAACGCGGTTCTTAATCTTAGAGTCGTGAATCTTCTTTGTCTTTTCTTTGTAGATCAAAGAGTTCTCGTAGGCTTGATCACGAAGTTCATTTAATTCATTGATTTGAACCTTACGGTGATCACCCGCTTTATGAAGGTCGTAGTTAGCATGTTTCAAGGCCCAGTAGGCTTTGTGCTCTAGCTCGATCGGTAAATGACACGCCTTCCCGTATACAAGCTTGTATGGAGTACACCCGATGGGTGTTTTGTAAGCTGTACGGAAGGCCCAGAGTGCATCGTCTAGTTTATCCGACCAGGAAGCACGGTTTTCACCTACTGTCCTCTCAAGAATCCGTTTAATACCACGGTTGGAAACCTCCACCTGCCCACTTGTTTGGGGGTGATACGCGGTAGAAAGACGATGAGTAACACCGTACTTAAGCATGACTTTTGCAAATTGATCATTGCAAAAGTGAGTACCGCGATCACTAATGATGGCACGTGGGGTTCCAAAACGAGCAAAGAGGGATTTCAAGAATTTCACAACTACTCGGGCATCATTAGTGGGTAAGGCCTTAGCCTCAACCCATTTTGACAAGTAGTCAACAGCCACGAGTATGTATTTGTTTCCACGAGAAGATGGGAATGGCCCCATAAAGTCAATGCCCCAGACGTCAAAGATTTCACAAACTTGAATAGCATTTTGCGGCATTTCGTTCTTTTGTGAAATATTCCCGTGACGCTGACAAGCATCACAGGCTTTGACTAATTCGTGGGCATCCTTGTAGATTGTGGGCCAATAGAAACCGGAATCAAACACCTTTTTGGCGGTGTAGTTAGGACTATGGTGGCCCCCGGTGGGTCCAGCATGGCAAGCCTTGAGAATATCAGTGGCTTCCTGTCCGTATACACATCGCCTGATGACTTGATCGGCACAGATTTTGAAGAGGAAGGGGTCGTCCCAGAAATAGTGTTTAACGTCTTTGAAGAATTTTTTCTTTTGTTGGGACGTCAACCCCTTCACTATGAAGTTACCCGCATGGTAATTTGCAAAGTCGGCAAACCATGGGGTAGTAGAGTCACCACGAAAAGCAACCGCATTGAGTGTCTCGAGAGGAAATGTTTCATTTATTTCCTTTTTCTCGGACACATCTTGATGAGGGTTCTCTAATCGTGAGAGATGATCAGCAGCAAGGTTCTCGGGTCCTTTTTTATCACGGATAATGATATCAAATTCCTGAAGGAGGAGAACCCAACGTAGAAGCCTCGGCTTTGCATCTTGTTTTGCAAATAGGTATTTCAAAGCCGAGTGATCTGTGTACACTACGCATTTAGTCAAGATTAGGTATGACCGGAATTTCTCGAAGGCATACACCACAGCTAGGAGTTCTTTTTCAGTGGTGGTGTAATGACCTTGAGCCTCAGTCATAGTTTTGCTTGCGTAGTGTATGGGCTGAAAGTATTTTGCTTTTCGTTGCCCCAAGACCGCACCTATGGCAAAATCACTAGCATCGCACATAAGCTCAAAAGGTTGGTCCCAATCGGGGGCAACAAGAATCGGTGCCTCGGTAAGCTTTTTCTTTAATGTTTCAAAAGCTTCGATGCACTCAGGAGAGAAGATGAAAGGAGCATCCTTCTCGAGGAGATGGGTCATAGGCCAAGCAATCTTAGAAAAATCTTGGATAAACCTACGGTAGAAGCCGGCATGACCCAAAAAGCTCCTAACACCTTTTACGGTGGTGGGATGAGGTAATTTGGCAATGACATCGATTTTAGCTCTGTCAACCTCGATCCCATTTTTTGAAATTTTATGGCCGAGGACAATGCCCTCCTTGACCATAAAGTGGCTCTTCTCCCAGTTGAGACTTAGATTCGTTTCTTTACAACGTTTAAGCATCTGTTCCAAGTGGGAGAGGCAAGTCTGAAATGAATCCCCGATGACTGAAAAGTCATCCATGAATACCTCCATAGTTTTCCCGATCATGTCGGAAAAAATAGACATCATGCACCTCTGGAACGTGCCTGGTGCATTACATAAGCCGAAAGGCATACGTCTGTAAGCAAAAGTTCCGTAGGGGCATGTGAAGGTAGTCTTCTCTTGATCCTGGGGATCAATGGGGATTTGGAAGTAACCCGAGAAGCCATCGAGGAAGCAGTAGTATTCATTCCCCGCAAGTCTTTCGAGCATTTGGTCCATAAAAGGGAGAGGAAAATGGTCTTTACGGGTGGCTTCATTTAACTTTCGATAGTCAATACAAACACGCCAACCCGTGACCAAACGAGTTGGAATCAACTCGTTATCCTCGTTGGTGACAACGGTGATGCCACCCTTTTTGGGAACACAATGAATTGGGCTAACCCAAGGACTGTCAGATATAGGGTAAATCAATCCCGCATCAAGAAGTTTAAGAACTTCTTGTTTGATAACTTCGTGGATTTTGGGATTTACCCTTCTCTGATGTTGCACAGCTGGCTTAAAGTCATCCTCCATTAATATTTTATGAGTACAAAAGTTCGGGCTTATGCCCTTAATGTCGGAGAGTTTCCAAGCAATTGCTTGCTTGTTTGACTTAAGAACCTTTAGGAGTGCAGCCTTTTCCTCAACTTTTAAGTCCTTAGCAATAATGACGGGTAATTTATTATCACCCTCCAGAAATGCATATTCTAGATGAGGAGGCAAGTCCTTGAGCTCAACATCGGGAAAGTCTTCAGTTATTTCAACATTTTTGACTTCCGCTTTATGAAGTATTTGTGGAGACGGAGAGGGTGAAGGATCGTCATTTAACAATCTTTCAAGGAGAAGAATGTCCCCCTCCGGGTCAAGATAGTTTTCATCAACCCCATCGGGGATTGAGCTATCCTGAGCAAGAAAAGCCTCGAGCTCTTCCAGAAGGAAATCACTTCCCTCAAACGGAGTGAGGGAAGGGGAAGAGTCGGAAATGATAGGGTCAGTAGAAAGACTGCCACTGGATGAGAAACCAAGGACCTCTTGAGAATATTCCTCAGACGCAACATCGATGACATCAATTCGGTTAACCGTTTCAGCGTCATAGTTGGAGGAGTATCTTGAAGTCTGATCAAGATTGAATGTGATGGCTTCGCCACCAACACGTAGAGTGATTTCTTCTTCGAATACATCGATTAAAGCACGACCCGTTCTTAAGAATCCCCTCCCGAGAATGAGAGGAACTCGTGGGTCAGCATCGAAATCAACAATCACGAAATCTGCCGGAAAGTGGAACTTTCCTACTTTCACAAAGATATCTTCGGCAATGCCGAGAGGACGGGATATAGTACGGTCTGCAAGCTCGAGTGTCATGCAGGTCGGAGTGAGAGTAGGTAGAGAAAGTCTTTTCCAGACTGTGTAAGGCATCAGGTTAATGCTTGCGCCAAGATCGGCCAAGGCAAAGCATTCAACCATCCCCGGGAAAATACAAGGAATGAGAAATTTCCCGGGATCTCCAAGCTTTTCGGGAAGCTTTTTCAAGAGCACTGCTGAACAATGCTCATTAAGAGAAGTTTTTGCCATCTCACAGAGTTTTTCTTTGTTGCTTATCAGATTTTTGATTGTCGAAGCAAACTTAGGCATGAGAAGAAGAGCGTCCGCGAAGCTAATATCGAAATGCAATTCTTGGAAATTTTGATAAAATTTTTCCATCTGATGATTAGCTCTTTCGCGGTTCTTTTGATCATAAACAAGTGAAGGATATGGAATTGAAGGCTTAGGATCATTCTTTGGAATTTCATCAGAACTCACAGGAGGATCAAATACAACTTTCGGCTTACGTGCCGGGACCGGGACAACTTGAGGGTGGACGTTGTTGGTACCTCCGTTATTAGTAGGAAGTACCGTGTCCGTAGTAACCTCAGGTTCACGTTCCGCTACCTTAGGAGGAGAAGAAGAGGTAGAGGAAGTCGAGGGTCCATTGTATGATACCCCACTTCGGGTAGTGATCGCCTTGACATCGCCCCTCGGGTTAGCGATCGTGTTGCTTGGTAGTGTACCCGAGCCCGAGGGTCGATCATTTAAAGACTTCTGAAGATCAGAGATCGTTTTGATCAATAACCGATTCGTTTCCTCTTGTGCTTTCATGAATTGTTTAATTTCAGCATCGGAGGAAGACGGGGGTGGAACAACGTTCTGATTTTGAACAGGGGGATTTTGAACACGGTTGTTTTGAAAATTCCCTTGATTTTGATTGTTGTTACCCTGAAAATTGTTTCTCTGATTGAAATTACCTTGATTGTAATTTCCTTGATTCTGGTTTCTTTGAAAATTTCCTTGAAAACCTTGGTTTTGATTGCCATTTTGAAAATTGTTTTGATTAAACTGGCCTTGATTTTGGTTCGGGTTTTGGAAATTTGAGTTTTGACCTTGGTTAAAATTCTGATTCGAGTTACGGTTTTGATTTTGGTTAAAACCGGGAGGTCCGAGAAAATTGTTGGAACGATAGCTTAAGAGATTACGGTCCCCTTGCGGTTGGTAAGAATTACCCCCCGTGTGGTAGGAACCGTTAGCAGCATAAACGTTCTCTTGAGGAAATTCAGCAGTAGCTGGACACTCGGAATACAGATGTGGGCCCCCACAAGTTTCACAACTTCGGGCCACGGCTTTTACTTGTTGATTTTGAACCTGATGTTGCATCGTTTGGTTCATTCTCAACACAGCCGTAGAAATATCATCCATCTTTTTGGTAAGAGCAATTATTTCAGGAGATGATGATGAGGGAGTAACGGAATTACATGACGCATCCCTCTCTGCAGAGGAATCCCAAAAGTTATGATGGGCAGTCATGTTCTCGATTAAGTCATAGCACTCCTCGGGACGCCTTTTCATAAAGGTCCCACCAGCAGCAGCATTGAGAATGTCTCGGTGCCTCAATGTCAGACCATTATAGAAGGTATCTATGATGGTAACTTGCAACATATTGTGGTTAGGGCACCGATCAATGGCTAGCTTATAACGCTCCCAAGCCTCAAAAAGAGACTCATCGGGACGTTGCCGGAAGTTGCTGATATCATTTCGTAACTTGGTAACCATGGATGGTGGAAAATATTTTGCTAAAAACTTGGTTACCATTTCATCAAAGGTTCGAATAGAATTCTTTGGAAGTCGGTCAAACCATGCAGTGGCATGATGAGCGAGAGAATAGGGGAAGAGGTACAGCCGAAGGGCATCATCGGTGACACCATGCTGTTTCATGCTTTGGGTGACCGTAAGATATTTGTCAAGATGCTTGTTGGCATCGTCACCCGGTAATCCGTGAAATTGACACGAATTCTGGACTTGTTGGATCATGTGATGCTTGAGGCCAAAGTCCGCAGCCCCAATAGTGAGTGGTGCAATAGGCCCACCCCGCCCTTGCATGGTAGGTTGACACAGCTCCTCCATTGTTCAGAGGTCGGGAGCTGGTTCATCCCTAGGAGGGTCAGGGGGTGGTAATAGTGGTGGTGGTGGCCCAGCGGCCATTTCGGTTTCTGTATTAGAACGTAGCTCGGGTACGTCTTTCTGTTTTTTATTCTTTGTTTGAGACCGAGTGCGCATGCACTAAAAACAATTTTTCAACACAAGTTCGAGGCAAAACCACAGTGAACTTAAACCAGAAATCACAAGTGAATGGCTTCTTTGAAAAAGGTACACCACTCACAGGGATATAAAGGCAAGTTTTAATCTTAAGTTTGGGAACTTATTATGGGTTTATTAATTGATTTTTGAAAAACTGCTTTAGGCTTATGGGTGTGTGTGCAGAAAACTTGGGAAATATTTTTGGAACTGATTCGTTAACCGAAATCGTCCCTTTAAGATTACTCGCAGGCTGGCGGGAGGAAAGAATGGATTCCTCTTCAGTTCGCAATTTAATGTCAGAACTTACCTTAAACCAACTGTTTCAGGTTGTAATCTTAAAGAACACGAAGTAATTTAACTTCACAGTTTGTTTTTGATTGTTTTTAATTTTTTTGGTGTTTCTCAACACTTCAGGAGAAGTGTTAATGAACGTTTTTTGATATGATTAAGTTTTTACAAAAACTTTTTACAGGGAGGGTTTTGAAAACCACTAAACTTAAAACGTTTTTATAAAACACGCAACAACCTCCCCGTCAACGGCGCCAAATTTTGATTGAGCCTGAACCGTCAGATTATTATTGACCAAGGTCAACAAGTCAAAGACAGCCTAGAATCAATACTCCGGTGATAGTGTAGTGTTTCCCCGGGTCGTAAAAATCCCGACGAGATTGAAATGGTGCTTTGGAAATCGTTTATGAGTGAGTGGGACTGAGGACAGTAGCCCAGATGATATGGAATTGATTTTGCTACTGTTATTTTGGTATTGGTACACAGATATAATATTCACAAAAATCAGATACCAGATATATGCACAAATTCACAATTAAGATCACGTATCGGACTGGAAAAGTGGGTTTTTGGTAATTATCAAACTACAGGGGGTGCTTTTGACACTTTTCAAAACTTAAAATTGAAAATGAAAATGAAAATATAAAAGTGATTAAAATAATATTAAACTATTATTTAATTAATTAAACTATTTAAAATCTAAATTAAAATCTAATTTAAATAAACTAAAAATTATAACTAATACAAATTAAACTAAAACTTTGCCAAAATATTTTCTAAACCTAAAATAGAACTTAAAGAAAATATAAAAAATTAAAAATAATATTTTTGTCTTTTTGTGGTTTTTTATAAATTAAAAACTATTTAACTTAATTTAACTAATTAAACTACTTTTAATTAATATTAATACTAAATTAACTTAGAAAATTAAGATAAAATTTATAAAATTACTTAACCATCACAGGAATCCTAAAAAATTATAAAAACTCTAAAAATTATGTTTTAAGATTAAACAACTAATTATTTACCTATTAATTAACTTAAGTCTATTTTAACCAAATAAAATAAGAAAAATAGAAAATGAACAGTAGAATTTCAAAATATATTTTCTAAAAACTTATTATACTATATTAGAACTAGGAAAATTATAAAAACTAGATTTAACCTTATAAAAACTAATTAAGCTATTTAATATTTGATATTAATTAATAATAAAGAAAATTAAAATTAAATCTAATTAACACTAAATGACAAAATAAAAATCTAAAAAAATTATCAAAATTACTTTACTATATAAGGTATTTAATAAAAATATAAAAACACTAGTGACTTAATTAAAATATAAAAATGAAAATTAAAATTAACTTGAATTAAATAGAAACTATCACTTACTTTAACTTTGATTTTTTTGGATTTTTCTTTTACAGAACAACTTAATACCTTAAAATGACAAACTTTTAGGAAAACACTTTTAAAATTAGCTTATTAATAAGCTGTACACACCCCCTTAACTTATACAGTTGACTTTGGTTGACTGTTGGGTCAATTTGGGTCAAATGGCTTTGGGTGGGGTCCACAATGGTTAAATCAGATGCAAATAAGATAGACAAACACAAATAAGCCAGAAATAACAATGCTTGATCTCAAATAAGCTGAATAAGCTAAAATAAGCACTTTGCACTTTGAAAATTACCACAGACTGGGGACAAACTTTGGGGGCAATTGCAGGTGGGGTCCACTAGTCTAAGGGTCAAAGTATTGGTCAAAGGTGAGACTCTGGTAGGAGGGGGTTGAAGAAACCTAACTAGAGGGTCTGGGATCCACAATGGTGGTCACAAAACACCACCAAAGTGATGGTGGTGACTGGGTGTCTGAGTGAGCAGGGCACAACCTTGCCCTGCAGCTCACTTTGAGGGTCTGTGGGACCCACTTAGGCTTCCAAAGAAATTAAGCAAAAATTCAAGCTTATAGATCAGCTAGTAGACTTTAATCACACAAAATTTCAAGACTTAATATCCATTACACAGCTCAAAATTAAACTTGGGATTTTGGTAAAAACCTGAGAATGCAGTTTTTGACTTTTGACAAGAACTTGGAATTTTGACTTTGGTGAGATTCTAAGTGATCTATACTACTGATTATGATGTTTTAAGCTAATATAAGTTTACTAAAAGCTAAATTAACAACTCCTTATCAGATTATGAGCTTATGGTCACCAAACTCATACACAGTTAACTGAGGGGGTGATTAAATCATGAATTTGACTTTTTAACTACAACCTACTGAGTTTTATGGTTAAAGTAACCTAATAATAACTAATGGAACATGTATAAACTAGCAATGACAACAAGTAACCAATGGAACACCAAGCAATCTCTTAAACCAAACACACCTTATTAGTTATCTGTTAATGATTTTCAAAGCAATTGGTAACTAGGGTTTAAGCTCTTGATTCCAACCTACTTATTATGACTGAGTGAGCATGTTAAAGTACTTAAGAACATATTATTGCTATAATAGCACAAGTTTTACTCTAAAGCTAATCTAGACAGTTAAAGTTAAATTATTAAGTAGTTATTGATTCTAACAAACAAACTATGATTATTAAACTAAAAACTACTTAAATAACAATCAAGGAACACAATGCAAGCACAAAATCTCAGATACAAGCAAGGAATTTAGAAACTAAACTTTTAAGAGAAAAATGGAAATGAGCAAAAGCTTACTGAACACCTCTAGCATGAACAAGAGGTTTTCCTTTGTAGCCTATCTTTAGATAGGCAAACCTCAGCTTAATCTTCCTCCTCAATGATGCTTAGAACCTGAAACAAACTCAAACATGCAAACAGTTGACTTCCATTGACTTTTTTATCTTATCTTGATTTTCTTACTAATACTGGATTTTAGGATCTCTACAAGCTTCAAAAAGCTTAATGGAACTTAAGTGAGCTATTTTCAGTCCATTACATAATACTAAAACAACAATTGAACAATATGAGATATTGAAATATAATTAAAATTGCATAAGATGAAATAATAAAGGAAGCTTGAAATTAATAACTGAAATTAAGTTACAATACACTAAAAAGAAGGTTACCACTGCTTAAGAGCTTGGGTGTACCCTAGAATTGAAAATTGCAATTAAACGACATGAACTAAAATTAAATTAACTACTATCTTCTTCTTCTTGCACTCTCTTCTATTTATAAGCATCCATTAGGGTTCCCACAAGTATTCTGAGCAAATCCCACCATCCTCTGATCATTTTGGTCCACTAATGAGCTTACACGTATTTTGGCGCCAAAAGGTGTTTCTTCAAATTTCTTCTGATAACGTGTAATGGGGAGGGTGCATTAATTGTGGTGTGAAAGGGTAGGTGTAGGGAGGTGGGAAGGTAATGATTGTGGGGGCTTTGGCTTGTGATTGGAGGAGAGGGGAGGCTGCAAGTGGTGGTGTTTGTGGGGGATGTCTGAGAGGGAAGGAGGAAGGGGGTTGACTGGGAGTTGACCCCGTTTTATTTAAATAAAAAGGGTGGTTTGGGCTTATGAGGTGGACTGGTGGTATCTTGGGCCCAAGTAGAATAAGGTATTGGATTGGACTTAGTGGATTGGTTTTGGTATAGGTTTAGTTATTTTAGGATCCGGATTTAGCTTATTTTTACAAGGACCATTTTTGTAATTTTGGGAAAGTTGGGGGTTGGGTTTTGGCATGTTTCCAATTTGATTTAAAGGGTGTAATATGCCAATGATGAATAGTATGAGGCTATATTTTGAATTTTTCACTTTTTAAAACCCCAGGGACTAAATCTGCCAATTCCCCAAACTTCAGGGACCTGCCTTGTAATTTCACCAAACTTTCTACCAAGGGACCAAACCTGCCATAAGAGATTAGTGCAAGGACAAAATTTGTTTTTCTCAAAGTTTTTCATATCCCAGGGACCATTTTTGACAATTTTCAAAGTTCAGGGACTAAACTTGACATTTTGTGAAACTTTTCACCAAATGACTGATTATGTAACTTTTTGATTTATAAGGACCTTTGGTGACTTTTTCAAGTTTTTAGAATGACCAGGGACTAGATTTGACAACTTTTGAAAGTTGGGGGACTGAAACTGCCAATTATGCAAACTTTGTGCGTTTTTCATCTGTTTTTGGTATTTTTGCATTTGAGACATGTAAAACACTTTCCTGGGATATTTTCACTATTTTGATTCATTATTTGAGTGTTTTTGGATGTTTTGGCAGTTCAGAATTGGTAAAAATGATGAGTATTTACACACTCATCAATGATGATTTTGTTTTTTAATAATTAATTTTGGTATAGATTGTGAGGGGAGATATAATGTTGGCCCCATAATAGATTTTTATTAGCAAAAAGCACCTAAATTGCCATGAATAATTCTTTCATTCTTGGGCCACTTCAATTCTAAAAAATTTGAACCAAACAACTAATAATAGGATTCAATCGTAATGATTACCACACCCTCATACTAAACGCACCCTTAATGTTTGTCTACTCCAAGTATAAAATGACCTCTGAACCTTAAATATTGATTAGTAATATATTGGAAGTCATATGAGGTGGGTGAATAAGACATCGAATCACAAAAAATATAGATGAACAAGCTCTCATAAGTCATACCTTTGATGTTGATTGACTTACGGTTCATTTAATGTTTTGTATTTAAATGAATATATATATATATATATATATATATATATATATATATATATATATATATATATATATATATATATATATATAGATGAGTTGAGTTATTTTAAAAACCAAATATTCCTCCTATACCAAGAGACAGATATGGACAATTGATTTAACTTTGATCAACGGCTGAGATCAAAATAGTTACTACTAAAAAAAACACGGAGGGCCAATTTCGTAAAGTTACAATTCCAACAAACACACAGTAAAAACACACACTACTCACGGAAATAAACCGATCAAAATCCAAGCCCTAGAAACACACCGGATCCACAAATCTCACCGGAAAAAATGTCGGAAAGTGATCGAGATGATATAGTACTGAAACCATACCCATCTCCGACGAAAAAGAAGAATAAAAATACATTTAAAAAAACCGATTACAGGTATATTTATACATTTTAAACAAGGGATAATTGGTAAAATAGCCAGTTGCCAAAGTCTAGGCATATTTAGCCCTTTTTTGAAAAATTCCCGTTTTAGCCAGGTTGCCCTGGGCAACTATTTGCATAGCCAACTATAGAGTGCACGTCGGGGCAACGTTCGTATGTTTTGGGCAACTTTTTTGTATTTTGGGCAACTTGAGGACACTTGTCTTCTTTTGGTTGGCTGTAAGAAAGTTGCCCAGAGCAACCTGGGCTAAAACGGGAGTTTTTCAAAAAAGGGCTAAATATGCCTAAACCGCAGGGCAACGAACAACTACTTTCCTATCTCTTACTATCATATATGTTTGAAATATTGATGTGTACTGTGTATAGAGAGTATATTGAAGATGTTATGAATTTACATTGATTTTTGAATGTTTATGCGAGTTATTATGATTTTTTGAAGAAATAAGTAACTAGAAATTAGGTTTTCAAAGTTAATAGATAGATTCAGTTGATGTTGAAATAAAAAACACAGATTAGAAGCATTTATTCAAGGCGTTTTATGCGGCTAAGCCTTCGGCTTAGCCGCAGAAGATGCCTTCGGCTAGTCCGAAGGTGTCGGATGCGGCTAAGCCGCAGAAGATACCTTCGGCTTGACCAAAGGCCTCGCTTGCGGCTAAGCCGCAAAAGACGCCTTCGGCTATGCCAAAGGCGTCGGTTGCGACTAAGCCGCAGAAGACGCCTTTGGCTTTGCCGAAGGCGTTGGCTGCGGCTTAGCTGTAGAAGATATGTTTAGCTTAAATGAAGACACATTTGGCATACACAAAGGCATAGGATGCGGTTTAGATGTAAACACCTTTGGCATACACAAAGGTGTAAGATGACGCTTCGTCGCATACTATACCTTTGGAATAGATAAAGCTGTAGGATGCTGCTTAGTAAGAGGCATAGCCGAATCCTATGGCTTTGGTCTATATTTTATCACATATAATATAGCAAAATATTCACTTATAGATAGATTCAGTTGATATTGACTGTATTTTATCACATATGATATTGAAATAAAACACTTGTCTTATCTGCAGCGATAGCCTTCGGCTTTGCCGAAGGCAATCGATGCAGCTAAGCCTTCGAAAAAATAAACTAATGATGTATGTTAATTGGTCTGCTTGTACATAATTACAAAAAAAAAAAATTAAAAAAAAAAAAAAAAAAAAAAAAAAAAAAAAAAAAAAACGTGTTTTAAAAATGTACATAAAGGTAAAGCAAAGGAAACTGGCGATGTGGAAAAAGTAATAACAACATTGTCATTCTTAAAGGCATCAACTAAAGAAAAACAAGCTGCAAAAGGTACATTTTATTTGCTTTATCACATATGATATTTCATTTTTTTCAAATCATTTGTTTTATCACATGTGATACTTGTTTTTCTTTGTATTTGTTATTGGTTTATCACATGTGATAAAATTTTAAAAAAATTTTGCAGGACATATAGTAGATGATGATGAGATGGAAATAGAACAGGAGAAAGATGATAACAAGAAAAAGAAGCAAGAGCCAAAAAAGAAGGAAATTAAAAAAGAAGAACCAGAAATTGTTCAAAGAGAAAAAAGAGATATTACAAGACGAAGTGCACGACAAGAGGATGTGCATAGAAAACAAGAAAAGAAGAAGCAAAACCTGCCACATCTTCTAAGAGATTCACAAGAGCAGACACTTAAAAAACAATTGAAGAAGAAGAAAGTAATTAAGAGAGCGAGAGGAGGAGGAGGAAGGAAGTGAAACAGAGGAGGAGGAAGAGAAGGTTGTCAAGGTGAAAAAAGAAAAACTGACACAACAAAAATGAAAACAAACTACCAAAAAGGTGCTATATCTAAGCTGCCATATAAGGTCATCACCAAAAGCTATGTTTGATGCCATGGCTGGTTTGATAGAAATGAGAAAGAAATGTTTGAAATATATTGGTTTTGAGAGATACATCAGCTTTCCAATAACTGAACTTCCTGCTGCTTTGGTATACTACGTGATTGATAAATTCCATCCACCAAGTATGAAATTAAGATTAGAGAAAGGGTCGATAAAGGTAACAAGGCAAAAAATTAAAGAAATGATAGGTGCGCCGATGGGAACAAAGAAGTTAGAAGAGCTAGAAGAAAGAGAGGCTGATGATACTTTCATCAAAGAATGGGAAAACCAATATTCCCATGTAAAAAAATCACACCACCTATAATATCTACAAAGATATCTAGCACATTCGATGCCGATTTCATCTTCACGATAAACTTCTTGACTCTGTTTGCTAGCACCATGGGGACAATAGACAATGGTGGAAAGGTGTTTAAGACAGTGTTAAAAAATGTGAAAGAAAATGATGAAATTTTGGATATTGACTGGTGTAGATACATAATGGATTGCTTACAAACAAGTAAGCATAATTAGGAAAAGGTGAAGCTAGGCGACTACTATTATGGGCCAGCAACCTTCTTATGTGTAAGTTATTTTACATGTTTCTATACATATGTCAAATGTGATTAAATACAATACAAATATTACAATCTAACACAAATTTATTTTTTGTATGAAAAAGCTGCTCTACTTGGACTCAACAAACTTCCCATGATTTCAAGTTATGCGTCATCGTCTAACAATGAGAAGTTGGAACACTCAGGCGATGAGGAAGAGGATAGGAATGGAAATGAATGACAAATGCTTGAGGAAGCTTGAACATCATGAAGAATTTGATCCAAAGGAAGAGCAAACTGGTCTGAATTTATACAAGGGAACTGATATTTACAATGAACCATTGCCTCCCAAGAAACCAGAAATAAGAGAGGTTATTTTTACCATATTTTGATTGCTATATAAATTGATTGTCTTATAAATTGTGGCATAGCCTTAGGCTATAGCCGAAGGCTATGCCTGCGGCTTAGCCGCAGGCATTGCCTTTGGCTAAGCCTTTAGCAAACTAAAATTAAGCAATGCCAGCAAAAATCACATATGATTTTAAATAAGATTTAAATTTCTTTGAAAAATCATATATGATAATTTTGAAAATCATATATGATACTTCAAATGTTTTGTAAAATATAAAATATCACATATGATTTTAAATAATATTTAAATTTCTTTGAAAAATCATATATGATAATTTTGAAAATCATATATGATACTTCAAATGTTTTTGTAAAATAGAAAATATCACATATGATTTTGAATATAGTTTAAAAAACTAATCCATATTACTAACTTTACAGGAGTTTTATGAAAAAATAGAAGAGAAGTTCGAAATCATTTCAAAATGAAAAAAAAAGAGATAGTTGAGACGATGAGGGAGGGTATGATGAAGTTCAAACGAGACAAAAAGTTGTTCAGCTTATGTAAAAGATACAAAAAGATGTTCAATGTCCTAGATTTTGATCTTGGTGAAGGAGAAGAAAAAAATAATGAAGAAAATGACAGTGATGATGGAGATACTGAGGATGATGACAGTGATGATGGAACAGATGATGAAAGTGATGATGACGATGTCAAAGATAAGGAAGATAAGTCTAAAGATGACAAAGATGACAATGGCAGTGGTTATAAGGAAGAAAAGGATGGGAAAGATGATAAAGATGAAAGTGGGGGGGGGTGAAGAAGAGAGTGGTAGTGAAGAAGAGAGTGGGAGTGAAAACGAAGAATGTGAGAATAAAAGTACAGTAGATAAGGAAGAACATAGTGAAGAAGAGAGTGGTAGTGAAGAAGAAAGTGGGACTGAAGACGAAATGCAAACAGATGTTCAACAAGAAAAACAAAATGAAAAAGAACATAGCGAAGAAGAGGATAAGATGGAAACAAAAATGGAGACGGAAAAACAAATTCCAGTTGAAAAGGAAAACAAGAAAGAAATTGAAGTCGAGAAGCAAAAGGAAAAAGAAATGGAAAAGGAAAAAGAAAAACCAGTTGAGAAGTTAAAGGGAAGTCCAGTTCATTCTTTTGAAGAACAACCATGTATGATGGGAACAGAAGAACTAGACGCCTATTTCGCTGAGGATGATAATTATGAAAACTTTATGAGTCAAGCAAAAGAAAATTTGGAAAAGATTAATCAATCACAAAACAAATCGACAAAAACCACAGCAATAAAGTCCACCTCACCACTACAAAAATTGACAACAAAGAGAATGAAACGATTTCACCGCCAAGTTTCAGTCTTGGTATAAGCCCAGTTGCTAGCAAAACTGCAGTTCAAACTGACACAGCAACAAAAGAAAAAACACCAATGATTGAAAAAAGGGCTGCAGTTGAAAATGACACGGGGACAAAATCAAAAACACAAAAGATTGAAAAAACGACTGCAATTGAAACACCAAAGATTCCAAAAAGGACCAGAAATCAGGTTGCTGAAGAAGCTAAAGAGGAAGAAGAGCCACTTGTAAAAAGAGCAAAAAAGCATTCAAGATATTTAGTTTCACCATATATGAACAAGAAAGCTGTCATAAATACATCAGCAGAGCCAGATGAAATGATGGTAACCAATGCTTTATTCTTCATGCAAGGAAATCTATAGTAAGTCTGCTTTATATTATTAAAGAATCAAATGAATAAAAATTGTGAAATTGCGCTAAAAATATATCTAACTCTGCTTTATCTATTTGTCTAGCGAATTTTTGTTTCAAACAGAATGGGCGTGGGGCGCAGTAACACTCAGAGACAACATGCAAACACTAGCACCACAATTAAAAGTGGAATCTAGTGTCATCGACAGATTTGCTTGTGTTTTAAGCTATGAAGAAACAATCACCAACAGTGGAGCAAAGATTAAACAGTATTTTCACACGGGAATACTTGCAAGTTACCTAAAAAATTATAACTTAATTACTAAAATCATAAATTTGTTTCTTTAACATATGTTGATTTATAAAAACAGACAACACCAATAGTGGAAGCAAAAAAGGAAGATGAAGAGAAGTAGTATAAAGACTTTTGTGCAAACTTGACAAGCGTGTTTAAAGGCAATCCAGAAGATAAATCAATGGATAATGTGAAAGTGGTAAGAAGTAATTTGACTTATTATGAAAAAATGAATTTAATTTTTCTTCTCTATTTATACATGCAGTCTTTCCAATAATTGTGCATCAACACTTTTATCTGGTTGTTTTCAATCTACTTAAAGGCACTTTTGTCATCATTGACAACTCCAACTCAGGGGCGACTTATGAATCAAAATACTCGAAAGAATATGACATTCTGGTAAGTAATTAGAGATTATGCTCAAGTAATGATGCATACTGGTTTATTATTTTGTTTTCACTATCACATATCTGGGGTAAAAAAGTATCACATGTGATTTAACAAATGATTTGAAAAAAGATATGAATTATCATATGTGATAAACCTATAACAAATACAAAAAAATCAAGTATCATATATGATATAAAAAATAAAAACAATGTGATTTTCTGGTAAGTGATTAGAGATTATAAATTTATATTGAAGGGTCTTATTCAACTAAGTCTTCGGCTTAGCTACAGCCGAAGGCGTCTTCTGCGGCGAAGTCGTAGAAAACGCCTTCGGCATATGAGATAATGAATTTTCTTTGATAAAATGAATTTTCTATTTTGTGTAGAAAAAACTTTTTTCAAGATATCTGGAATCCCACAAGCATAAAAAAGCATCTGACATAGCGAAAAAAAGACAACAGTGATGAAGCTAAAGTGGGGAACAAAACAGAATGTCATTGATTGTGGTATTTTCGTAATGATGCATATGGAGCACTATGGTGGAGAAGCTTTGAAGAACTGTAAATTTGAATTTCCAAAAGAAGGAAAAGATCAGGAGTTGGAGATAATAAGAATGAGAATCAAGTATGCAACCAAGATGTTAATGCATGAACTGAACAATCACCGAGAATTGATAAGTGAGGAAGCATTTGAGTTTGCAAAAAAAAAAACATACAGACAAGGCAGAGATGCAGAAGATGATAAGAGAAGAGATTGATAAGAAGAAGGAAGAGCAGGCAAGGGAACATGTTGCAAGTGCAATATGATGCAAAAGTTTAGGGGTTAGTGGTGGAAAATTCAGAAGTAGGACTGACGACACAAGAATAGAAAGGGGGTACAGTATCTTTTTGGGGCTACTAATGCAGATTAAGAACTGATTTCTGTAGATCCTATTATGTAATATCGTATGCCATCTAGTATGGCTTAAACATGTTAAAACAATGTCTTAATTCATATGTCGTATGCTAGAATATCGCAAGACAGTTTAAATTTCCAGGTAGGATAATGGTTTAACTTTGTAGGTACTACGTTGCCATCATTTGTCAAGAAATGAAAATGGCGAAACATTTCTGGATGTGATTTTGAATGTCTTGTTTAAGTTTTTATTGCACCAATTGATAATCAATTGTAATAGCTATTGTTAATCGCTAATCGACTCTGCGTTTTATAAAACACTGCATAAAAAAAAACCAAAAAAGGTTAAAAGGCATGAAGTTAACAAATTATCATATATGATTTATAGAAAAGTAATAAAGCTAGGGTAAATCACATGTGATTTTATAGAATTATCACATATGAAATAGACTTAAAAAACTTGCTTATGAAAATATCATATATGATATCTTTAAAATGTATTTCAACAGTTACAAATCACATGTGATATCCCTACTCTATCACATATGATATATAACTAAAAAAACATCAAATATAAAAATCACATATGATAATGGTAATGTCAATAACCAAAATTCTTCAACACAATCTGTAACAATGTATTTCATATAAAAACTCAGTAACAATCAAACAATAATGTATAAGTCTAATATTCAAATTTCTTCAACACAATCTGGAAATTAACAAAGATACTAAAAAAAATATGTGGACAATTTATGTTGTAACTTGTGCTTGATCCAAGTCCGCTTCTCTTGTAACTTCTAATTGATCTAAGTCCCTTTCTCTTGTAACTTCTGATTGATCCAACTCGGCCTCTTCTGAAAACTTTTTTGGGCACGTCCTCCTGTTGTGACTATCATGCGCATCTTTTTACGGCCTTTAGGATTACCAAGAGCTAGATTGTTAATGGTTTTTTCAGCCGGCTTTGGGACTCCAACAAGTTCCTCCAAATTATCAACCTTGTTCTTAGAAGGAGGATTGGGCAATCAGCCTCGACATCAATCTTTAGCAACCTCAACTTTTCAACAAAAGAAGACAACCTTGACTCATCTTTACTCAACATATGGACACAGTGATCAACAATGGAACTTGCCTCATTTGCATAATTCTCAACAATCTCATTCTTCTCACCATATATGTTCCTTTTGTTCCTCAAAGCAGCACGTATAAGGTTCTTTGTCCAACGCCTCAATATGTATTGACTTGGAGTCACTTCAATGTTGGCGTTCTTAAAGACACGAAAAACATGTCTGCATAATATACCAACTCGAACGAAAAGCTGACAGGAACATACAATTGATCCACCTTCTTGGTTACGCAACACCTTCATGGGCAAAAAGAAATAAGAGAGTAAAAATGATAAAACAAAAGCAATAAGACATTAAAAAATCATATATGATAAAAAAAAAAGAAAAAAAAAAAAACTGAACAAGGTTTTTTAAGAAGGTAACAAACCTTATATAATCCATTTACTCTATAAAACAGGTTAACTAGCTCTTCTTCTTCAGCTTTATCATTATCCTTACCTTTATCCTTAACTCTCTTCCTAGCTTTCTCTCTCAACTTAGCTTTCTTCTTCTCCATTAGTGCATCAACAAATTTCGTCTCTTTAATAACAGAAACCTCAGATCCTTCAACCAAGCTTTTGGTTTCTATTTGGAAATACCATGTGCCTGCAAATATCTCTGCTTGAACTAGCTTAAACACAGGACGAGTAAAAACCTTGGATGCATGACGTTCAACCTTAAGATAGGTTCTAAACTTCTGAACAGAATCAATAGTCTTATGATCAAGCCTCTCTTGTATATGCCTCTAATTTTCCATTGCCGTCTCAAAACAATTCATAAAATTCATAAGAGTAGAACCTTGATTTGTAAAATGAGAGAAAAAGTAGTTCTCACTCTCAGACCTGGACGTCGTCCTCATCAAACCACATAAGGGGGAATCAATAAAATAAGTAGGAATCCAACACGAACGTATACGAAACATCTTTGTTAACCACTTATGATTCTTCAAACTAAACTCCTCCAATAAATTTGCCCATCTATCCTCAAACTCCTCTGGACCGATATACATATTCCATACAATTTGATTGAACTTCTTTTTAAAGTCAGTTTCATAATAGATTTTTGAACATATCTGAAAACAATATATAAAATGTGATTTAACAAATGATTTGAAAAAATATATGCATTATCACATGTGATAAACCAATAACAAATACAAAGAAAATCAAGTATCACATGTGATAAAACAAATGATTTGAAAAAATATATGCATTATCACATGTGATAAACCAATAACAAATAAAAGAAAATCAAGTATCACATGTGATAAAACAAATGATTTGAAAAAAATATGAAATATCATATGTGATAACAAAATAAAATACAAAGGAGGTAGAAAAATACCTTTCCATGGAGCTTTTGTGTAATATGCCATATGCAAAGTCTGTGTTTCCAACCCGCAAATTTAGCTTCTATAGCATTTCTCATATCCCCATCCTGATCAGTAACAATAATATTTGGAGCCCTACCAAATAACTTTATGAACGCTTTCAACAACCACATATACGAAGCTGTAGTTTCGTTCTTCAACAAGCCTGCTGCAACTGTCACATACCTCCGATGATTATCTATGGCTGTAAAAGGAACAAACACCATTTTGTACCTGAAAAAAAAAACAAAAATACTTAAAATAACAGATTAAACAATAAAATGCAAATCATATCATCAAAATCTCATATTAAACATAGAAATACTTACCTGTTTGTTCTATAAGTAGCATCAAATGAAACAACATCACAAAACTCTCTGTAGTTGTACTTAGAAACTTCATCAGCCCAAAAAATGGCTGCAAGCTCAGCATTTTCAACCAATTAATCAAACGAAAAATCCGGAACATGCTTCTTCCTATTCTCCATCTTAAATATAAGCATTTGTGCATCACTATCGCCTATGTAGCAGTTCACACCCCTAAAAAAGTTTTTGAAATCAACAGTCGTTCCATAAACAAGTAAATAAGAACCCTTCAAACCGGTTAAGATGTGATGAGCTCTCGTTGCACCTATATTTACACTAGCCGCTTTAACAATAAACAATTGCTCAGCATAGGTTAACTGCCTCTCAGTCTTTGACAAATGCTTGTACTCTTCACGTTCAAGCTCGTGATTATGAATACTATCAAAGACATTCAACCCGTACTTAGAAGTACCAGAAATCAAATCAAAAATAACACGTGCTTTGCAGCCTGTGATATGCAAGTTCGAACTTCTAATCTGCTTGTCACTATTACCTAAGTTTAACGTGTCCACATGAATTCCCTTAGGACACCTTTCCCTATTACAAACTAAATACTTTTGTTTCACAGTACCATTCCTCAACCTTTTCTTGCATGACTTCCTAACCACAAACCCTGCTTTAGCAGCATATTTCTTATACGCAGCAATGCACTCATCAATGGACTTATAAACTTTGCCCTTAACTAATAAAACGTCCACATGAACTTTAGGAATATAATAAACAGTTCCACCAGGAGTATCAAAACTAGAATGAGTAGGAAACGATTCAGGAGTTTTCAAAGGATTCAAATCTGAAAAATAAAATAAACAAAAAATAAAAATAGCGATTTGCTAAAAATGAAATCACAGACACATGTTCTAATTATATCACATATGATATATCACATGTGATATGTCCAAACTACTAATATTATCAGCTACTAAGATAGCTTATTCAAAGCTTAAAACTACTTATTCAGAACTTAAAAACTAACTGACTCAATCAAAACCTAAATAAAGGGCATATTCAAAGCTTATAACATCTTAATAACATAGCTTATTAACACTAACAAATGAATTATAGTAAAAATTAAAATAATCAAAAAGCTTACTCTTAATTGCTTCGGATTCATCACCGTGTTCATAAGCAACAATCTCCTCAGCATACTTAGCTGAAACATCATCAGTAACAACAATCTCTTCCAAAGCAGTAGAAGAATCATTAACAGCGATCTCTTTAGAAGTAGTAGAAACATAACTTTGAAGCGAATCCATAAAACCTGCATATCAGATGAAAAAAATGAATCAGTTAGCTTATAATTCAGCTTATAGAAATAGAGAGCTTATAATTCAGCTTAGAATCAAGTTTAAATAAAAATAAACGATAAAAAATTAGGGTTAGGTGATGTTAGGGATGAAGAATGAGATCGATTAATGAATTGAGAAGCAAAAATTAGAGTTTATTGATGAACGGGATGATGGAGGCCGTTAAAGGAGGTGGTTAGATGAGAGAGAAGAAAGAAACACACACTTTGTGTGTATGAAAAAAATGTCGCATTAATTGAGATGGGAGAAAAATAATATTTATATAGTCCAAAAATACCCTTGTGGTGTAAATGTTAACTCTAATCTCAGCCATTAGATCAAAATGAATGGAAGGTTGAGATTGATCCTTTAGTACGTAAACAATGTTTAGTCCTCAAATGATCTTATATATATATATATATATATATATATATATATATATATATATATATATATATATATATATATATATCATACTATCTTATTAAGCATTTAGGCCTTCTAAAAAAAAATACTTAAAATTAAACATTGCAAGTTCTTAAGCTAAAAGTACAACTAGTTGAAACACATTTTCTAACATTAAATACAATTATAAGTTCTTAAGCTAAAAGTACAACTAATTAAAACACATTTATAACATTAAATACAATCTTTAAATAGAAATATTTTAAATTCCGCATTACAAGTTTTTAAGCTAAAAGTACAACTAACTAAAACACATTTACTAACATTAATAAATAATGGTCAATAAATACAATTAATGCAGTTATTAAAACACCTCTTACATAAGAAATACAAATTATCAAGCATATTGTACAACCAACTTAAACACAATTCTTACATTAAATGTCACTAATACAAATAATAAAGCACATTATACAAATATTCAAGCCCGAACGGGCAACAGGCCAAATGGCCTCGAGCCTGAATGGGCACAAGCCAAACGGGCTCGATCCCGAACGAGTATGGGCCAACGGGCTCGAGCCCGAAAGGTTTACAACTCTTAGCTATCACTTTTTCCTTGGGATGGGATCCTCTCAAGTTACTTGACTCAAGTTGAGGCATCATGAGTCATTTGATTTGATCCAATGGCTCAAATCAAAAGAACTTCTTTTGATTTGAGCCATTGGATCAAATCCAATGGCTCATAATGCTCTAACTTGACTCAAGTTGTACCTACAACTTGAGAGAATCCTTATCCCTTTTTCTTTTGATGTCTTAACATTTATTTTAGGGTACGTGCCGCTGCAACGCGCGGGTACCCTACTAATATATATATATATATATATATATATATATATATATATATATATATATATATATATATTAACCCAAGTTCTAGATAACAACAATAATATTTTTGTACTTTTGAGTCTAACTTATTTACAAGTTCAGACATAAATCAAATTTAGTAAAAGTTTATATATGGATAAAACGAGATGGGCGCCGGCCGCCACGTTGCGGCGGGACGGCATTTTTTGGCGTACCGTTTACAAAGTAAATGTGTTAAAATTAAACAACGTTTTTTGGAGTAAGCAACTATGTTGATTTTTCATACAGTTTTATTTTTGAAGTAGCATTGGTATAAATTGGTTTCCGTTTGTTAATCTGTTAAGCATAGAAATGTTTACTCAAGCCTTACATTTATGTTTTGAGCAAGGGGCTTTTACACATCCAATCAATGGTCAACATTTTCTGAACCAATTTGTTAAGTAAATCGTTCAAATTTTCACATGAAGTGACATATACTACTGTCTTCATTCCGCCATGAAAGGAGTGTGCCTTAGAATGACCAAATATACCGACAAATGTGTATTTCCAAGTGTAATGTCATTAAGCCATGATTTCGAAGATATACATTTACTGTCAAATAGTAAATGCTCATAACTTATTTCTATTTTGCTCCTAAAGCATGAAACACAACATGCTCATAATTTAGTCAAGTATGATATTGTTTTAGTTGCCCAATAGACTGAAGATAAAAGAAGAGCCAAGACCTCTTTGGAATCGTTGAAGCCGTTTGTGCGATCACATACGTAGAAGTAGAACAATAAGACCCCGGACTCTGATATGAAGAAAGATAGAAAACAGAAATACATAAGAAATCTTAAAATTATAATGTACGGCTTGAAAATCAAAACTTAAGATTATTATCACATACGTAGCTCTCGATGTGAAACGATTCTCAAGCAAGAATCATTGTAAATAACCTGGGAAAATAAAAACACTGCATAAGTCTCCTACCATGATAAAGTTATATCCATAAAAAACAATGATAAACAATGGGTAGGTGTCAAAACCTCACAACTGGAGATGTATTAGACGAAGTATGGATTTCAGGAGAAGCTGATTGGAGAACACCCCCTTAAAATAAAGCAGCTCTATCATCTTCGTTTACTGTATTGTTGCCCAACTCAACCAAGCTAATATCATCATTTCTGCCACTGAAATGCATCGAAGTAAATTACTAAAAATGTAATCATTACGCGACTGAGGTTGTGCTAAGCACATCTCATTCCAGTGTTCAAGTGAGCAAGTTACAAATTACATCTAACTCTAAAACAAAATGCGATCTTATTAATGACATCAAGATAGTCAACGTCAATTTTTTTGGAAACAACATAAAATAATCACTTGTACAACAATGTCATTGATATAATGTGAAACATGTGGCATCTATAAAAATGACCAGATTACAATTAGGGACTGAAGTTTGAACTCACCTTTTAAGGCTGCAGTTTTCTTGTACTCCAAGAACTCTGAATATAACTAACCTACAAAAATTAGGATAATCCCAAGTAAAAATGACACCTGCAATATCCAGAATAACCAATTCAAGCAATGATCAGATGATCATCAACATCACTTACAATGCACATTATACCATATTATAAAACACTAAAGTTGTCGACCTCGATTTTGTTAAGATTGAATAGCATGGCTGGTGCCACAGCAGGCTATGCACTTTTAGTTCTTTGTTGATTACCCTTGAAGGCCGCACCAACAATGCTATTACCATTTTTGTCCAGCTTTCAAATCTTTCTATTACTGAATTTTGATGGAACGCCAGCATAAAAACCTGAGTCGCAATTTTAAACTGGTTAACCTTACTGTGAAAAGAATGAACTGCTTATTTGAATCAGGTGTTCAGTTACTTACCTAAGCAAAATGGTTCAATCAAGTGAGATCAAATGGCTCTTGATCATTTGCAACCCCATTTTCAAGTTGTTTCTTATTGCCTTCCTCCTTCCAAATTGAAAGACAAATACACGCTTGCGTAAGATTGTTTACGAAACGAAAAAATGAACTCATTGACTTCAAGATGACGTTCTCAGTTAGCCAATTTGCAACCCCGTTCTCGTTTTTGCTTTTTGACATTTCTTTATGTGCCAGATCTGTACCATGACATTTACTTCATAAATCGAAGTGTTTTTCATAGAACTCGAAACACAACATAAACATGGTGTAGCAGTTATATACTTGATGTTTGGAAAAGTTTTTTTTTGCTGAATTTGTAGTACCCAAGTCAATCTCGATAACTTCATTCCTAAGTGGCCTTGAGCTGCATAGCATAAAAAGATTATAACAAAAAAAGATAGATATCGTGATAGTATTATCTATCTGCCCATATAAATAATTGTAAAAAAATATGAAACCAACCTTTGTTTTCTTCCCTTTTGAAGCCTTGTCGCCTTGCTGTAAACTCGTTTATGAAAGTCGGTTGATAATTCCCATCTTCTCCCTTCATTAGACCAGCTAAAACTGCGAGTTCACGAACCCTCACCTGTAGCACAGTTCATTCCTTTCGATCTCAAACCCTGTACATCAAAAGAATCGAACAATCAAAGTTTTAACTAATTACGATATAGTAGGATTCAGCAATAGAAACTTTGAATACCACACTCTACAAATCACGCAACTTTACAAAAATGTCACTCACAAACAGGGCAGGCTTTACACAACAGGTAAAACATATACCAAAATAAATAAGCAATCCTGTATAAATAAGAGGACCTAACCCGTTACTACTAACATCAGTTTCTAAGGAACCTCCTGCGCCTTCTTGTATACGTGTGATTTCATCGCTTTACAATGGCTTATTTACACCTGCATAATTAACAACCGGTGCTTAAGAAACTCATGAATGCATATGGTCACATTTTTTTATCATGGAAAATGTTCAACGATATGGTTATGGAAGTGCACAGTATACTCTATAGTGTTTCGATATTGCACCCTATTAAAATGCTTATAAAATAAAAAAGTTAAGCTACTTAAATAAGCTTTAACCTAAACACTCGACATTTGACCTGAACAGTAGCAAAAATACTACATATCTTTCTATCCATCTTTCAAGGTGGTTCACTCTTCAACCTATACATGTCACTTTCTTTCCAGCATTCATCTAAATAAAGGTGAAGCATTTGTTGTAAGCCTGTAACCACAAATACAATGTGTTAACAATGAAATACTTATTGTAGGAGAAATATAAGCAAAGGGGTTACAGTATAAACATATTTGGAGTGTCCGAATAAGTAAATTCAAGAAAATTTTGTAGTTGTACTGAGTTCGATCAAGGTGGGCAAATATATTAATTCTCTTACTTGCAAAAAAATATATATATTCTAATGTAATAACCACCCTAAAGTTAAAAAACACTACAACAAACACCACATCATGCCACTTAATACCCAAAACTGCACCAGAATCATAAAGCGAATAACTTAAAACAAACCCAATACATATTTATAACAACTCAAAACTTACGAAAATCAAATAGATTTAAAAAAAATACCTCAACAATCCGGCTGTTACCTTGCACCTCACCATCCTCTGTAATTAAGACTCGTATTAAAGCAAGAAAGTAATTAAGACTCGTATTATAGCAGGAAAGAAATTTGATAACAAACGCTATAATACATATAAATATATAATAAAAAAAAGAACATCAAACCTTTTTTATTCTTAAAAAACCCAAAACTGAAACCTTGGCTCTTGAAAACCTAACTCTTGCGTGCTGATGATCTGATTCAACTGCCTGTATTTAACGTTGCGGATGATATGCATCTACACTTTTCACACCATTAACCACAACGACGACCCCACTTCCTAATTCACCAAACAAATTCATTAGATTAAACCCTAAGACACCTCACACCTGATTCTTGGTGCAAAAAAACAGAAGTAGAAACAAAAGAATTGTGTGGATGAATCTGGAATGTCCAGATAATAATATCTCAGTATAGGCGGCGGAAGAAAAAAAAAACTACGGGTCAGGCTATGGTTGGCAGGCCAGAAAATTTAGCGGGAGCCCTGGGCTGCAGAAGTGGGCTTCGAACACTGTAGATGGAACGACGTCGTTTTGGCTCACAAATAATATATATAGTAATTTAGTGTGTATAGCATGCATAATTTTTTACATGTGATTTAATTTTTGTTAAAACTGAATATCAATAATGATCCTTTTATTTATATTTATTTCAAATAAACTTTTAAAAGAAAGACAATAAACAAGGTGGTGTTTTTCTTTTTAAATTATCTCTTAACAGCCTTTTTATTTGACTATTACGTAGTGAGGGGTTTGGTTCAAAATAAGATTTTTCTTTTTTTTTCTCTTTTCTCTTCATATCATTAAGAGGTGGTAATAGGCAATCAGTGTTAAGAGCGTTTTTTTCTGATCATTAAGAGGCATAAAATTCTTATTGAACTAGATGGGATTGGGTGCCTTAACATCTCTTAATGTCTCTCGTTTTTCTTTTTTCTTTTTCGTTACTACTTTTTTTATTTTATTTTTTTCTTCTATTATGATTTTTTTATTATTTTTTCTCGTTTCATCTTTATCTTTCGTATTGAAAGTATTAAATACAGTTATTGCATATGTTTTTGCTAGATAAAGAATATATAAGATGATATTTGACGATTCGCATTTTGTTCAAATTAAAGGATTCGGTTTCAGACTCATTTATCTCAACTCTAACACGGCCATTTAGTTAATCGTTTTAAAAAATTTAATTTAAACTCTAACACGTTTATCTTTTACAGATAAACATGACACTGCATTTTTTTGTTGAAAATACTTATTGATTACGTTATAAAATTATTGTTTTTTAATATTTAATAAAGATTATTTCCTATGCGAATGCAATTGTTTAATATGGCAATTCTAAAAAATTAATAATTTAACACATTTAGACATTATTACAAAAGTACAATTTTGTTTGAGTCAGATTCAGATTTCTCAACCACTTATTCATATTAAGATAAAGATGAAACTCAGATTCAGACTTTACAACCACATATTCCGATTCAAATGTTCGAATTAGATTCAGATTCAGAGCTTCTTTATAAACAAACAACACCTTACTAAGTCGTTGCATTATAAAGTGGGTTAAAGGTTATTTTTATAAACCTGTTATAAGCATATGTAAAATTTTGAAATAAAAACGTTAGTAATCAATATTCTACACGAGTCGTCAATAGCATCAGCATTAGTAGAAGCGTCATCATCAACATCAACATCAGTAGCATCTTCAAGACTAACAGCAGCAGCAACAACCACAACACCAACAGTAGCAACATCACCATCACCAGTATCAACACTAGCAACAACACCACTAGCACCAATGACACCAACATCACCACCACCACCCCCACCACCACCACCAACATCTTACATGTTGATACAAAAGTTGGGCTTACCTTGTTTGGGTTCCTGTTCTCATATCAATTTGATCTTAATGCTTGAGACCTGCGCACTAAGAAAACAAACAACACCGTTAGGCTTATCGTGGGATTGTCTCCCACGATTATCCTCCGGCGTGAGAGTAAGTAATCGGTTTTAGGGTTATAGTGAAGAGTTAGGGTTTTTAGATGATACCTCAATGAGAGCTGTGATATTCTTTATATAGACACGAAATCCTTGTAGGTTTCGTGCTCCTTACTCTTCGGCGTATCTCGCCTTATCCAGTCTATTGATCTTTATCCCATAAATAGAAGATCATTATCAAGACCATAAATAATATATTTGGGTTTGGGCTTTCGTGAGCCCAAACCGTTAGTGTGATAGCCCAAATCATTATTATGATAGCCCACGCGTGATGGACTTGAGCATTAGTAGTGTCCATTTGTCAGGTTCGTGACCCGAGTGCGGAATATACGTCATCATGTCCCCCCAGTCTAGTATGCGCAGGGTGCAACCGCGTATGATAGACTAACGACTATAGCGGAAAACGTTGCGGGGAAGCTTCAAGTATTTCCCGCCAAAAAGAAATATACGGTGTATCTAGTCTAAATGAGTCCCACGTATTCCTCGGAGATCGTGAAAAAGTGTTGTACCTGTTGATCTTGCACCCACACGATTAGAGTTAGTAGGATCCACATGGCAAGCATCCAATGCCATGGGTAACCCTATATAAAGGGTTCTCCCTTTTCATTGTGATTATCACAGTAAATATCCATTTCCACCATTGTTAAATACTTCAAACATCCATCAAGAAAGCAGCTTTATAATAAGGTAATAGCGCGTGCGCATCTTGACACCATCAAATTTTATTTCAAAAATGGTTCGTCAGTTATCTGATTTTGCCTCCGAGATAACCGAGGATGAACTCCGTCAGTTCACGTCGGACTATTATATTCCTCTCGCGTTGCATCCGGTAGTACCGGTGGCGACCGCATCTATTGCTGACTTCCCTGAGGGAAAGGTAGGGGTATACACGCGCTTTTTTGAATTTGCGAATCAGCGCGTGCCCATATCCCTATTCCTGAGCGACGTGCTCAATTTTTATCATCTTTACATATCCTAGCTGCACTGTATAGGCGCAGCAAAGATAACCAATTTTGAAGTAAACTGTCGTTTACTGGCCATTAACCCAACCATCAATCTCTTCTGCGCGTTTTACCACACAACGTGGTCAAACGGGTGGGTGTCCTTTTCAAAGCGCGTAGGGCGCCTTCAATGTTATACTGAAAAACTAGACGCCCTTAGGAATTGGAGGGAGAGATTCTTTTGGGTTGATGATAAAGTGTTCCCCTGGACCTTTGAGTTCTACATCCAGGGGACGCTACCAAAGGATGAGCGCCCAGACCCCGGGACATACAACACAGATGATGCGGAGACAATAAATACCAACCACATCCCCATCAAATATTACCCAGAAGAGTTTTTGGTGTATATGGGGATTAGTCGCAACTACTTTCAAGGCGCGGACAAGGTGCCAACTTTTCTGGATGAGGATAGCCGGGGTGGGTGCTTGTCCTTCATTTCCTTTGCATCTTTAATGTAAGCATTCTTTTTATATTGCAACTATATGGAACTCTATTTTGTTTGTTGTTTGATATTTGTTGCACAGAGATGGATTTGTTTAGCGTAGTGAAGCTAGCAAAGCCCATCCAGGTAATCGTGGGGGTGCATCCTTTGAAAGAGGGTGAGACACCAATTTTGGAAGCAACAGCAGGGCGCATCATAGAGTATGCGCAGGAGGAACCGGCTAATATCGCCCAACCCCTATTGGAGGCGATCCCTGTGCGCAGTGTTCCAACCGAGGAAGTGCAATCCCCAGAGCCTTCGCGTACTGATTCTTCAGAGGGTATGGGAATATTTAAGGTTGATAGTGATCAGGAGGAGGTGAACCAAGGAGTGAAGCGCAAGAAGCTTTCTGGTGATGATGGCGCGGGTACGGCTAAGAGAAGACGCCACATCATTACTGTGGACGTGTCGTCAGAAGAGGATGTGATGCCATCCACCACTGTTTAGGAGACCGCTGAGACTCCTTCTCCTAAGTAAGTAAAGAAAACTACGTCTCATTCCTTTTTTTTTTTTTTTTTTTTTTTTTTTTTTTTTTTTTTTTGTATCCTTGATATAATATCTTGACTTCCTGTCCTTTACGTGTAGTGATGAAGCTGCAGGGGGTGATGCAGCGCATATGGAGCAATTGCCACCTAAGGTGAGTCACCCTTAGGTGGAGAATTCTTCGAAGGCCTGCGAGGATGTGTCTACGGAGCAGCTGATAGAGGAGCTTAGCGTGGCTGCTGCGCACCCGGCTTCCTTGGTTGCCCGGTTGAGGGCAAAGTATGTTGGTGAAGAGAGTACCAGCACGCAGAAGGATGAGGAGATTGCGTTGCTGAAGGCGCAGCTGTTCAAGCTGCCATGGAATCAACAACTACGCACTCCAAGAGGCTTGTGGATGAGAGGATATCTTTATTGGCTCAATTGAGCCATGAGCGTGCTGCTTTTGACCAGTACAAGTCTACCTGCTTATGGGGGTTGAAGTACATGCAGCAGAACAAGAGCAAACACTTCGCTCAATTGGATGAGTTTGGCAAGGCTGTAGAGGGCGCCTTGGACAAGCAAAAGGGGAAACTGTGCAAGCTTAGCATTGAATATGATGAGGAGCTGTACCCGCACTTGGTATCTTCCATCGCTGAGCGCAGGTAACACTTGATTCTTCTGAATTTACTTTTCTAGTTTCCCGCATTTAATTCCCTTGAAATTATTTTCTTACAATGGGGATGTTGTTTTATTCATAGGTGGCTGATCAGTCATGGTCTTCGCTTGGCTGCTATGGGCACATTAGAGTCCCAAGAAGTTGTGGAGGCCTTTGGGAACGTTGTGCAGTGTGCCTTGGCGCGTGGCAAGGCTGAAGCTATGGAGGAGCTGCACAAGGGCAAGATGTTGACGGTGCCCCTCGCAGAAGTGCCCAGCTATAATAGTGATGCCTATGCGGAGCTTGTCGCTGCCATGGAGAAAATGAAGTTGTTTGAGTTCCCGCGCATTGCTCAACTGGAGCGCGACCAGGATTGCCCCATAAGTGTGATTATGGAGGGGTTAACCTTGGAGAGGCACATAACGGAGGACGCGAAGGCTCAGCCTGACTACTTTTTGAAGCCTGATGAGTCGCAGCTACAGGTACCTGTGTTTGCGTGTCCACGCGACATGTTGAACCCCTTTGCTCTTGATAAAGAGATTTCTTTGAAGGCATCCTTGGAGGCCTATGCCACAAGACTCGCAAGGAAGAAGGGTGTGAAGGGGAAGGCGATACTCTGTGGAGTTGGCGCAACGCATATCCCCAGATCCGATGGGATTCCTGTCAGCGTGGCAACGGTGTCACCTGAGGATTGTAGTCTGCTTAAGAGGCTTGAGGAAGCTAGGAGTGCAGCGTACAAAGTTGGTGGTTCAGAGCATAGACGCTCTCGTAGTATGTAGGCTGTTATTGTAATAGATTCACATTTTTTGTTGCATATGTGTATGTTGAATCTATCACTTGTATAAACTCATAGCTTATGATAAAAATAAAATTGGTTTGTATGCATATTTGTATCATCATATTTATACTTAGTTTATTTGTCTTTGCATAAAAGAAATCCAAGAGTCAAACTGTGATAAAAAAAACGTACTTAGAAAAGAATGGAGAATCTATGATTCTTTATAGTTATATATGAAGTCCATAACTTGATATATATATGTGAATAAAAAATTCATAAGTGTATGGATTAATTTGCAGCGTACTACAAATACCATATCAAGGAACCAAGAGTCTTGACTCCTAATTTGTTAAACGCGCACGGTGTGCGTTGTTGCGTATCCGTCGTGGGATGCGCTTTGAACTTACTCCAACGTCTTCAGAGTAAGGTGTTTAACATGGATGCGTGATCCAATGTTGATGGGTTTGCAACCCTCTTACTCAACGAGTTGTTTATTAGGTTTACTCATCCTTTTTGCCATCGTGGGTCTTTAATAAATGCATGCACGCCATGTAGGCAAAAAGATAAATCAACAATATTGAGACATAAATAAGATGTACGCAATAAAGTTAACTGTGTCGCGGAGTTAGCTAGAAACCACGATATTTAATTCTTGCAAGTTTTTGAAAAAAGAAAAAGACATTTGCCAAAACAAAACAAAATGTAAATACACGGACATTTATTGAGCACTTACTAAAGTGCGGAGGTGTCTGTGCGTGGGCCGTAGCCTTTCCTAAAGATAGCATCTCTTAAGATTGCAAATATTCCATGTGCGTGGTAGCTCACGACCATCCATACCACGCAGCTTGTATGCGCCTTTGCCTAGTGCTTCTGTGACCTCATAGGGCCCTTCCCACTTTGGTCCAAGCTTTCCTGTATCCTCTGCGTGGCTTGCATCATTAGTACGATATACAAAGTCGCCTGGTCTGAATGAAGTGCTTCTGACTTTAGCATCACAGTATCCCTTCATCTTCGACTTAGCCCTTGCTTCACATATAGTTGCACGTTTGCGCCTTTCTTCCAATAGATCCAAGTCTATACGTCGCTCATCGTCATTGGTTGTGACTAAGGGTGAGCATGGTCCAAAAACCAGACCGGACCGACCGGACCGAGGACCGAGAACCGGAAAAACCATAGACCGAGACCGGACCGAATGTGGTCGGTCCGGTTCGGTCCGGTCCAATTAGGCATATTTTGGCACGTTTTTTCGGTTTTTTGGTCGGTCCGGACCGGACCGACCGGACCGAGGACCGAATTAGCCAAAAAGCCTAGACCGAGGACCGGACCGAATGTGGTCGGTCCGGTCCGGTCCTGTCCGGTCCAGTCGGTTTTGTCGGTCGGTCCGGTCCGTTTGCTCACCCTTAGTTGTGACATTAACTTCCGCCGTACGAATAGTTGGCATCCCAATTTCAGCTGGTATGACAGCCTATGTCCCATAGACAAGAGAAAATGGTGTATCTCCAGTGCTAACTTTGATTGTCGTGCGGTGCGCCCATAAAACATGCGACAATTCATCCACCCATCTTCCTTTGTGTTTGTCAAGACGCGCTTTGATTCCTTCACCCAGACTTCGATTCGCGCGCTCAACCAAACCATTGGTTTGTGGGTGCTTAACTGACGTGAAGTGTTGTGTAATAATTAGTTGCGCGCACCAGTCATTGAACGGGTTATCACAGAATTGTTTTTCGTTGTCCGAAATAATTTCTCCAGGTAGCCCAAAGCGGCATACAATGTTTTCCCAAACAAAGCGTTTTACCTGGTTGCCTATGATAGTTGCTACCGCTTTTGCCTCAATCCAATTAGTGAAGTAATCTATAGCCACAATGAGAAATTTTAGTCCCCCTATTGCAATAGGGAAGGGGCCTGCAATATCGATACCCCATTTATAGAATGGCCATGGTGAAGTGATAGGCTTTAGCTCTTATTGTGGTTGGCGCGGGATAGGTCTATGGACCTGGCAGTCGCTACATTTCTTTATCATATCTCGCGCATCGCGATGCATAGTAGGCCAATAGTATCCTGACCGCAAGGCTCGTACTACAACAGACCGTGGTCCTGAATGCATACTGCATGAACCGGCGTGGATCTCTCGGATTACGTAATCTGCTTGGAGAGGTCCAACACACCAAAGCCATGGCTGTAGAAATGAGCGTCGATAGAGGACACCATCTCGAAGTTCGAACCTCTGCGCTGTGCGCCGTATCCGTCGAGCGTCCTTCTGCTCATGTGGTAATATACCCTTGCTTATAAATTCGATGATAGGTGTCATCCACGTAGGATCCTACTCTTCTATCACCATGGATATCTCCATCTCCGAGATGTATTTGTTCTTCAATGTCTCCACCAATACTTGTTTTGACAGGTACGCGAAGCTTGTAGATGCGATTTTGCTCATGCGTCCGCTTTTCTGTTTTCCCCTCTAGTAAGTTGTTTAATGGTGAACCTGTCAAAATTCTGGATTAGGGATTTGGTCTTGTCGAGGTATTGGACCATGTTCTTCTCATTAGCCACATATTCGCCTAACACATGATTGGCCACTAATCGGGAATCGACATTTGCTTCTAGGTTGCGTACACCCATTCGAGTTGCAATGCGTAATCCAGCGATTAGGGCTTCATATTCTGCCTCGTTGTTCGTAGCTGTGAATTCAAAACGCAGTGCGTAAGTGAATTCCATTCCTTCTAGGCTGGTGAGGATAAGGCATGCGCCTGACCCATCCACGCACGAAGATCTGTCCGTGAATAGAACCCATGGTTCCTGTAGTTCTACCTCGCTTCTTGAAGGTGGAGCATCAGTATCTGGTTTCTCAATGATGAAGTCTGCTAGTATCTGCCCCTTAATCGCAGTGCGTGGTCTATAAGAGATATTATGCTCGCTTAGTAACACACTCCATTTTTGTAGCCGCCCCAATGCGTCGGGTTTAGAGATAACTTGCTTAATAGGTTGGTCCGTGATCACTGCTATTGGGTGTGCTTGAAAGTATCTGCGCAGTCTTTTAGCTGCGAATACTAAAGCTAGGACCAGTTTTTCCATTGCGGTATAGTTAATCTCTGTCTTCTTGAGTGCTTTGCTTACAAAGTATACTGGTGTTTGTGCGGAGTTCCTATCTGTCAATAGCACCGCGCTGACTGCTTCATGAGTTGCAGACAAGTACATAATCAATTCTTCCCCTGGTCGGGGTGCGACTAGTGTGGGAAGCGCTGCTATATGTTGCTTAAGCTGTTGAAAAGCTTCTTCCGCTTCTGCAGTCCAACAAAAGTCTCCCTGTTTTGTACACTTCGTGAGTGTTTTAAAGAGAGGAAGTGACCTATCCGCTGATTTGGACAAGAAGCGATTCAACCCATCTAATTTTCCATTCAAGGACTGGACTTCTTTCAATGTGCGTGGTGAAGGGAGTTGGACGACAGCCTTTGTTTTTTCTGGGCAGGGCTTAATGTCATCAGGCTTTATCAAATATCCGAGGAACATGCCTTCTGTAGTGCCAAAAGTGCACTTCTTGGGATTTAACTTCATGTTGATCCTTCCCAGTGTTTTGAATGTTTTTTCGATGTCGCACACTAACTCTTCTTCGGTATGACTCTTTATGACAAGGTCGTCAACATAGACCTCCAGGTTGCGGCCACTTGTTTCTCAACTGCATTGTCTACCAATCGCTGGTAGGTGGCTCCCGCATTCTTTAGGCCAAAGGGCATTTTTGTGTAACAGTAGACCCCCTGACTTGTGTGGAAGGCTATTTTCTCCTCGTCTTCCTTAGCCATCTGAATTTGGTAGTACCCTTTGTATGCGTCTAGGAAGCATTTAAAGGGGTATCCGCACAAAGATTCTATCTTCCAATCTATCTATGGTAGCGGGTAGCAGTCTTGTGGACATGCTTTGTTGAGATCAGTGAAATCCACGCACATCCTCTAGCTGCCATCACTCTTTTTTACCATCACCGGATTGGAGAGCCAGTCATGGTAGTAGACCTCTCGCACGATGCCTGCGTTTACAAGCTTGGTCATCAGGATACAAGCTTGCCATCACTCTTTTTAGGTGGTCATCAGGATAACCCGTCCCATCAAATGTTTTAACATTGGCGGGCATGTGCCTTTTTTTATCTTCTGAAAAATCGCTGATGCGCCGCATGAATGCGTCGACCTTTTGGCCGCGCCAAGGAAGGGATATATCTTCGTCCTCATCATCGCGATGTCTTCTTCTGGACTTCCAGTGTCCTGTTTCTTTGTCCTCGTTGTCCGAGGAGTCACTTGAGGAGGAGTTAACCCTTTTGCGGCGCTTACACCGTTTTTCCTCAAAATCTGAGCTTGAAGGTCTTTCACTTGGGGAGTGCTGTCGCCCAAGCCTATCATGAACTCTCCTACTACTAGACCTTGGAGGGCTTTCGCTCGGTGAGCGATGCCGTTCAAGTCTATCCTGAATCCTACGGCTACCAAGCCTAGCGTAGACATTGGTACGCCTTCCATCATCTTCATGCTCCTCCGAGTACTGCGAATCAGATGCTTCATCATCCATAGCTTTCTTTCCAACCCTAGTGAACACTGGAAGTCGGCGGTTATCCTTTTCGCGCCTCTCCTTCCGATAGCGCGGTGGGGATGCTTCATACTCCGGGCCAAAGTTGAGCCGTGCTTGCAGGCTCTGACTTGACCTTCTTTTCGCTTCCTCTTGCATAAGGGCAGCTAAGGTTTCGTAGTTTTGAGACACAAAATCACTTAGTGCTAATTCAGGCGCGACTCCTTCTAGCGCGAGGATGTCTGTTTCCACATTAGGCCCCCTGTCTCGATTAGGCGCACATGGCGGCTCAGTGGTGTCTGCGATGGGCGCCATTTGGTGGGGAGTGGTGAAGAGAGTGCGCTATAGATCTTCCGCGCTAGTGGTTGCCGTAGTGGCCTGGGTAGTCCCTGTGGGCAGTTCTACCATTGGAAGGATCAGATCTGGGCCTGATCATTGGTTCCTGGGCGCACTGGTTATTCCAGAGGCCTGCTTAGAGGTTGAGTCACTTTGATGTTTTTTCCCTTGAGGGTCACCATGTGTTTTCTTCAATTGCGGAGTCCGCTGGCTGGTGTTCCATGCTTTGTCATTCTAGTTCTTAGTGTAGGGTCCCACGGATGGCGCCACTTGTTGATACAAAAGTTGGGTTTTCCTTGTTTGGGTTCCTGTTTTCGTATCAATTGGATATTAATGCTTGAGACCTGCGTACTAAGAAAGCAACCAACACCGTTAGGCTTATCGTGGGATTATCTCCCACGATTATCTTCCGACGTGAGAGTAAGTAATCGGTTTTAGGGTTATAGTGAAGAGTTAGGGTTTTTAGATGATACCTCAATGAGAGCCGTGATATTCTTTATATAGGCACAAAATCCTTGTAGGTTTCGTGCTCCACTCTTCGGTGTATCTCACTATAATTTAAAGAGGATATATAAGATTTTAAATGTTAAAAAAGTTGGAAAAAAGGTTATTTTCTCACTATAATTTTTTCACCATTCTAAAATCGAACAAATAATAATAATAATAATAATAATAATAATAATAATAACAACAACAACATACGCCATCGCCATGGTGCCGGAGACCGTAACACAACCACCAACATGTTGCCTTGTGCCATGGGCCCAACTTATAGCCTATAATGTCATCATACCCGAGCCCTCTTAGAGGGAACTGAAACCTTTGACCTAAGGTTATAAGACTATATTTATTGGGTGGGTTGACAACCTAATCTTATGAAAATAAGTACAAATATATTATTTTTATAATGTTGTATACAATCAAGAGCCCCAACCTAGATCACTTGACAACCCAAGATCCCCCAACCTAATCTGCCTTTATGGCTTTTTTTTTTTTTTTTTTTTTGGTTGTGTAGGTGAAGAAAAGAGAATGTATTAGTTGGGTGGTTGTTAAATGGGAAAAAAAATATAGATTGGTTGTATGTATTTGTTGTGTAGGTGGATGAAAGAGAAAATAATATTTTATTAAGAGATTGAGTTGTAATAAATTGTTGATAAAGATACTGAAGGAATAAATATTATTAAAAGAGTTATTTTTTCTTGTCTTTATAACTTGTAGTAATTTTAGTAGCTTAAAAACATTGCCATTTTCCTTAAATTGTTGCGGTTTAGGTACTATATAAAAATAGAAATTCAAATTAAGAAATACAAAAATATTAACTTTATAGAAAACACAAAATTGAACATATACTTTTGTTTTTTTGTTTTAAAATGATTTTTCTTGTTGGCCAAAAAAGTCAATATTGAAGGTGAGGTAGTTAACATAAGATTACATTTGTTTTCTATAGAGTATGGGAAAAACAAAAAATAGGTGTCCAAATTGCAAATAATAATAATAATAATAATAATAATAATAATAATAATAATAATGGGATTATTTTTAACACTTTAGTGGTTAAATATAAAATTACATTGTATTCTGATTAACTAATATAATTTACGTAATTACATTCAAACCAAAACTCTAGAAAACTATCTAATGTTAAATTTAATTTTATGAACCTAAGTGTCAAATTTGTACTTCTTGTTGGTGTTTGTGTACTATGATTGTCAAATTAGTTCTTTATATTAACAATCTTACGTAATTACTTAAACTTATATCAAAATCAGCGGTTTGGATTGGTAATTTGACGAATATGGATCAACGAAGATGGTTTATGATTAAATCGTATGATAATGTAGAATTTTGTAGTCGAATTGATGATGATTTCTGAATCTTGTGATTATGTCTGTGTTTTTGTGTCGTGAGTGTGTGTTTTGGAGATAAAGAGAGAAATTTTTGAAAACCTATTTTTATTTATTTATTTATTTATTTTTGTAAAAATAAAGTAGGTGGGATCTTTTTGCTTTTATATGAGAATATTTTGCCCTTGTATTGGAAGTGTATATTTTGTCGTTTTGATATGGCCTTTAGATCAAAATGTTATGGACGGATAGGATATGTTTCCTTAAATTTTTAGACCAAGTGATCTTAGGTATTTCATCTCTTGACAATCAAAACATCATCTAAACTGTAACACCTCCATTTTCAAGGTTCGCAGCGGATTTAAGGTTGGGGTATTACTTCATGGAATCACAGTTACAGTAACAGAAAACGACTCAAAAAGAGACGTTTTTAAAAATTTAGTTATCATTCATTTAATTATCAGAGTTTTTGTAGTAAAAGATATACTTTTAATATTGATGAGGTCCCAAAGTCTAGGTGTTAAGTTATGTTTGAATGATAACCGGTTTGAAAGTCTTCCGAGTTCAGTGCCGTAGAAGTGATATACCTAGAATACATGCTTAAAAGTCAACACTAGGTGTTGAGTGAGAGTCATAGGTTTAAGTGTTAGTGAATACAAGCTCCCTGGGTTCCGTTGTTACACCCATCTGGGAAAATGTTGTGTGTGCGTGATAATTGTGATGCATGCACAATTATTAAGAGTGGGGTGTGTTGCACTAAGCTCATGAACCACACGTTAACAGTCCAGGTCATGGGGTCTGCAGACCAACCATGAGGGGACGGGAAGGATAACTTTGCCAAAGTTAATCCTTTAGTAGGTTCAAATATAGTACTTCTTGATACTATCCAGAAAGATGTATTATCAACGGGTGTTGTCAAACTCAAATAAATCTATCAACTATATTCGCGTTCGCGTGGGTAAAATATCCAAAACAATTAGATTCATGAATTTAGTTATGTAGTGGTGGCAGATAGTTTACTCGTGCAACAACCAAAGAAAAAGACTTGTATTCGGTTTAAAGTAAAGCAAGTAGCATGTATCCCCCTCACAGGGTTTGTAAAGCATTTAGAGTGAAAGTTTAAAAAAGATGTAAGGCTACGAAAACTCACCTGGGCTTAGGGAAATCTAATTAATGCAAAAAGTGACTCGGGAACTAGACTGTCTTACTCACGTATCCTGGTGGTTTTGTTGGTGTGGATGTATGTCAAGCTTTAGTTATCTTGTTTAAGTTTCTTAAGTAATCATTCTTAGGTTTGTTAATGTTTTAGATATAACATAACACCGTTGGGGCCATCACAATCCAGAAGTATATGACTGCTCACATGAAGCTCCCTACTATTGTATTATGTTATTAACATAATACCGTTTGGGCCATCATAATTAAAAAGTTAATACTCCTCACGTGAATACTATTGAGCTATGTGGTTATTAAGTTTAGTTATAACATAACACCGTTCGGGCCATCATAATTTAGAAGTACATGCAATAATCGTTTGAGGAGCCAGAACACTTTAATTCGTAAACCCAGCAAACTCGTCAAAACGAAATATCCGCATGATACTCCTCACATGAAGCTCCCTAGTATTGTGTTATGCTTATAACTTTAATGAAGTTTTCTATTTATATAATATTTTCACTTTATACCCTTATAGTTTATATATTTACAAAATCTACCCTACACTTATAATACTTATATTATTTATACTTATAACTATCTATACTTAACACTATTATTCCCTAAACTTCTATATTTTAAGAAAATGACAAAAATAATCCTTGGACTTATAAGTTTTCTATATTTACCATTCATACCCTTAATTTTATAACTTTTGCAAAACTAGTCCTTTTAAGTTTATAACTTTTTAACTTTCTATCCTAAGGTTTTATAACTTTGCAAAATGGGTCCTTATACTTATAACTTCTAAGAAATGTCAAAAGTAGTCCCTAGACTTAATATTTTCAGAAAGTTACCATCTATACACCTATGCATGAAAACTATTGCAAAACTAGTCCTAAATTCAAGTAAACTATATTTTTATGTAACAACTAAGTTTTTTAGCTTATGCTTAACTAATATTAGCTTATATAAGTTATCTAAAATAGCTTAGGGCTTATGAAAAGGGATTATAGCATATAAACATGTATTAGACACTATTTAGGGTTTTAAAAAGAAACTAGCAAATGATTATGACCAAGGCTTAGGCAAAGGTCCTAATGGGATCTAAGGCATCCTAATACTATCCTAGAACTAAAATAAAGCTAAAGAAATCAAAATGAAAGGATTACTTGGTTAGCTAGGGTTTAACGAGGGGTTAACTAGGGCTTAAGGTTTTCTCGATGGCAACACGACTCAACAAGGCCTCAAGGCTCACCATACTCAACTCCTAGGGCCTCTAAGGTTCCTATACTACTACTAAATACAGAAGGTTTGAGGTGGAAAGAAAGAATGGGATGGTTTGAAATGAAGAGAGGGGTAGTGGTATTTATAGGGCTCGCAAGCCTTGGTGGCCAAGTTTTAGGTGTCGTGGTGTCACGATGGGGGAAGTGACTAGGAAAAGCTACTATATGACTAATGCAAGCTACATGATGACTAATGGAAGCTATGAGGGGGCGTAAGGTGGTGTGGCGGTTTTATGGCCGTATAGGGGTTTTGGGGTGACAAGGAGGTGACGAGCCTCCTTGGTAGCTGTTTGGTGACCACAAGGTGGTAAGGCGGTGGAGGGGAAGTGCTTGTGAGCTGCTTAGGGTCTATAGAGGCGGGTTGGGGTGGTGTGTGGTTATTGTTTAGCCGTATAGGCGGTTTAGGACAAGTAGGTGCATCACCTACTTGTAAGATGTATGGTTGGGTGTTTGGTGATGACAAGTAGGTGGGTAAACAGCTAGGGTGTATGCTAGAGGTGCTTAGGGTACTTAGTTTTTGGTTTAGGGTTAAGTTAGGTTTAGTTTTAACCTAGTTTTACTTATTGAGAGATTAGGGTTTTTCCTAAGGTTTAGTGCCTAGATTAGTGTCCTATGAGTGTCTAATGACTAATCTTAAGTCCTAAGGGGCTTATACTAAGTGGTGGTAGCTTATGGGAAAGATTTGGGAATGTTTGACCTAGTTTGCGGGAAGTTATAACCTAGTTATGGTTTTGTGCCTAAGGGGACTTGTACCTAAGCTCTAATGGGTTGTACTAGTGCCTAAGGGTCCTAAGGTATCCTAATGTTCCTAAGGCAACTCATACTTAAGCCTTGGACACTTTCAAACTAGCTTAGTTAAGCATATAGTGTATAGTAAGCACATAGACCTAATTAGGGTTCATTAAGGTTTTGTGATATGTTTAGCGTGTTAGATTGGTAGATTACTTATTATGGTGTTGTTGTGATCTTATGCTTGACATACCAGGGGTTTATAGGATGTGAGTGTTGAGTTATTTAGCTTGTGTGAATACGTGAGCAGGTCTAGAGAGTCATGCAATTATGAATGCACATAAAAAGCAAAAATTTACATATGAAATACCCACTATAAGTATTTGTAATGAGAATGATAGAGATGAGATTTTGTGGGTTGTTACATAAACTATGTTCCGTTTGGTATGTTGATGTATTTTTAATTTGGTATAAGTTTGATTGAAAAGGTGGGAAGAGAACATATATTAGTACTAAACGAAGTTTTATAAAATAATTGAAACTTTATATTCATATTATTTTGTTTATTTTGATGATGAAAGATCATTTGAGGACCAAATTTTTTTTACATACAAATGGATTAATCTTCACCCTCCATCTTCCCTCTATTTTTATTTGATCTAAGGGATGAGCCCACTTTCATTTTTTTTTTTTTTTTTTTTTTTTTTTTTTTTTTTTTTTCAAATATTAATATCTTTCAAACCGTTAATTGTTAAGCGAAAAAAAATATACCGTTACGATGAGCATTTAATTAACTTTCTATAAATAGGCACTTTGACATATTTTCGACAAATTTTTTATTCTTCATTTTTTTCACTTTTTTTTTCGTGGCCGAAAAAATCACATGTGATATATCATATGTGATATTACATATCACATGTGATATTACACTAATATCATATGTGATATTACACTAATATCACATGTGATATTACATATCACATGTGATTTTTTCGGCTACGAAAAAAACGTGAAAAAATGATTTTTTTGTCGAAAGTATATCATAGTACCCGTCTATAAAAAGATAATTAAATGCTCGTCGCGATGGTGTAATTATTTTCGCTTAACGATTAACGGTTTAAAAAATATTTAAATTATAAAAAAATGTGTGAAATATTAAAATGCTTTTAATCTCAACCATTGATTTCTTTTTAGATGGATGGTGGTGATGAGTCTCATGGTTTGTGAGGAATCTTTGGTTTTTAAAATAACTCGACTCTTATGTTGAAAGTGATTAGTTATTGTTACTTTGGTGCACCCCTAAAGTGATACAAATGCCCTCCTAATTTTTGTTTTTCTATTTTTTATTATAAAACTTTGAAATAAAAATTACGAAACAAAAATATAAAATTTAATTAGTAAAAAGTAGTAAAACACAAAAGTTGGAGCACAAAATCGTAAAAAGCTGTCTTTTTTGGTTAATAAAGTAAAGTGAAACTAACAAAAAAGAGTTCAGAACATAAAATATAAAGTCTGACAAGTTAAAAGTAATAAAAAACAAAAAAAGAAATAAAAAATAATCAAAAACTAGTTTGGCCTGTCAATAAAGTGACTAATAAGAGAGTAAGAAGAGTAGGGAGATAAGAATAGTACCACCCATTTAAAAAATAAAAAATAGAAAGAAACACAGAGAATTGACAAGAACCTATGGTGTAGAAAAAATTTAGATCGAAAAATTTGACTAGGGTAAATTACACTGTTCGTCCCCGTAATTTTGCCAAAATCATATCGCAAATCCCTCAACTTTCATTTTTGCATGATGAATCCTTATAATGAAGTTTCGTAACACAATACATCACTATCCCTAACAGTCGAGGGACCTGCGATGTGATTTCGGCCAAACAAAAGAACACTATCCGTAACACAATACATCACTATCCCTAACAGATAAGGATGAATGGTGTTACGAAACTTCATTATAAGGATTAATCATGCAAAACTGAAAGTCGAGTGATTTGCGATGTAATTTCGCCCAAACCACAAAGACGAAAGGTGTAATTTACTTATCTGGTTATTTGTCAAATCCTTGCCTAAGATTAGGATTTTAAGGTTGATTACACTACTTGGACCCCATTTATCTTACTATCTTATAATAGATGAAGACCTACTTAATATAGAAATTCTTAAAATTAAGAAATTCAAGTTATAAAGCTAAAAGTACAAGTAATTAAAACATATTTTTTAACATTTACAAGTTCTTAAGCTCAAAGTACAACTAATTAAAATAAAAATACTAACATTAAATACGATAAATAAATCATTATGTACATTAAATACAATTAATTAATTGGTCAATAAATACAATTAATGCAATTATTAACACACTCTCTACATAAAAAATACAAATTA